>JAOTNS010000045.1:495000-677500 GCA_028476615.1 Culter alburnus
TGCCGATGAACTCCAGACCCGTCCTCGCGCTCAACCCTCCCTGTAAAAGTGCAAACAGAGCGACGCCCTGATGATCAGCTCTGCTCACGCCGCGCCGGCTGAGCCTCGGCCCAGACTGTCTGCAAATTAGAGAAATTAGCCCAGTGAAAGAGAGGCACACTTACGCCACGCGGCCCACATGCGTCTCCGGCAGAGCCATATGGCAGCCAATTTACTGACCGTTTCACTTCACGGGTGAGACGAGTGAGACGGGCTCTGAGAGATTAATCTGGGCAAAAATATCCAGGCCTAAATTTAAGATTTACACATTGGAATTATATATACATTTGGACTTTATTTCAATGATCCACTCTAGACATTCTACTAACTATGAGTAACTTTGCAACTACATGTCAGCTTACTCTCATTAGAGTATTGGTAAACTGTTTGTGTAATCACAGAAGAGCATGTTTTGATGATTATGTCAGTTAATGTCAGCAGTTTTACATTTTATGGGCAGAAGTTCTCTGTCAATCCAAGTTCCATATTTGGCAGTGAAACACGAGGAAGAGAATTTCCACAAACGCTCCAAACATGAAGTGATTGTTTCATCTTGCTCTGAAGTGAGAATTCATAACATTCCATAACATGCTGCTTCAATCAATCACAACTGAAGCATTTCCTGTGTCTGACTGGACTATAATTTCATTATTATTTATTTATTCAGAGTTACAGTGGGGATCAAAGTCTGAGGCCACTAATGAAATGCTTTATTTTGCTTTATTTATTTTAAATGACAGTTTGAGTTAAAACACAGATGAACATGATTTGAGTTGATCCAAAGAGCCTAATTTTGTTGTTTTTTTAAAAATTGATTTTTTTTTTTTTTTCCAGTAAAAAAATGAAAAATGACTGAAGATATTAAGTCTTGTTTCCTGAAAAAATCTTCAAGATTTGGCTTAAAACAAGAAAAAAATTCTAGATAAAAATTCTAAAAATATATAATATCTAAAAAAGATAAAAATTCTTTTTTTTATTCAGATATTTTTTCTTGTATTAAGCACAAACTCAATCTGATAGTGTGTGTATATATATATATATATATATATATATATATATATATAGATGTTTCTACTGGAAAATAGACAGAAATACTTTGCAGTGTTGCTTCCCAGACATATTTAAATATCTATAAGAATTATAATAAAAAAAAAAAAAAAAAAAAAAAATATATATATATATATATATATATATATATATATATATATATAATAGTATATATAAAAAAAAAAAAAAAATATATATATATAATATATAAAAAATATATATATATAGTATAATATTATAATATATATATATTAAATATAATTAATAAAAAAAATTTTGTAATATATTTTATATATAAATTATAAATTATTTATATATAAAAATGTAAAATATATATAAACTATATAAAAATATTTATAATTAATATTAAATGTATATTATAATTATTATATAATTATTAATATTATAATATTAAATATAATTAATTAAAATAATATTTATATATAATTTTTTATGTATAAATAAGAAATTATCTATATATAAAAATGTAAACAATCATATTATATGTGACACTGGACCACAAAACCAGTTGTTTTTTTTAAATTGTGACTGACTTTTGTGCTCCAGGGTCACATATAAAATATATATATAATAAGATTGACTCTTGGGCTGTAACTCTTCATGCTGTTTGATTTCCCTTTTCTTTCAGACTGTGGCTGACTGATGCGCAGTGCTTCACGTAGTTCACATGACCGAATGTTCCAGGTCAGAAGTGATGAGTTTAGGTCTCTGTGTCGTGTGATGAAACCCTTCAGACAGGTGTCTGAGACGCTCTTCAGTTTGACCTGCTTTGTTTCTGTCTCCAGCTCTTCCACTGCTGGCCTCAACAGAGTATCACACACCAGGCCAGGTCTGGATCTAGGTCACAGAGGTGTGTGTGTGTGTGTGCGCGTGTGTGTGTGTGGAGGGAGGGAGGGGGTCTAATTGGGTTGGGACCAGATTGCTCATTAAGAGCCCATCCAAGCAAAAGTCCACTGGTGTGTTTTCAGTGATCCAACCATCTGTTTTTTTTACTCAGTTGTTCAACTCCATTCAGATTGTCTACAAACATCCTTTGTCTTCTGGAGGTGTTGATGTGTACGTTTGGGGCTGAAACGCTTCCAGCGTCCCGATTGGATCACCTTCAACTAATCCAGACGGTCACATGATTAAAGCCAGATGCTGATTGGTTAGTCTTTGCTACTCAAAAGTCTGGCACAGCTGAGCGTGGACAGTTTGAGTAACAGTAGCCCACGAGTCTGAGATACAGAGGGATCTGCTGTTGGAAGATTGTTTGGACTTTATGGAAACTGGAGAGAAATCAAAGAAGATGACAGAGTGACGGCGCAGCGGGAGAGCAGCGATGAATGACCAAAGAGATCGAGCATGCAACAGCTGAACCAATGTGAAGTGAGGACACAATATTATTATTTTTATTATTATTGATAGAAGACATATTGTGATCATCAGGTCTGCTTTTGGACGGAGGATGTATTGAGATGCAAGTGGATAAAGCTTTTGTGAATGTCTCCCGCTCATTAACATCTATTTATTTAGTTGATTGGTCAAAACATTTGCATGTGAAATTATAATTTATAGTATACTTGAGTACTGAAAAATCATGACAATGAAGTGAGTTCATGCTTAAAACCAGAATATCTGAGTGGAGTCATCTTTAATAAAGTTCTGACAGATATTTGCTCTTGTTTTAAACACAAAGTTACTTCATTTTTCTGGCCTAATAACAGTGCTAAATGTGGTCTAATTGACAAATTTATTGTGACATTCATCGCTCAAGTATACAGTGCATTTCCTGTAAATCTCAGAGCTGGCATCACACTGCTAATCACGTATCGCTGATTCTCAGCCAACTAACTGTTTTATGCAATTGTTCATTACTTCTGAAGAAGTGCACATCTATGTGTCATTTCAGGTTTGGCTCACAGTGTATGTTTACTATGTATTTCAACATGTTATGCAAGGCATGTATTGCCTCGAGGGGAAATGTGTATGCCTAAAGACATGTTTTGGTTTTTCTTTAGAACTTTGACTAACCAATAAAGCAAAAAGGAGAACCAAAGCAACACGAACCAAAGGAGAAAAACACTCAAGCAAGACATCGACTGGAAAAGCGAAGCAGTGAAAATGAAGTTGGAGGCATCTCTGGAGGACATGAGCGAGTGGAGGGAGGTGGACTTCGCGCTGAACTGCACCTACATCGTCCACGACCAGGCGTCCGAACCCAGCTTCAGCCTGCCGAAGGCCATGACCTCCATCCCACGCAATCTCACCTTCCAGTACAGCGCTGACAACCAGGTACGATCATCTGCGGCTCGAGGCTGCGTCACTGCATTTCCAATTCCCTTATTTCAACAGACTTTTGATTAGTCATCATTTAACTGACACTTTGTTACCTAAAGAAGCTTGTGCAACAGCGCTTTCACTTCAGGCCGTTTCCTGCAGCAGATATTAACAGAGCAATGCTGAGCTCCTGATTTCACAGCAAACTCAGAACAAACGTTCTTCCAGTAATAGAATTATCTGGTCTTTAATAACATTAGCACGAAAACACTGAACATTTGGACGTTCATCCAATGTTTTTTAAATGTAACACTTTATGTATAATGCATTATAAAGGAATGCACATAATGCATTGTATCTTTTCATAAAGAATTGTAACTGAAGTTAAAATGCATTATAATATTTGCAGATACTGGTTGTTTGTCATGTGTTTTAATGCATTATACTTTCTAAAGATGTAACAATGTATTAAAACTGTGGTTACAATTATTCATGAGATCATTATAAGGTGCATAATTAAAATACTTTTATTATGCATAAGTGTTACCAAAAACACTGGACATTTTCAACATTCTGAGAACATTCGTTTTTATAACTTAATAAGAATGTAAGCAAAATGTTCTAAAAACAACCCAAGTTAGGCTGAAAATGGACGAACCCAGCAATTGGGCTGTTTTAACCCAGCGGTTGGGTTAAATGTTTGCTGGGCAGTTTTATTGATTCAAAATTACTGTATTTCTTGCTTAAAATGAACCCAAAATATGTTGGAAATGAACATTTATTAATAAGTTTAATGAATAATAATTAAACAATAAACATTTATTAAATTGGTTATTAATAAATGTTCACCTTTTGATTATTATTGTTGCCTCTAGTAATAATTATGTGTCTGATTTTTAATTTCCAACCTATTTCGGGTTCATTTTAAGCCAGACATATAGTCATTTTTAAACAATAGTTGGGTTCAATAAAACTGCCCAGCAAACATTTAACCCAACCGCTGGGTTAAAAAAGCCCATTCATTGGGTTAAAACAACCCATTCGCTGGGTTTGTCCAATTTCAACCCAACTTGGGTTGTTTTTAACCCAGCATTTTTAGTGTATCATTTTGAAAAGAAATAAAACTTGGTAGCGTCACGATATTTCGTATGGTATTTTGTTGTAAGATTATTAAGGAGTCTCAATACTTTTCAAGTTCTCCTCGATCTGATCCATTAAGATGTCAGACTGTAGAAGTTTAAAAATACAGTTCCGTGAAATGAGATTGCTCCATTTAAAGTTTCGGATGACGGAAATGGATCATTTGACGCTGTGGTTCAGTAGGTCAGTGTGACGGTGACAGAGAAGCTGTCAGTCAACAGTCTGATCACACTCTCTCTCTCTCTGCTCTTTGTGTCTCTGGCGTATTTGATTCTGGTCATTCAAGATGTTTTGCACTATTTTTATCACAATAAACCACTCCATCACCTTTTTGAGGTTATTTTGGCTTGATAACCATTATATCTTACTTAGTAACTTGAAACGGCAGCTTATTTAGCAAATGTTTTGTATTAAAACGAAACTGCTGCAGTTGCTATCAATGCAAATGTGTTAGGGTTATGGATATGTTATGAAAAATTCTCCATATTATGTTTGTTTTTTTAATCTTCTTTATCTCTTATTTGCACGCACTTGACTGTCATTCTTCAGCCCTTTGCTGTGGTTTCTTTTGTGTCTGCTTCATGCACTTCTTCGTTGTTCCGTTTGTCTTTTGCATGATCCAATTTCCCTCCTTCGCAGGTGAAAGTCAGTTCCTCTTTCTAAAGCCCTCTGCTCTTTTTATGTTCTGTCACGCTGGAGGTGTGAAATTGCGGTCATGAGCTCACATATGCTCACGGGTCCGTCTCAACAGAATGTGCAAAGATAGAAAAAGACGACAAAATGTGTGAAAAATGTCCGGCTTGTGTTTAGACCTCAAGAACACCTAGAAATTACAATTCTGTCTTACAGTTCTTTCTCTTCCCTTTTTCATACACTCTTTTATCTCACATGTTTGTATTCTCACTCTCATCTTTTCTCACATATCGGCCTTTTTTTTTTTTTTTTCTCAAGCATGGAGATAAAAACAACCATATCCTTGAATACAACAACAAATGTCATGTCACGATAGGCATTAGAGAGCTGTTGAGATCTCTCCGGCCCCTCAGCTGAAGTTTACGAATCGAGAGCCGTCGCACACTTCCCATTTCTGTCTATTCCTCTGGTCTGTGCTGATTCTGTGAAAGGCATTACTATTATGTTGTCATTGACAGAAAAACCCCACATTCGGTGAGTGTGTCAGTTCCCGGAGGGCCGGCAACACATTTTTGTTGGAAGGAAAAATGAAAGATTTTAAGGATGTTGGAAAGCCAGTCTCACCGTGACTAGACTGCCAGTCATTTGCTGTAGGGTTTCAGTGATGCACACGCACACATTCCAAAGTTTCTGTATTTGTGAAAGTCTGCATATCGATGCTTTAACGTGTTGTTGGTGCGCAATGACTTCTGTGTGGGAGAACAGAAACTCTGATCAGAAGCTACGCTCTAAAAAATGCTGGGTTAAAAACAACCCAAGTTGGGCCAAACCTAGTGATTGGGTTAAATGTTTACCCAACCTTCTTTAGCAAGAAATACAGTCATTTTTAAACAATAGTTGAGTTTTTAAGCAGGTTGGTCAAACATTTAACCCAACCGCTGGGTTAAAACAACCCAATCACTGTGTTTGTCCATTTTCAACCCAACTTGGCTTGTTTTAACCCAGCATTTTGTAGAGTGTAATATCAGCAGCGCTTAAAAATGCACTGCAAAAATCATGTCTTGTTTTCTTAAATCAAGATACATTTACTGGAGAAGCAAAAATGACTTGACAACTCACTTTAATTTCAGAAAACAAGACTTAATATCTTGAGTCTCTATGTATTATGCTTTAATATATAATTCATACGCAGAATAAAGAGGCGGGGCCTGGTTCAGTTAGTTAGTAGTGTGTTGAAACTGGTGGTTATGGTAAGGGGCGGGACATTTCCCAAACACCAATCACACTGCTCCAGCCGACCAATCAGAGCACATCGTGCTTTTCAGAAGGAGGGGCTTCATAGAGACAGGAACTAAACAGAGCGTTACTGACAGACTGGGAAGAGAGGAGCTGCAACAATGGAGAATATGAGGAGAATAATCAACATTCAAGCAGGAACACAAACGTACACAGTCATGCATGAAGCATGTGTATAAGCGATGCTCCCTGACCCTTCGCTCGAGGAGCGTGCCTAACTAAGGGGGGCACGTGGCAGATGGGGTGATCTGTGACAGGACTCAAATGCGCAAACACTTATAGAATCTCAGCCAAAGGAAGTAGGTTAAGCTTGACTGATTAACTTTCGTTTGGACCCGAAGATCCTCGGACAGCTGGGGGTGTTTGGATGGAGGGTTGAGTGCGTTGGGTTGGCGTGGTGCCGTTGGCCTTCACCCCCTCCTCGTGCTCCCTAAACCCTCTCTGAGCGGTTAATCACTAAAGACCAACCAATTAGTCACGCAACGCTAACGACGCACAATTCCACTGTCACCGCAGCTCTCGTCTGCAGCCAGTGACGTCTCTCCGACTTCTTAGAAGCTGCACTCCAAAAAATGCTGGGTTAAAAACAACCCAAGTTGGGTTAAAAATGGACAAACCCAGCAGTTGGGTTAAATGTTTGCTGGGAAGTTTTATTTAACCCAACTATTGTTTAAAAATGACTATATTGCTGGCTTAAAATGAACCCAAAATAGGTTGGAAATTAAAAATCAGACACATAATTACTAGAGGCAACAATAATAATCAAAAGGTGAACATTTATTAATAAGCATATTAATAAATGTTAATTTCCAACATACTTTGGGTTTGTTTTAAGCAATAAATACAGTAATTTTTAAACAATAGTTGAGTTAAATAAAACTACCCAGCAGGTTGGGCAAACATTTAACCCAACCGCTGGGTCAAAACAACCCAATTGCTGGGTTTGTCCATTTTCAACCCTGGTTTGTTGTTTTTAACACAACATTTTTTAGAGTGCATCATTTCTTTATGTTTGCATTAAGTATTGCGGACTTTAAGTGGACTTTCAACCTACAACTGTTGCATTCACTGCAAAATTTCCTTGTTTTCCAGTACTAAACACTCTTAAATCAAGATGCATTTACTGGGTAGTTTTAATTAACTCGCCTATTGTTTAAAAATGGCTATATTTCTGGCTTAAAATGAACCCGAAATGGGTTGGAAATTAAAAATCAGACACATAATTACTAGAGGAAACAATAATAATCAAAAGGTGAACATTTATTAATAAGCATATTAATAAATGTTAATTTCCAACATACTTTGGGTTTGTTTTAAGCAAGAAATACAGTAATTTTTAAACAATATTTGAGTTAAATAAAACTACCCAGCAGGTTGGGTAAACGTTTAACCCAACCACTGGGTCAAAACAACCCAATTGCTGGGTTTGTCCATTTTCAACCCTGGGTTTGTTGTTTTTAACACAACATTTTTTAGAGTCCATCATTTCTTTATGTTTGCATTAAGTATTGCGGACTTTAAGTGGACTTTCAACCTACAGTTGTTGCATTCACTGCAAAATTTCCTTGTTTTCCAGTACTAAACATTCTTAAATCAAGATGCATTTACTGGGTAGTTTTATTGAAGTCGCCTATTGTTTAAAAATGGCTATATTTGGCTTAAAATGAACCCGAAATGGGTTGGAAATTAAAAATCAGACACATAATTACTAGAGGAAACAATAATAATCAAAAGGTGAACATTTATTAATAAGCATATTAATAAATGTTAATTTCCAACATACTTTGGGTTTGTTTTAAGCAAGAAATACAGTAATTTTTAAACAATATTTGAGTTAAATAAAACCCCAGCAGGTTGGGTAAAGTTTAACCCAACCACTGGGTCAAAACAACCCAATTGCTGGGTTTGTCCATTTTCAACCCGGGGTTTGTTGTTTTTAACACAACATTTTTTAGAGTGCATCATTTCTTTATGTTTGCATTAAGTATGCGGACTTTAAGTGGACTTTCAACCTACAACTGTTGCATTCACTGCAAAATTTCCTTGTTTTCCAGTACTAAACATTCTTAAATCAAGATGCATTTACGGGTAGTTTTATTTAACTTGCCTATTGTTTATAAATGGCTATATGTGTGGCTGAATGTGAACCTAAAATAGGTTGAAAGTTAACAACAGACACATAATAATTACTAGAGCCAACAATAATAATCAAAAGGTGAATAGCAATTTAATAAATGTTTATTGTTTAATTATCATTCATTAAACTTATTAATAAATGTTAATTTCCAACACACTTTGGGTTTATTTTAAGCAATAAATAAAGTCATTTTTAAATAATAGTTGAGTTAAATAAAACAACCAGTCGCTGGGTTTGTCCATTTTCAACCCAACTTGCCTGAACATTTTTTAGAGTGCATCATTTCTTTACGTTTGCATTAAGTATTGTGTACTTTCAACCTACAGTTGTTGCATTCACTGCAGAATTTCCTTGTTTTCCAGTACTAAACATTCTTAAATCAAGATGCATTTACTGGGAAAACAAGACAAAAACACTAAGTAAGTGTATAAACGTACTAGTCAGGAGTTGTTTGGGGCCGCTGACCCCCACGCCACACTGTGACCTATATACAGGCCTGGTTTCTGCTCTCTGCAGAGCATTGAGAGTGGACCACCTGCTCCATTTTGTCTTCTATTTCTTTATAATTGTTTGTCAATACCACCAAACTTTTGCCAGCAGGGTCAAGGGGGTCAAGCTTATTGAGGACAGCTGTGTGTTTCTAGGTCAGGGTCCAAGTAGAGCAGGGAAAGTATAAGTCTGTTTATGCACTTAACTCATTACCTTAGGTCACCTATGACGCCTTCCGCAGGTCATCTCCAACTAAACACGCATGGCTGAACTCGTGCAATGCAGTTCCTGTTCAATCATTATTAATCATTTATTTCCATCGCTCCTAATTTGGCTCTCTTTCACTCGCTCTTGCAGGTGACTGGCATTTTCAGCAAAGAGTACATACCTCAGGGTACGAGATTCGGACCTCTTCAAGGGGTCGTCTACACCAAAGAAAACGTGCCCTTTAAGACCAACAGGAAGTACTTTTGGAGGGTAAGTGATCTAATCTTTCAGGGATACCTATTCTACTGAGCGAAGAGCTGCCAAACCAGTCGTGACTGACTTTCCAGAGAATTTTAGCAGAACGGAGCCGGAAGCTTATTCATTCATGCCCGAATACATCCAAATATGCATTGGCTTCTACAAAACAATTGTCTTTCTTTTAAAAAAAACACACCTAGATTCACACATGCACTAAAAAGGAGTCATTCCTATTAGGTTTGCTTGGAAAACACAGAGGAAGCTCTCAGAGCTCTTGTTTGTTGTAGATTCCTGCCTTGTTCTCATACAATGTTTTACTCAGCAGAAGTGCCTATTTCGAAACCATCTGACAAAAACGCAAAGGATACGCAAGTCTTTGGTTTGTGGCCAGGTTTTAGAGAAGTCGGGATTCCTGCGCAGACAGAGACGCACACACACACAATCACTTTCTTTTCACTGCTTTGCATCTAAGTGAACTTCAGTCTCTTAGTCTCCCTGCCAAGATCACTAGATTTATGTATGTGGTTGTGTTTAAATGCATGGTGCTCGTATGTGTGTGTGTGAATTCGCATGTCTCGCTCTGGGTTTTCCTAATCTGAGCTGTCCTTTCCTTTCTCCGTTTCCTGTAAATCCATTCTGACTTCCTGCTGCCTTAAAGCACTGAAATGACGCAGCGTGTCACGTGACCGCAGGCAGGTGGATGGATGTGTCCCTGTGGGTGAAAGTGTGTTTGTGTTTATGAGTCTTCAAGGGTGTAACTGGTTAAAAAGGAGTGTCTGCGATAGGGCAAATGACATGTTCTGGCACGTCTACACAGTGAATTCCCCTGCACACGAATGAGAATGAAAGTAGGAGGAGACAGGGGCGGAGACTGTGCGTGTGACTGGCAGCATGTGTGGATGGCCCGGCACTTTATAAAAAGCCTGACATCATTGACACACACACAAAGTTAGTCACACGTCTTCTGCGGGACAAGCCACACGCGCACACACACTTCACAGGTTAGGAGACACAGAGGAGTTGATATAAACAGCTGTTTGACGAGCGTTCTGTTCATGGCAGAGGTGAAGAATCTGATTTACAGGTTTTAAAGCTGAATTTGATGTTTAATGTTTAATTGAGATGAGGCTGACACCTGCAGACTGGACCGAAGCATTAACGTGTTTTCTTCTCTCTCCGTCCAGATCTACAGTGGTGGCCACTTACACCACTTCATCGATGGCTACGATGTCCAGCGCAGCAACTGGATGCGGTACGTCAACCCCGCGCGCTCGCTGGCCGAACAGAACCTGGTGGCCTGTCAGAACGGCCAGGAGATCTTCTTCTACACCATCCGGCCCGTGGAGCCCAAGCAGGAGCTGCTGGTGTGGTACAGTCCGGAGTTTTCCCAGAGACTCTGCGGCCAGCAGGAGCAACCAGACCGCCTGAAGCCAAGTGAGTCATGGGCTCCGGGATTATCCCACGTTGTTTGGCATTGGGGAGGGAAAAACTGCATGAAGTGATAGTTTGATTTTTCCTCTTATATATTTGTTGCGTTCTCTCTTGTTTTCTTGAGGCAGTGGGACTATTTGTCAGCTGCATTTGTATTTCTGTCTTTCCTCTGTCTGGAAATCAGGTGACTCCTTTAATGCCTTTATCTACACCGAAACAAAGTTGGCATTAAAATAACATTTTTTTTTTTTTTGGTAAATTTTACAAATAATTGCACGGAATCGGTCATTAAGCGAAACGTGACATTTTCAAATGGTATTTTACTCTAATAATCTTTATTTACAACATCGAGAATCATTTTTACAGTGTAATTAACGGTCACCCTCAGTTCTTCTGTGTACGCTAATTATGTTTATATCCAAAATATATAAGGAAGGGTTTTTGACCCTTTTCTTCATTATGTGGCTGTGTCATGTATATATATATATATATGATGAACAATGAAACAGTGATTCATTTGACACTAGATGTGATAAGCATTGAGAGTGACTGTAAATGAACCTGTTTGTATATAAACGTGTGAGGTCCGTGAGTGCGTGTGTAAGCGTGTGTATGATTATGACAAAACGGTGGACTGTCTGGATTTTTCTGTCTAAGTAGATGTCATGCGATAGTGCCTATATCACATTGATTCAATCTCACACCGACACTGCTGTTTCCTGTCTTATTCACTCCTCGGAATGTCTGTTTTTGTGCATTTCGTGCGCGCGTTTATGTCTGCTATTGTTGAGGACGATTACCTGAGTCATGCCGACACATCTCCAGTGATGCTTTTACTGAGCAATTACACCTAATTGTTAAATATCCCTTAGGAAGTCAGTCACTGTGAAGACTTTCTTAGAGCCTCTTCTTTTTAAAAGTTGTATCATTCAATCCTCTTTAAAAAGCTCTGCTTCCTGTGTGAGGTTCAAAGAAATCTGTATATTCAATTTTTGTTACATCACAGAAGTTTTTTTTGCTGTATGTTAATTTCTTAGAACGTGACAAGTTAAAACTGCTTCCGTTCCACCATTGTTTAGATCTTAGAATTTGAAGACATTTATTAAAGCTTGAATTTGCGCTCTTCAGAGTGTCAAATATCCATTTTCACTTTCCCCACGGTAGTTAGGAAATGCCTAGACGATGCCTGTAAATGTTGCACCAGATTGCTTTACATCAGGTTTGAGGAACCGAGTTTTGACCACAAGGGTTATAATGTGTTTGTGTAATCTTCCCACACTGCTGTGTGACACAGTTGAGCCTTGTACCACTCTCCATGATTTAGCAGGTTTTGTCTGAGTCACCGCAAAGGTTACTGAAAGAAGCTAGCTCTTGTGGCTTTCTTTTTACAATCTCTAGAGTGAAAGGACAGTAATAATCTGACCTTATCTCGATTCCCTGCATAACAGTAAGTAACAGTTAGTGCTGAAGCAGTGTAGTAGGATTTTTCCCATGGTTACGGACATCTGCTGTTATGGTGAGTCAGAGTAGTTTCTGAGTGAGAAGTATCGCTGTCACACGAGGCTCCTTTCTTCCGATACATACATATACCCCTCCACCTCACAAACATACACACACCCACACTGCGAACACCCACACGGTTGTAATCTAGGTGCTGCGTGAAAGCAGTACTATTCTTTGTCAAATAGAAACCAGCCAGATATCTTCTGCCTGTCAGCTTTAAACTGAAAGAGCTGCCATTTACCATAAGTGAGCGTTTGAGGAGGAAGGTTATGAGTAGGTGTACGACATACAGGCATACAGGCGTGTTCGACGGGTGACCGACGTCGCTCTGTGAAGACTTTGACCTGCTTGGTCAATCTCAGCGAAGGAATAAGTTTCAAACGTGAAATACGTTGCAAGTTTCGATGCCCCGCCAACCAGGGCTTGACGTTAACACCCTCCAAATGCGGGTGTATTTCAGCAGTGGCGTGCAACTCCTAACTAACCACATTTTTCAGTTGTAGTCTTTTAAACAGGCATCTGAAATAATAAACTATGTGCAATGGAGTGTTGTGTCAAAAATTCGATACATATTGATACTGAAACGCTTCAAATACTGTGCTTTCTTGGCGTTGGCGTTACAGGGCTTGAATTTCGGCGTGAGATTGCGCATATTTTTACTCATTCCCGCAGATTTTATGCTCACCCCCGAAGCGCACGCATAAAGCCGCCTCTCAATGCTAAATTGAGTTCTTTTTTTGCTGCTTATTGCGCTTAAACAGTCAAATACGCCTGTCAAAATTGAGAGTATGCACGTAAACGCAGTCAATTATGTCTTAAGTGAAAGAAAACGCATCCGTAACAGTATATTGGATCCGTGCATCAGGTCTTAAAGTGACAGCAGCCTAATAAACCTGCTGCCAAATTATGAGATGATATCAAAAATATTTATATGAAGAGTGACTAGTAACTTTGGAAAACCACTAGCCACACAAACATTAATGTCAAGCCCTGACTATAAGTAACTTTGCAACTTATTCTACTAACCCTAACCTAACTACTAATACTCTAATGACTGCTAGTTAACATGTAGTTGAATCTCTAAAGGAAGTCAGTTTTCATACTTGGGTTCTCACCTCTGCTGTCTGTCAGTCTTCACACTTCACCTTGCACTGTCTAACCTTTTTTTACTCTCTTTCTACAGAGTACATGTCTGATATGGAGTATCAGAAACAGCCCCTACCTCAGTACGTCTACTACCCTAAACAGGCCCCGAGCCCACACAAGCTTCAAAGTGAGGGAGAGGAAGATGAGGTGGACGAAAAGATCGACGTAGAGGTTATTGAGAGGGACACGCCACCTGACACACCGGACGAACAGGTCATGGATTTCAGCAAGAAAGCTGTTCCACCAGAGCCTGTGCATTCTCCACATCTCAACCAGAAGGAGATGAACATGAGCGCTCACCCGTATCCCACCCTGTCCCCGCCGCAAGACCTTCCTCACCACCTACACGGCCTCTATGGTCATCGAGAGGGTTTGATCTCATACCCTTCACTGCCCTCATCTAGACCCCTGCAAGCTCCATATCCGGTTTTACCACAGTACAACCCTCATTACTCACGTCTTCTCTTGCCCCCATACTCCCCGCCCTTCCCTTCCATGTTGCCCTCGAAAGCGGGTCTCCGGTACAATGGATTCCTAGGTAGTGATGGCTTGCCGTATCCTTCCATTCCCCAACCCGGTCTGTTACCAATGCCCTATCCCACCCCACTTCATGGAGGTCTGAAGGAAAGAATCCCAAATACTCCACCCCGAGGAGCTCCCGCAACACCCGAACTCTCCCCTCCGCCAATGCACTCCCCTCAGCAGAAATGTGAAGAGGCCGTGAACCTCAGCCTGGCTTCACCCAAGAGCACGCCGCCTCCGTCCTCGTCTTCTCCGCTGAACCCTGGGTACAAATCTCTCCCGTACCCGCTCAAGAAACAGAACGGCAAAATCAAGTATGAATGCAACGTCTGCCTCAAAACCTTCGGTCAGCTGTCCAATCTCAAAGTGAGTAGGCATGCACTTGATTTGGAGTCTTGTTTTGGCATGATTTGGTTGAGACTAAAGGGTCTATGTTCACTTTAAAGGTGCACTTGAGGGTCCACAGTGGGGAGAGGCCATTCCAGTGCAACTTGTGCAAAAAGAGCTTCACCCAGCTGGCCCACTTACAGAAACATCACCTGGTCCACACAGGAGAGAAACCACACGAATGCCAGGTGAGTTCATGTACTGTGACTCAAGAGACTAAAGGGCATCAGATGACAGTTATCCCATTAACATGTGATGATGACGCACACCCACAACATTTTTACCTTGTCACTCCTTTGTTATACAGTAACTAGAGAGGGCGTGACAGTGCGCTAGTCATTCATCTTGACCACTGAAAATAAATACAGTCCTTTAGTGAAAAACTTGTCTACATACCAAAGCAACAACAAGGCAATTATGTAAGGTTGTCTTATTTTTTGAATTTCTTTTGAATGTCCATAGGTGTGCCACAAACGCTTTAGCAGCACCAGCAACCTGAAAACCCACTTGCGTCTACACTCCGGAGAGAAGCCGTATCAGTGTAAGCTGTGTGGGGTGAAGTTCACCCAGTACATCCACCTCAAACTCCACCGTCGGCTGCACAGCTCCTGCGACCGGCCCTACACCTGCCAAACCTGCACCCGGAGCTTCATCCACCGCTTCTCCCTGCACCTCCATCAGCGCTCCAGCTGCTTCCCCGCCGCCCGTCCTGAAATCCCCGAGCTGGTGGAGCGATTCGACGCCAGCCACGAGGCCGAGGCTCTGCCCGAGAACGCCGGAGAAGCTCAGGTGGACGCTGCCTTGGAGAAATGGTTGGCTAGAAGTTTGGAGAGCGGTGAGGGGAAGGAGGACGCCGGATTCCTCAAGGCTCTTACCGGGGTAACCGCCATGGGTCATCACCAGGAGAGAGCCAGCGTGGTCCACTTCAACCACCGGCCCTCGATCAAGACTGAGGAGGAGTAGATGACATACATAACCCAAACCAATGCTATCTATGCACCTAGTTGAAACCAAAAATCCTCTCAGAGAGAAGATGCGTAAACCAAGCCAATGAGAGCCGCACC
Source organism: Culter alburnus (assembly GCA_028476615.1). Taxonomy (NCBI): domain Eukaryota; kingdom Metazoa; phylum Chordata; class Actinopteri; order Cypriniformes; family Xenocyprididae; genus Culter; species Culter alburnus. The sequence goes on from JAOTNS010000045.1 coordinate 510,580, forward strand.
AAACAAATAGTGTTTCCAAAGACTGTGTCGAGTGATTGCACTTCTACCCTCTGACCTGTTATAGAATGAAGATGTGATTTATAATGTCCATCAAACCGATGTGAAAGTCTGTTTGTGTGAGTTTGTCTTAACTTATTATTGTTGAGTTTTCTTTTTTGAGCACTGTATCAAATGTTTTTATATGTGTACTTCTGGTATCTTCTTTAGTTTTAATTGGGATTCTCAGGAATTATGTGTCAATCCCACTATGGACACTATATGTTACAGTTCCAAACGGGCTGGATTTTCCCATCCATTCCAATTGTGGTTTGGGTGTGAATGTGTACAAACGGATTTGTTAAATAATTTTGGATGTGATCCAGTTGTAAATACGTGTCTTTTCAAAGGGATCATTCACTGTAGCTTTTTATAGTAGTTTTCTTTGCAACAAACAATCTTGAACCCCTTTGACATCGGAAAGAAAACATGCCTCACTTTTTATTTAATATTTGAAATATTCTTTGTTTTCTTAGTCTTATGTTACTGGGTTGTGTCTACCGATGTTTACTGTTGTCTCTTTAATCCAAACAAGTATTGTTAGCACTATGTAACTGATCAGATCGATGTAGCTGAAACTGAATTTGCCAATCATGAAGATTGCAATACTTCTTTTTATATAGACTACAGACACAACAGTACCTCATACTAAAAAGTTAGCTTCATATGTTATGCTCTTTTAATTTATTTGATGCCAGCACTGGAAAAAGCAGGAACTAGATCCAAGTGCAGGATATTTGATCGTTAGCTACAACAGGGTTTAGAAACGAGACTTTTTGTACAGTTCTTTTGTTATCCTAGTTTATTTTTGACTCGGTCCAAAAGATGTCGATACTTTATATGTGAGAACCTATTTTTGACAAACTTTTATAATGTAGCGCATTAAACTTTACTTGTCTAAGACCTCGCTCTTTCCGTCTTATCGTGGTGTTGATGGCCTTACTCTGTCAAAAGAATAGCGTTTCACACCCACACACTCATACTACACCCATCAGGCTCATTTGTTTGAAAGTCCCACACAAAATGTTGGTCTCTGTGGTCGTATTTCTAGAAAGTAGAGGAACTGAAATTGTTGCTCATCAGCCAGGACTGATCAAAAATGCCCACCGTCACATGCAGAGCTGTTTTTCATTTTGACATGAAAAAGAAATCATAAAAACACCCTTAACCTTTACCTACTGATACTTTACAGTGAGATTTACAGTAAAATGGATATAACTCCTCCCAGCGATTAGATATAAAAGATGAGAACAAGAAGTATATCATATTTGATTAATGAAGAGACTTTCTGAAATACCTGTTCACTTCAACAAACCACCCGTAACCCGCTGGTGCTCCTCATTTAAGGGTCAAAAGTGGCCGAACTCCTCAAATGTAACTTTATCAGTAAAAGCAATGGAATATATATATTTTTTCAAGAATATTCTTTTTTTTGAGGGAAATTTATGGTTCAAAGTAATATTTATGCTCCTCAGTTTTTACAATACAATACAATTAATTAATCCATTTTTTTTCTCAATTAATTCCTGTTTGTGGACGATTTTTCATTGAAATTCATTGTATTTTTTTATTTATTTTTTTTATTTCTATGGCAGTCATTTTTTTTGACTACTTTTTTAAATCATTCAACCTTTTCAAATAATATGCACAATTTTTATTTATTTATTTTTTTGTTGACATAGCAAGTGCCACAAAAGTCACCAAGTGTCACACCATACCAACAAAGTAAAAACATAAAAATAAGATAAAAACTAGGGATGCACGATATATCGGTATCGGCCGATAAATGTTCATTTTTAATGTTATCATTATCGGCCCGATAAGAAACTTTGGCCGATATATTAAAGCCGATAAATAATGTATTATTTCCTTCAGACACCTCAGATGCCATTATGGTTTTCAATTGCTTGAAATATGATTGAAATCATTTCAAAAAGGAAAATACAGTTAAGTAAAACAATGTAAGCGTGAGTCTGTCATAAGCTACATAAATTTATAATGTGTGTTTGGGACATGGCTTTTAATGGTGAGACTTTTGTTTTATATCAGGCTCTCAAAAATTATATAAAATTTTGACTTATATCGGTTATCGGCTTTCAAATATAAAGAATTATCGGTTATCGGTATCGGCCAAACTTTTCAAATCGATGCATCCCTAATAGAAACCCTTTTTTTTTTTCAGTCAAAAGTGAGCAAAGAGCACCAGAGGGTTAAAAGTCCTATCCATATAATGTAAAAGTGATATCGTAGTTCTACTAATTGTGAAACTGGAGGCCAATATGAAGAAAAGCATTGATTTGAGTAACAGATCTGGCAGTTTATAGTCACCATTCCCGCCTGTGCTTTCACTGAACCGCTCTTCCAGTCTCTGTGAGCAGGTAAAACTGTGGTACGATCAACATAAATGTCAGTAACGGAAGACAAGGCAGTTACAGTAAGAAATGCCTCATGTCTTCTCTGTCCTCTCTGAGTACAACACTTATCTGTTTCCTTTTGTCAAAGCCTCCCCTCTTCTCCCCTGGCGCACACATGTAGGGAGAGCCCCGCGCCACACACACACACCTCAGACCAGAACAAACACACCTCAGCGTGAGTGTGTGTGTGTGTGTGAGAGAGAGAGAGACACAACAAGTGAAAGAAAGAGCACTTCTGTCATTGACAGCATGACAAACCACCACTTTGAATACATTTTAGGAGAAGTTGCAAGAGGCCCTTTTATGGCAGAAAGGAGAAAGAAACAGAGAGAAGCATGTGAAAACACACCGCAGAGAAAGAGTGGAACTTGACTTGCTGTAAATGACATGTGGAGTGTGTGTGTGTGTGTGTGTGTGTGTCTGTGCGCATCTGTGGGTGTGTGTGTCATGTTCGGAGTACTTGCATTGCCTTCCTGCGCAGACTTAAATCTTCAAGCATTCAGTAATTGCTAGTAAGTCGTTCTCCGAAACCCAGAAGCTTTAGTTCCTGTCAACAGCGGCCAGCGCAGCACTGGGGCAAAAGCTGTTCAAATGCGTAAAACGTAGCGTTGTTATCTCTGACATTTTACAGAATCAATACAACATACAATTAGTTGATATGTGCATTGAGTACACTGTAAAAAAATACTTTTCTAAGTTGTACATAAAGACTGTTGGAGTGTTTTACAAGAAAATACTATTGCAGTTTTTCTACTTAATTCAATGCGTTAAAAATGTGAAAAATGTTTCAAAGTAAATCCTGCACCATTTTTTTTCAAATGGAAAATTCCAGGTAAAATTTGGAAATTTGAAACTTATAATTCAGGGTTTTTTTTTTTAACCATGTGATTAATGTCAAGATGGCTTTAATCCAGTGTTATTTATTATAGTTTTATTTTTATATTTATTTAATTTTAGTTTAAAATTTATTAGTCATTTTTGTGCTTTTGTAATTTTATTTATTTATTTTTTTGGTGTTTTTTTATTTTAAATATTGCTATTTAGGTGTAATTTATTTTTTATTTCAGTTTTAGTTTGTTTTTTATTTACGGTTAACAAATTTCTGCCTCACCTTGAACTTATTTCACTTTATTGCCAAAACTCTAAAAAAAATAGCTGTAAAAAAACAAAAAAACTAATTTACACAGTAAAATACCGTTTTCCATTGAAACAGTAATATACCGTAAAAACAATGCATTCTGGGTAATTTTATTTAGCGTTTTCGAGAAAGTAACCTATAGGCTACTTTCTTGAAAATTACAAATATTACCCAGAATGCAATGTTTTACGGTACATTACTTAGTTAAACTACAATGCATTCTGTATATTACAATTCATTCTGGATAATATTATCTGTCGTTTTCGAGAAAATGGCCTATGGGCTACTTTCTTGAAAACTACAAATATTACCCAGAATGCATTGTTTTTACAGTATATTACTGTATATCGCAGTATATTACAGTATAAAACGGTATTTTATTGTGTAAATTTGTTTAGGGGTTTTTTTTACAGCTATTTTTCAGAGTGAAGGCAACATTTTTCGTTTAGTTTGTTATTGAATATTTATATTTTATTTCAGAAATGGTTTGAATGGTTTCATAACCCTGAATCCACATCAAATAGAATTATTCACTATAGTTGTGGAATGTGACGTATGATTAAATCTGCAGCGCTGCTTACATGTGGAAAGCTTTTAACATTTTAACTTTGCCATCAGGGCAAAACATCACTTTAAAAAGCACATCAAAGGTGACACTACAAGCCCTAAGGGATTTAGTTCAGCCAAAAACGAATGATTCCTTATTATTATTTTAATACACTCATTTGATGTTTCCCCGTCATTGTTCACTTATTAACATAATTAATGACCTTGTGTGTAATTTGAATATTACTGAAACGACAACATTCCTGTGTGATCGGCCAGACTGCCTGCCTTCTGCTTATCCATTAATCTCTCAGAAGTGTTATTATGTATCTCTGACTACAAGAGAATTGAAAATGCAACAGGACACCGTCTCTTCCAGCGAACCCGAGTCTGGAAAAGCAACATTCAACGATCCAACACATATCATATCTCTGCCTCATCTTACTGTCACTTTAAGAGCAACACAGAGAAACGTCCACTTAAAATTTTGGCAACACTTTACAGTATTTGTAAATGCAAATATTAGCAAATGCATTGGCAATCAACCGTACTTTAACAGTATTTATATAGGTTACTTTCTACATATAAAAACTTTTTTTAACATTTCAAGTTGCATCATGATAAACATAACCTAATGCATTAATTAATGTTCATGGGTCATTGAATTATCGAATAAGGTTTTTAAAGGTGTAAAAAATAATAATAATGGAGATATAATTCAGTTTGAAGTTTTATTAAGTGTTAACAATGAGATTATATGGTTTTTATAATCAATTAACACTGATTTTATCTTTTTTTTACAAGATGGACAAAATTGGTCACCAAAAAAGTCATTCGGTTTAACTAAAATTTCGGTTTTACCGAATGACGATATTTTCAAACAATGCTAACAGGCTGATATCTAGCAAAAGGACAATCAAACATTTTATATTTAGTACAAGTTTTTAAAATATTACACATTTTCCATGTTTTATAGCGGTTGTACCGAATGACCTGATGTTTCGGGACATGCGTATGATCAAGAGAAAACATGAATTTATCATATAGTTAAGAGAGAGTTAGTTACTTTGCTTCATGACCATGTGGTCCTTTGCAGGTGTCTGAATGATGTCACATGATATTGACCACATGACTTGATCCAAAATATTCCCTTTATATCGGTTACTCCGAATGACATCTATTTTCTGGACATTCTTTCTCATAACAAAGCAACGACTTCTACACATTATTTTAATATCATTTTGCACTATGTTGATATATGATGTTATAAAATCATGCCAGAATAAAAAATATATACATTTATTACATTTTAAGATATTTTAATCACTAATGAAATGGCTGTATTGGCCTTTAGTGACCTTTTGACACTTCAAAATCTTTAAAATACCTTTATATGTATAAAAATATAATTAAATCCTTTTGAATTCAATAAAATAGATCTTTGGATGTCATATCTTTAGTATCTATTGTTTTTCTAAGGATATTCTAAGGATATTTTTTTTTCCCCAACCATCCGGGGCTTTTTGGAGGCCTTAACGTGCTCAAAAACTCTTGAAAATTGGCACACACATTGGAATCTGTGGCCATTAGGACGCCACAGAGGCTGGGACCCGGGTGTGGCACAGGAGCTCTATGGCGCCCCCTTGAATAGGGTCTGAAAACTTGGTTCGAATATCAAACACGCTTGTACGCATTAGTATGAAACTCGTACACATATAGATCGGGCTGAACAACTTTTGTGCTCTAAGTTATACGCCAGCTCAACAGGAAGTTGGCTATTATGGGTTGTTTAAAAAAAAAAGGATTTGCAAGTGGATTTTTGATATCTCAAACGGTTTGGCTGTGGCGAGGCAATGGATTTATGGCGAGAAAAGGGAAACAGGAAGTGTGTTATAACTTCTGCATACGATGATTGATTTTTATGAAACTTCAGCTGTGTGTTTGGAGGCTGATCACATGGATGACTATTGTGAGTCAAAGTTATAGCGCCACCAACAGGCAGCAGGAAGTGTGTCACTTTCAAAACTGATCAGATTACACAGAAGGAAACAAACCCTTAAACTTCAATATTTTGAGACTCGCATGCTTCAAATTGCATGAAACTTGAGACACATGTCAGGATTGTCATCCAGTAGACATGGGCAAAGCCTTAGAAATGGGCAGGGAGGAGGGCCTCTATAGCATTACCTTTTGACAAAATCGGGGGGTTAGTTTAACCTACAGTCACCAAACTCGGTACACATATTGATCTCATTAAGCCGGACAACTTTCTAATTTACAGTCATTAGCTCCGACCAACAGGTAGTCAGATAATTTGGTTTGAATGTGGATTTTTCAAACTCTCTCTCTTTCTCTGTCCTCTCTGCACTCATTTGACATTGACGTATGACATTCTATGACATGTAATTCATTTAAATATAAATGATCTCATGGATGTGGTTGTTGTGGTTTGTGATCATATGGGCTCCAACTGCTGCAGTAAATGTGGTGTATTCAAATGACTTTGACATAGTCCTTTTATATTTAACCGTTTTAAATGCCTAATGCCCGCTGTGCACAGTTGCCCTGAAGCCACCAGGCTTGGGCCTGTCATTGCTGCTTGCAGCTATATTTGTTTTTTATTATTATTAATAAGGCCTTTGGACAAAAAAAATTACCTGTCACATCATTTACCCTAATACATTCATCTAGACAGTAATATTTTAATGCACTCTGATCCCTCTCTTTGTGTATTTATATACGGTTATATGCATGTTAGGACACATTCTGACACATCATCATCCCATTACTACACATCTAAATGTCAAAACATTACTTGCTGTTTTTGAAATGTGCACAACTCCACTGGTCTTTGCCCCCAAAAACCAAACAGGTCAGAAACCGGAGGGTCACATTACTGTTGCGTGTGTGGGTGAGGAGAGGTTGTTGCCACGAATAAACATGTAAATATTGCATGCAATGTATTGTAGTCAACAGGCAGTTTAACGCTTCAGTGCATTTTCACTTTTCCTTCTTCAGCTCTGACTCACAAACACAAGCATGATTAAATGTCACAAGTGAATTCCAAATATGCACAGTAAAAAGCTGATCACACATTAGATAATGCGCCTCACTTCTAACTAAAACAACTGCACGGCTGAGAGAAAACCAGAATTTCATTGCAATTGTATCATATTGCCATAGATTAAACAAACAAACAAACAAACAAAAAACATTCACTAGAAATTCACCACGTTTACTTCCAGATAACTGTGCATTGGATTGACTGCTTAACCTGTTTTGTGTTCGGCAACATTAAAGGGTTGGAATGACTGACAGGTAATCAGCGTAACTGACCGTTTCTACTTTCTTTTTATTTTAGGCAGTACAAGGGTTTGTTTCCTTCTGTGTAATCTGATCAGTTTTGTATAACATGACACACTCAAGTGCAAAAACAAAAATCAAGAGTTCCTGTCGTGAGTCCTGGCGGATTTCAGTTCAGTCTCTCGTATGTTTCTGTTTCATGCAAAACAACAATACAACACCAGCACTTCAGCAAGCCCGAGCGGGAACTTTCACAACCACTTTTTCCTTGCCACAATGTCAAAGAATAAATAAACAACCTGCACGTTTTGGAACAATAATGTTTTGCTCATTTTCATTTACATTTTTTATCTGTTAACATTTTTTATTTCTTTTAAGTAGGTCCACATGAAAAAATACTATAGTAATTTATAGTAAATAAATACTATAGTGTTTTTGGACCATACTATAGTAAAGTACTTGAATTAATTTGTTGTGGTAATTCTTGCTGTGGCAATATAACAACTATAGTAATATAAACAAATTACTTTACCCAATACTGTACTAAGTTTTCTACAACTATAGGGTATATAGTACTACAATATACACTACAGTTTACTGTAGTAAAAAACTAAAATATTTATTACATTTTATTACATCATACAACAGTATTCATTAACATGTTGTAAATACTATAATATATACAGTATACTATAATTTACTATAGTATGGTTCAAAAACACTATAGTATTTTCTGTTCAGAATGAACAAAATTTAAAAAATAATCAATACATAGCAATCCTTCTTCCAAAACGTGTTATCATAAGTGCCTATCATAAGTGTTTATATTTTAGACCTGACGGGATGGTTTTCGCGGGAAATATATCGCGTATATATAGTCACTCACCCGCGGTTATCTCGTCATATCCGCAAACAGAGCAGAGCTGCTCCGGCTGCTTTGAAGCGTGTCTGCTGTGGGAGTGGCACAGGTTAGTTGTCACGGGTTAATTTACACTACTGCTTCATGAAGCTTCGAAACATTTACGAATCTTTTGTTTCATACTGTTAAAGTCACGTGATTTCAGTAAACGAGGCATCGTTAGGTCATAACTGTTTCGAAATTTCAATGGTTCACCACTGGGAGGCGATCTCTGTGAACTCATGAATCATGCTGATTCACTGAGATCGCCCCCTAGCGGTGAATCACTGAACAAGTGTCGAGTATTAAAGGGTTAGTTCACCCAAAAATGAAAATAATGTCATTTATTACTCACCCTCATGTCGTTCCACACCCGTAAGACCTTCATTCATCTTCAGAACACAAATTAAGATATTTTTGATGAAATCCGATGGCTCAGTGAGGCCTGCATAGCCAGCAATGACATTTCCTCTCTCAAGATCCATTAATGTACTAAAAACATATTTAAATCAGTTCATGTGAGTACAGTGGTTCAATATTAATATTATAAAGCCACGAGAATATTTTTGGTGCGCCAAAAAAACAAAATAACGACTTATTTAGTGATGGCCGATTTCAAAACACTGCTTCAGGAAGCTTTGGAGCGTTATGAATCAGTGTGACGAATCAGCGGTTCGGAGCGCCAAAGTCACGTGATTTCAGCAGTTTGACACGCGATCCGAATCATGATTCGACACAAAAGATTCATAATGCTCCGAAGCTTCCTGAAGCAGTGTTTTGAAATCGGCCATCACTAAATAAGTCGTTATTTTGTTTTTTTGGCGCACCAAAAATATTCTCACTTTAATATTAATTGAACCACTGTACTCACATGAACTGATTTAAATATGTTTTTAGTACATTAATGGATCTTGAGAGAGGAAATGTCATTGATGCAGGCCTCACTGGAGGCATCGGATTTCATCAAAATATCTTAATTTGTGTTCTGAAGATGAACGAAGGTCTTACGGGTGTGGAACGAGGGTGAGTAATTAATGACATTATTTTTATTTTTGGGTGAATTAACCCTTTAAGTGTCTATTACCTGATCTCCGATGAGTTTTATGCATTTATAGACGTTTTTAAGTATTTGTAGCCTATAATTAAAAGGAATATAGTAGTTAATAGTCTCTGTTTAGCTGACCCATCCATAGAACAAACAAAACAAGCCCTGAAAATTGGTAAAATACATATAATACAGACACTTTAATATTTTATGGTATTAGATATTTAGTTAATTGCATCATTGCATCAATAAAACCTTTGCAATGGCTTTTTTATGCATGTTTGGCATGGGTTTTCGTTGCATTTACACTGTTTTGACCAGCAGGCGTCGAACGCTTTGAAGCTGAATCATTAGCTTTGAAACTAGTTTACACGACACCGTTTTCATCTAAAACCGGCACTTTTTATGCGTTTTGGCCGTTCATTTACACGACAGTGGCGTTTTGGAGGCCTGAAAATGCAAACTTTTGAAAACGGGTTTCAAAGTGCAAGTTTTAGAAAAAGATAGTGTGATAGTGTTATCATTTCGGTGTAAGCAACAAAAACGCGGATCTGTGAGTGGAATGCACATGCGTATTATGTGTTTAGAACGCGCGTTTGGCGCGAGTGCTGTTAACGCGTATGTGCGCAGGCGCGTAGAACTGAGGGATTTAAAATGCGGAAATTATTATTTTTTTGTGTTTTTATGACTCAACAGGTGAGTGAGGTATTTTATTAAACAGATACACTGCCATATGAAGCTCTCTAACAGAGTTCTTTGTAAATATTATCTTTAGGCTTATTTCATTATGATTGTTGAGTTTATTTTCGAGGAAGTACCGTGTCTATTAAGGGGTAAAGCTACTGTTTATATCTCTTAAACCTGATAATGAATGTTTTATGAGCAATAGGATAATCTCTCTCTCTCTTTTAGAAGCATATCAAAGGCTTTATATGTAGAAAGACTGTGCACTCATATATTATAATGAATGGGAGAAAGTCCCGCCTTCTAAATAAGAGCCAATCATCGATTGGTAAAGTCATCCCATCACTGCAGGGGCCGCTAGCCTTAGAAGCTCCGTTCCTCGAAACAGTCTTAAGACTGCGCATGCGCATTAGCTTGATCCAGCCTGAAAAATGCAATTTTTTGTCATGATTTGAGCGTTTAGAAACAAAATTTATGAGACCGTTGTCATTGGTGATTTCAAATATGAATTTAATCGAAAGCTTGGCGAACAGCTTTGGAGAATTTGATGTTTCCCCATTCAAAGAGAAGGCCGCCGAGTGAAATGACTTGACTTAATTTGATAGAGACTCCATGATATACTCAAACAACTACAATGATAAACATTCACTCCTCCTACTTTTCCAGAGAAAGAGCTTTACCTTGTAAGAATACTTCCACATAAGAGACATTTCTGCGTATCTGTGTTATTGTAAAACAGTTGCCCTCATCATTAGAAATGATTTGGTATGTCAGTGATCTGTGGTGTGACCAGGAAGTTTCAATAACTGGACCATAAAGCAATAATCATACCTGCATGGTGTTTATTGTTTGATCTTTTCTTTTAAAGGTCTGGACATGCCCTGGTATGCCAAATGGGCAATGTCATTCTGTTTTTCTCATAACAGATTAGTCATAAACTTGTTCAAATGTTCATACACTCGTTTGCCCGTGACTAATCTCTGCAACAGTCATGTTTTTAAATCTGCTGTGTCATTTAGTATTTAGAATGGATTTTTAATAGGCCTTGGAGAAAACATGGGCTTTTCTGGCTGAGCATAACAGCAAAATAGGAAGTAGGCCTGTTTTTTTCTCATATGAAGATGACAAGAAAAACAAAAGTAGCTGATTGCCGTTATGACAGTGTCAAATCAGCCACTTCTGATTTCTGTTTTTGAGCGTCATGAACCTGTTTCTGAAGGTCCTGGATCATCTGACAGGCTTACCTACTGTAGGGTTATTACTGTCAATTACAACTATTACAAACACTTCTGTTCATCGAAATACAAAAATATAAAAGTATTAGCTGAAAAACTTAAAATGAGAAATGTTGCCTTGGCAAGAAACTGCAACAAGATTAAGTTGAAGCACTAAAATTATTAACGGGAAATAAATGAAAACTAAAACTGAAATAACAATAAATTAAACCTAAATAACAATATTAAAAAAAACAAAAACTAATAAAATGACAAAAGCACATAATGAAATGACTAAAATTAAAGTAATATTAACATGAAAACTAAAAATAAAAGCTAATTCAAAATATTAATAAAACTAAAATAAAAACTAAATAGAAATATTTTTTTCCAAACCTAAATAGAAATATTTTTTTTTTAAATAAAAAACTAATAAAATAACAAACACACATAACAAAATTATTAAAAATTAAAGTAAAATATACTAAAAATATAAAATAAAAGCTAATTCAAAATATTGATGAATCTAAAATAAAAACTAAAACTGAAATAAAAATAAAAATAAATTAAACCTAAATAGTAATATTTAAAAAACAATAATAAAATGACAAGCACATAAAGAAATGACTAAAAATGAAAGTAAAATGTACATGAAAGTGCTAATAAAACTAAAATAAAAACTAACTGAAATAAACAATATATTAAACCTAAATAGCAATATTAAAAAAATAAATAAAAAAATAAAATGACTAAAAATTTAAGTAAAATTAACATGAAAACTAAAAATAAATGCTAATTCAAAATATTAATAAAACTTAAATGAAAACTAAAGCTGAAATATAAAATAAATTAAACCTAAATAGCAATATTAAAATAATAATAATAATAATAATAATAATAAAATGCCAAAGCACATAACAAAATTATTAAAAATGAAAGTCAAATTAACATGAAAACTAAAAATATAAGAATAAAACAAAACTAAAATAGCGCTGCTGCATATGTTCAAATGTTTTGTAATAAAAGAGTTTATCAGGCCGTGATCACAACACAGGTAAATTTCCAGCATATCTCAAGATCATGAGAGTGACAGGAGTGGATGATCTGTAGCATATGATCTACGGAAAATACCACTCATATTTAGACACACGACGGGTTCGTTTCTGCTCTCGTACACTTTTCCCCTACAATACTGATCTAAAATAAACCCATTCATGCTGTGGGAAATCAAAGTCAAATCAAGCAGATTGAGATCAACACTCATCAAGTGCAGTAAACGCCGTTCTTCTGTGCTTCAGTAACAGACGGATGGGTCAGATTATCCTGATGACTAACTCTGTCAAAACTACAGAATTTACTGGAGTTACACCTGAAACCAGTGACTGAATTCAGTCTGTAACTGCTGAAAAAACACCACCTCAGTTCTGACTTTGCATATGTATATATGCAGGTCAATGACGTGACGGGTCTTTTTTTGTCCAAAGGCCTTGAGAATCATAATAAAAAACACAGATATGACATCCAAAGTATGTAAGGTAGTACAACTAGATCTGTTTCATTGAATCAAAAAAGTTTTAATTATATTTTGCTACATATAAAGGTATTTTAAAGATTCTGAAGTGTCAAAAATATCAATTAATGGCAATATTTTTTATGCTCCAGGATCGAGCTAAAAATCATACCTAAGAAATCCACATGACAGTGTAAGGTTATTAACACACCAAACATTCAGTTCAGTGAACTTCAGTTCAGAGATTCATCTAAGAGCCTCCTCTTTTATCTGTCACATTTTTGGTGAATTAGCGCCATCTACCGGTCAGATGAGGGAGGTTTTGGTTGTTTATTATAGAACACCTTCACTGCACACCAGCTATAATATTCTTATATATATTATTATTATTATTATTATATTATTATATTCTTTAAATGTATGTGAACAGTATATGCAGGAATACATGTTTCAATTCAATGCATGTTTAATTCATTCAGCCAATGGCGTCCGATTATTAGCTTGGAAATTTAAATAATGTTGCATTTTTAATTGTTTAGTAAAATATATTTCTGATCATATGATCCGTCACTATTCAACAAGTGACTAAAGAAATTCAAAATGAATATTTTTACACCTACTGGTTATGAGTGAGTTTTCTGTAGTGTGGCGTCCTCCACTGACCAATAAGCGTCATTACATCTTGTGGAAAAAGCAGATCAAGTAGCAAGTAATATTTCTTTGAATAGCCTAATTATTTCTCAATGATAGAGATTAATTATCAGAGCATCACCGAACTGAACCAAACCCAGTTATTCGACTGTTTCTCTAAATTATCAAGGCCATTCTGTGTTTATTGCGTTTGTTTAAGTTGAAACATTAAAATTATTAACTGGAAAAAATAAAAACTAAAAGTGAAATAAAAAAAATAGAAATATTTTTTTTCAAACCTAAATAGCAATAATTAAAAAAAAATAAAAAAATAAAAACTAATAAAATAACAAAAGCACATAACTAAATTATTAAAAATTAAAGTAAAATATACTAAAAAATATAAAATAAAAGCTAATTATTGATAAATATTGATAAAATATTGATAAATATAAAATAAAAAAAAATTAAACTGAAATAAAAATAAATTATACCTAAATAGCAATATTTAAAAAATAAAAAACTAACAAAATGATTAAAAATTGAAGTAAAATTAACATGAAAACTAAAAATATAAAAAAGCTAATTCAAAATATTAATAAAACTAAAATAAAAACTAAAACTGAAAAATTAATGAAACCTAAATAGTAATATTTAAAGAATAATAATAATAAAATTATAAAAGCACAGAATGAAATGACTAAAAATTAAAGTAAAATTAACACGAAAACTAAAAATATAAAAATAAAAGCTAATTCAAAATATTAAAAAAACGAAAATGATTAAAAATTTAAATAAAATTTAAATAAACATGAAAACTTAAAAGTAATTGGAAACGGCAACATGCTTCATTCTGATGCATTATAAGTCAATTTTACTCATAATATGCTTTAATATTGCGAATCAGCTGAAATATTTTCATATTTGTGCTTTTAGAAAATAAACGGAATACTTTATAATGATTATACTTTTCTATGGTCTGTTTCGATTATGTGGCTTAATAAGTTTTTCTCAGAGATAAATAAAATCCTTAAAGCCATTTGTATCAACTTTGACTTTACTGAAAGTTTCATGACACTTTATGGCGTCGGTTTGATTTTGACAAATTGCAATTCTGAACTTTATGATAGAATATCTAAACAAACATACATTCATAACTGAAAAAACGATATTCAGGGATGTTTATTCAGTATTGGCTTCAGTTATTGTTAAGTTAAAGGGAAGTAACTAATGACGACAGCCAGAGTCCTGCCTACCTGGACAACGTTCTTGGAACTCATATGCGCGCGACCGCTGACCTAGAGCGCGCCCGTGATGCCCAAACTTCTGTAGGTGTCTCACTAGTGTTGACAGAGCATCTGTTGACGAGAGCGAGCGTAACGTGCACTAGTGAGCTGCACACATCGATTTATTCGCGTGCTTCTGTCGGTCATGGCGAAAAAGAGTTTCTCCAGCAGAAAGTCTCTGAGGAATCTGTTTTCTAAGAGTGAAGCGAATCTCAAAGAGTCTGTGGAGAAAGATGACAGCGGCAAAGCAACTCTCAAACTCTTTAAATGGAAGAAGAAGACTGGGAGCCTGAAGATTTCAAGGTAAAAACATTGACCTGTATTTAGGGGTTTGTTTTGTTGTGCATGTGTCTGCCAGACTGCCTTAAGTTAACCTCTATCTCATCTATACAGGTTTTAAACAATGCATAGAATATATATAAACCATAAACAGAATAATGGTTAGGTTACTATCTAATAAAATATATTGAAGAAAAATACCATGACCATGAGAGAAATTAGGCTATTTGTTTCAGCAATTGGCATGTTTGTTGTTTTTACTTTTCATTTGGAGCTTTCAATGTGTAATTCTTGAGTTTTTTGGGATAATGTGTTTGTCTGTCGGCCACTTTAAGAAGTCACATAAAGTATTTGTAGAATCCAGTTTCAACACTATATATTCTTCTGACATTCCCGTTAAATGCAGCTGTATGAAAAGTGACTCACATTTGGTTTTTGACCATTGAAAATGAGTAAAATTCAACCATTTCAAAATGGACCCACAGTGAGAGCCTTGAAAATGAAGATTTCAAAAGAAAAGTTTGATAACCAGAATCTAAAATCATACTGAGATATTTTTAATACTTCTTGAATTACAGGCAGACAAACAAGATACATTTCTAGTTTCAACATTACTTGTTCTTTAGATATTCCTCTGTGAAAGAAAAAATATCAGCTTTATGAAAAGTGACCCTCGTTTGGTTTTTGACTCCTGAAAAATGTGTATAATTTAGCAATTTTACCATATTGAGATCCCAATATCTCTGGAATTGAACCATATTGGGCCTTAAAAATATGGATACCAAATGAAAAGTTTATTAAGAACCAGAATCTAAAATCATATTGAGATATCTTTAATACTTCTTGAATTACAGACAAACAAACTCTGGAAAAAGAATAGTTTTGGGACTCAGACAGGTATGATCTGTGCGATTGTTTTGATAGAAATAAACGAGATTCGTTTCTAGTTTCAACATTACTTGTTCTTTAGATATTCCTCTTGAAAGAAGAAAGTATCAGCTGTATGAACAGAGACCCTCGTTTGGTTTTTGACCACCCCTGAAAATGTGTAAAATTTAGCAATTTTACCATATTGAGATCCCAATATCTCTGGAATTGAATCATATTGGGCCTTAAAAATATGGATACCAAATGAAACGTTATGCTAAAAGCATATTAGATATCGCAGTAATATTATCTTGCTTCGAAACGCAGGAGGCAAGGCACACGTGCTATAATTCAACCTATTGAAGATCTCATTTCTAAAATAGATAAAATGGAGATGCTGCCATGTTTCTAAAGTCATTTTTCACCCCTGAAATTGAGCTCCAAAATCTCAGGTGAAAATTGTCATTTTGACCCTCCTCTACAAAATAGTTGATTACTCAATAAATATACATTTATGACATTTAATATTTTGGCTTTCATCACTATTTATGTTTATCTTCAGAAAAAAATTGAAAATTGAAGATTTGACATGGAATGACCCATTTAGGGCCCATATGGTGTCTACATTGGCCCCACCATGCAATGTTGGCTGACTAAGCTGAGAACCCATTAAACATCCTATAAAAAGCATTAGTTTATCGAGGTGAGAGCTCATTCATGACCTTTAGGGACCTTATTGTGGGGACAAATTGGGAAAGGTGAAGAAATAAAATAGAGATTATAGGGAAATCTCACAAGCATTTACGTTTAGAAAACTTCTGGTGCTTATTTGAGACGCTGCTGAGCTTAAATGCCACCTTAAAAAACACTTTTTTGGACTTTGGACATCTTGGCTCTGTCCACTCCTTTCTGTTTGAACTTGCTCATCAGTTTCCCCTACTAGTCAGCTGGTGGATGTGCTCAGAAACAGATCAATAGTAGTAGTGTTGCTTTATGGTCTATTTTAGTCATATAAGTGTAACTGAGAGGGTTGAAAGTTGGTGATTTACAGATTGCTTTGCTGCAGAGTTTACAATCACGGTGACGCTAGATATTTGTTAATGGATCTGAATAATTGGGCTTAAAGTAGGTTAATGGGTGAGTTGAGTTTACTCACTTTAATTGCAACCCAAAGGGCCTAATACTATGTGATGAGCAACTAAATGTCTGGATTTGCACATTCACAAAGTTAAACCCTCAATTTTGTACTAAAATACTGTCATTATTTATCACCATCAGGTGAGCGTAACCTGCAGAAAACTCCTGTGTGACATGTGACCGTTCTTCAGAACCCGTCTGTTACAGACCGTGTTTGCTCGGCACAATGCGTTTTGATGCCTTAATCAAACACTGCTCGCCATGTGTCTCCGTTCCCAAATAAACCGTGGCACAAAGGCAAACAGACTGTGTGCTCACAGTGAGGTCATGTGAGACGAGTGCCTTTAAAATCCCCAAACCTGTTGCTTGTGTAGACAGACTCGTCGTCGTTTATAATCGTCTTAGATGGTAGACTGACAATGTGTAGTCTGTGCTATATGTGTCAACAGAAGAACCAACTGTCACAAACACTTCTGAGTGGATTTACACTCATAACTCACATCGGGTTTGGCTGACCATATCGGGTATTGAAACATATATATATACTCATTATGAGCACTGACAGGTGAAGTGAATAACACTGATCATCTCTTCATTAGTGGGTGGATATATTAGCCAGCAAGTGAACATTTTGTCCTCAAAGTTGATGTGTTAGAAGCAGGAAAAATGGGCGAGAGTAAGGATTTGAGCGAGTTTGACAAGGACCGACGACTGGATCAGAGCATCTCCAAAACTGCAGCTCTTGTGGGGTGTTCCCGGCCTGCATTTGAACATTTCTGATTGTTGAAAACTGTGTGCTGTTAGTGTCTAGCGCTCTGTAAAATACATTTAAATTGAATCCAATCCATTTTGAATCCAAAATAATAAGTGTTTGTTTTCCGTGCAGCAGATAATTTGGTTATAGCAGAAGGAACAGGACACACCGCATGCTTTCCGTCTTCCATCACACAAGTGAAACTCATGCGTTTGTGCCCTCGAGGAAGAAGCTCGATCAGGAAACTTATACATGAGTGAAAGTTTCAGCTCGTTTTCACCTGATGCTGTTGGCATGACAGTGATATCTAGAGCTGAAATATATTAAACAAATCTCACTTCAGCGATTCTGCTCAGGTTGAGTTTTAAATGTGCGTGTTTACGCGTCTCCAGACCGGCGTGTTTTCAGCGTCGTGTGCCTGGGGGTTTAAGGGTGGGTTTGGAATGTGAAGGAGGATATTTAGTAAAATCTCCTGCAGACTGAACCTCAGACTCACTCGCTGCTGATCATCTCTGCATGTACATGCATGCAAACTAAAAACTTTGAAGTGTAGGAATCAGTCTCGTCTGTCTGCATGGCATTTTTGACGGATTCTGTCACATAACTGGAAGAATAATGCATCAGTCTTTCAAGTTACTCGAGTAACATTTGCCTTTGTTTAAAATGAGTTTTATGTGCATGACGACTAATGATTCACTTTGCAAAAATGTGACGGGGATTTTTAGATGCACCTGTTCCACCCTAATATTTCCAGTTATGAATTGCATCTCTTTTTATAACAGTATGTAATGCCACACAATTAGGCCATTGTGTTCATTGAGAAGGTGAATCAGAACCACTTTACTGAAGTTATTTTAGGTGGTTCTGTACAATGGGCCATTCGTTTAGCGTGTGTCCTCTGAAGGAATGCAGCAGAATCTGTTTACAGATGGATCATTTAATAATGTTCCACATTCCTGTCGTTTTAACGGACTGACTCGAGCGTCGGCGCCACACTGTAAACTCCAGGCCGCTGTTCTGTTTGCTCTTGTTCATTTATCTGAACTTTAAATTCTCAATCTCCGGATCTCTAACTGAATGTCGTCTTCCACAGAACTGAGTCTGGAACGTTGGGAGCCGGAGACGGGGAAAGTCAGGATGGCGAGGAGTCGATTAAACGCAAGAAGTCTCTGTTTGGCAGCGTCTTCAGGTCAAAGGTCAGAGAGCAGCTGGACTTGAGCTGGTGTTAAACCAACATGTGCATGATAGAGTTATTGCCCTTAACTAAACTATTAAATGTTTCTTTTAGTAGAAATGAAATCAAATATCAATATTATTTGAAAAAAACTGAAACTAAATTTATAAATATTTGACTGAAAAACTTACATGTTAATTTAAATACATATTTCTGGTTTGAATTAAAATAAAATTTACCTTTAAATGAAAATTAGAAATGTTGCCTTGGCAATAAACTGAAATAAGTTGAAGCACTAAAATGATTAAATGGAAACTGAAATAAAAATAAATTAAACTTAAATAGCAATATTAAAGCATTTTGATAAATATACTGTATGCAGTTTATTACATATTCATAACCTGTTGTTTACATTATTTAATGTATTTTTACAGTCATCATTTAAATGTTTATATTTCACCAACAATAGGGAGAAACATATTCAGTCCAAAGTTTGGAACTAAGATTTTTAATGTTTTAAAGAAGTTTCGTCTGCTCACCAAGGCTACATTTATTTAATTAAAACAGCAGTAATATTGTGAAATATTATTACAATTTAAAATACTGTGTACTATTTAAATGTAATTTATTCCTGTGATGCAAAGCTGAATTTTCAGCATCATTAAGTGTCACATATCCTTCAGAAATCATTCTAATTTGAATAAACATTTATTTTTTTCAGGATTCCTGATGAATAGAAAGTTCAAAAGAACAGCATTTATCTGAAATACAAAGCTTCTGTAGCATTATACCTACCGTTCAAAGTTTGGGGTCAGTAATAATTTTTATTTTTATTTTTTTGAAAATTAAGAATGAATACTTTATGCAAATGCATTAAATCAATCAAAGTGCAGTAAACTTATAATGTTACAAAAGATTAGATTCAGATAAACCTGTTCTTTTGAACTTTCTATTCATCAAAATCTGAAAAAAAATATGTACACAAATATTTTGTACAATTGTACACATTAAATGTTTCTTGATCAGCATATTAGAATGTTTCTGAAGGATCATGTGCACTGAAGAAGTAATGATGCTGAATTCAGCTTTGATCACAGGAATAAATTACTTTGTGAAATATATTCAATAGAAAACAGTTATTTTAAATTGTAAAATATTTCACAATATTACTGCTTTTACTGTATTTTTATTAAATAATGTAGCCTTGGTGAGCAACAACTTCTTTTAAAAACATTAAAATCTTAGTGGTTCCAAACTTTTGGAACTTAAAACTGCCTTATGTGCAGTGTAAATGTTTATTAATAAATAAATACATAAATGCATTTGATAAATAATTTATTATTAAAGTATTTTCACTTTCGGTCTTCAGCTAAATTAAAACTTTCTTTTCTGTGTTTTCGTAAAAAAATTGTATAAATTAGTCTCTGTTAGTAGAAATAAAGCTGAAATAAAATATCAATATTAAATTAACATTTCGGCTAATTAAATAAGGCTGAAATAATATAAATATTAGGCTGAAAAACTTAACATGTATGTTCTTTAAAAAAAATTGAAATGTTGCCTTGGCAATAAACTGAATAGTTGAAAGCACTAAATTATTAACTGGAAAACTGGAACTGAAATAAAAATAAATTAATCTAATATTAAAAAAAAAAAAAAAATAAATCTAATAAAATGACAAAAGCACATAATGAATTCCTAAAAAATATTAAACTAAAATTAACATGGGAACAAAAAAAAATCAGCTAATTCTTAATATTAATAAAACTATAATAAAGCCAAATAACACATTTATCTGTTCATTTTTAGGGTTAATATGCGTGGTAACAAATTGTTTTGCAATGCAAAAAGTAAGAGGTACATATATTAGCTTAGCGTGACTCCATTACCCCCTGCTGGAAAGTGTGGTAACTACACCATCTGACTCAAATTCTGATTAAACTTAACCCATTTGTTTTGTAGAAGAATGTTTTGCACAGACAGTTGAGCATCAATATCATATCTGAAGCACTTCGACTCTTAAGTTTCATAATTATTACATTCCATCACATATATTTACATCCATATTTTACATTTTGAACGAATACATAAACAACAAACAGTTATGTAGTGATGATGTTGTGAAGGAGTCTCTCCTGTCACGTGTTTTAACTGTATGTTCAACAGTCCAGAAATGAACACACATACCTTTCTTGCACGTAGACACGCACAGACCTGGTGAAGGACACGCTTGATTAAGGACAATGAGCTGAATGTCATTTTAGGAGTTCTTGCTTTCGTCCTCTTCTGTTTTTCTCCTGAAATCAGATTTGAATTTAATAGTTTTTTAGTCTGTCTGTTAGTCATATATAAGCTAGTGAACTCCTAAACATTTCCACATATGCTTTAATCATTCTTAATTTAATACAATCATTATTTGCTTAGTTACACTGCAAAAAACAAAAACAAAAAAAACAGTCTTGTTTTCCAGCACAAATATCTAAACATCCTTAAATCAAGATGCATTCATGGAGAAGCAAAATGAGTTTGTTTTACTGAAGAAAAAATCATGAAAATGAAGTGAATTTGTGTTTAAAACAAGAACAAATATCTGTCAGTGGAGTCAGAGAAATAAACTTGTTTTCCCTTTGAATTAAATTTATTTTTAAGCTCAAACGATTTTCAGTCATTTTGCTTCTCCAGTAAATGTATCTTGATTTAAGAATGTTTAGATATTTTTATAAAAAGTAAGACAAAAATACTAACCAATTAGAGTTATAGTTTTGTCTCTTTATAGTTTTGGCTGCACAGAGGCTTTTAGCTGTTTTGGTTTTTCACCTGACCAACAGGTGGGCGCTCATCGCATGTGTGAGTGTGTTTACTGTGCCTGAATGTCCACAAGAAATAATTCACAGGTCGATCTTTCCACAGTTCTTTAGAAGTTTATTTTCAGTCAAGTTTGTATGAGAAAATACCTGCTTTAAATCAAACCACCATAAACACTCTGTCATTAACTCCATGCTGGTGTTTCACACAGTGCCTTTTGATTTATGTCGTTATTTATGACACAGATAAGCATTTATAACTCTTCAAAACAAAAGCAGAATGCATTCATTAGCGATGTTGAAAGCTCGTTAGTGTAATTCCAGCAGGTTAAAAGTTATTAATAAATGTTGACAGATGTGCTTCATGAATGATTAATGTGGCTTTTGATGTCTTCAGATGTTTTGTCTTCAAAGATACTTATATGTTCAGTATACATGTCATTTGACTGACAAAAAATAAGTATACTCATATTTATTAAGTATGCTTAAGTAATTAAGTATGCTTAAGTAAAGTATGCTCAAGTATATTTTAAAAGTATACTGTAAGTATACTAATATCTATGCACTAGTTGTAGTATACTTATAAGTGTGCTATTTCAACAGTACTTATGACTAAACTGGCCCACTTTTTAGTGTATAAAATTATACTTTTAAGTATACTTTAAGTGTAACAGTAGTAAACTTTGAGAACAACTACTTTACAACACGGTTTTCGTTTGTACTGCAACAATATTACAAGTGAACTTTATGAAAGTACACTTTGAAGTATACACTGAGTACACTACTAGTTTAGTAGTTTTATACTGCAAGTACCTTAACATCATACTTATAGATTTCTATTTACAGTATATATTATTTTTGCATGATATATATATATATATATATATATATATATATAATACAGTATACTACTGCATTCCTATTTAAGAAATAATTTTTATATTTATATAAATATACTTTATTTGAGTAGATTTGAAGTAAATTCCTACCAGTGGACTACACAAATATTCACATACTCAGAATTAGGCACATATCTGTTTTCTTTATAAATCAGTATTTTCAATCAAATCTATTGTATTAGATTCCAAAATATGCACGTTTATTAGGCAGTATGTAAAACGAAGTGTTTCATTGGCTACTCAATCACAACACAACTACAAGCCAAGTATACTTAGAATACTTAATTATACTTATAGTACAAGTATAGGCCAATTATATTTAGACTTTCTGTTAGTATAAGTCAAGTATACTTAAGTGTAATTTTAAGTATATTTCTGAGAAGTACATAAAAAGTATACTTTTTAAAAGAAGTATACTAATAGCATAGGGGAGACAGAGTTGGTTGTTCCGTATATTAGTGTTAAATATCGATTGGTTGAGTTTTACGACAGGTTGACTAATGACCAAACTGCACCATCGGCCTCCACCCGACTGACAGACAGTGACACATCTCTCTATCTCACTCCATGACATTTCATCCTCTAATGTTATCAGATGGAACACTAATGCTTTAGCAACACACTTATCATCTTCCACCAGACAGCAGAACGATTTAAACAGAGTCAGGGTGATTTATATCTGACGATTATTTGATTAATCTGATATTCTTCTCTTCATCTTGCTTGTTACTATTTCTATAAAAATATAATTTGTACATATGCATGTAGGATTTCACGTTTCATTTACGGTTCATTTTAAATACAACGAAATGTTAAACAACAAAAGTTAAGTTTTCATTGCATTCCCATTTGGTTGTGTGAAAGTGGTCGAATCTCATTTAGTCTAGATAAAACTAAGATAATAGTTTCATGAATACTTTATTAACAACAGGCCTATAAACCCTTTCCTATGAACCCTTATCTCATACCTCTCATGCCTGAAGAATTCACTAGAAAATGTAAATCAGCCAGGTTACTATGAGACGTGACATGTTTCTTGCGTTAACTTTCTATGTATATACATTTGTGATGCATTAATAAAAATATAACAACAATGTGCTGATGCATTTGAATGCTTATTTTATATTATTAATATTTTATTTTATCTAACATTATGTACATAACTCTTAACTATCATTAATCTTTGTCCTCTTTTTCTTTCCTATTGCATTCATTCTCCCTTTCACCTCCTTACTTTCTTTATCTCTTATTCCATCTATTCTTTTCATTATTTTTAGAAAGATCTGCTCAGCTCCTCGGAGACTGACCTCCATAAACCCAAGGGTTTTGCTGCATCCCTGTCCTGGAGGAAGAATAAGAAGAGAAGAAAAGAGATCTGTCCCAGGGTCTTTCAAGCAATAGTGATATCTCAGGGGTCAAAGATCAGATCAGTGAACAGGAAGAATATGATGACCGGGCAGTAGTAGAACAAAACCAGCTTAGTTTTGAGGCAGCAATGCCTACGCCAGAACCGCCCTGTACTTCTGACCAATCCCAGTCCCAGGATGTCTTGAGTGACATGTCTACATTCAGTAAGGAGGATGCTAGTTTTAAGCCTTCAGATTTGGACAGTACATCGATACAATTTATTGACTCTTCACCATCTGATAGTGATGTTTACCAGACACCCCCAGATAGCCCAGTCCCAGAGTACCTCTCATCTGATCACGCTGATACCCAAGCTGCAGAGAGATCTGCTCAGTGCTCCACCGCTGTGCTGTCCTTCTCTTCACAGGCTGAGTCTGACCTCACCGACTCATTTAATCCTGATCCTAACATGGAAACTGCAGCAAGTACTGACACATGCACAGTCCATAATTCAAGCGCAGATCTGAACCCGAATGGTGTTTCTGGTAGGGATGATCATCCGTTTTCTAACTCTGATTTTGAAGTGTCATCTAAATCAGGAATTTTAGCAGATGTTGAGGTCAAATCCGTCACCACAGATGTTGCTCAAAAAGAATCATACCTGGAACATAAAGAATCAAAAGATGCAACTGATGCCATCCACCAGAACTACATTGACCAGAGTTCCATCTCTTCCATTTCTGAGAGTTCCACCACTTCCATCCCTCAAAGTTCCCTCTCTTCCACCACTTCCATGCCCCAAAATTCCATTTCTTCCACCACTTCCACCCCCCAAAATGCCATCTCTTCCATTTCTGAGAGTTCCACCACTTTCATCCCTAAAAATTCAATTTCTTCCATTTCTGTGAGTTCCACCACTTCAATCCCCCAAAATCCCATCTCTTCTATTTCTGAGGGTTTCACCAGTTCCATCCCCCCAAATTCCATCTATTCCATTTCTGAGAGTTCCACCACTTCCATCCCCCAAAGTTCCATCTCTTCCAAAATTCCATCTCTTCCATTTCTGAGAGTTACACCACTTCACTCCCTGAAAATTCCATCTCTTCCATTTCTGAGGGTTTCACCAGTTCCATCCCCCCAAATTCCATCTCTTCCATTTCTGAGAGTTACACCACTTCACTCCCTGAAAATTCCATCTCTTCCATTTCTGAGAGTTCCACCACTTCCATCCCCCAAAGTTCCATCTCTTCCACCACTTCCATCCCCCCAAATTCCATCTCTTCCATTTCTGAGAGTTACACCACTTCACTCCCTGAAAATTCCATCTCTTCCATTTCTGAAAGTTCCACCACTTCCATCCCTAAAAATTCAATTTCTTCCATTTCTGAGAGTTCCACCACTTCAATCCCCCCAAATCTCATCTCTTCTATTTCTGAGAGTTCCACCACTTCAATCCCCCAAAATCCCATCTCTTCTATTTCTGAGAGTTCCACTACTTCAATCCCCCAAAATCTCATCTCTTCTATTTCTGAGAGTTCCACCACTTCAATCCCTGAAAATTCCATCTCTTCCATGAGTTCCACCACTTCAATCCCTGAAAATTCCATCTCTTCCATTTCTGAGAGTTCCACCACTTCAATCCCTGAAAATTCCATCTCTTCCATTTCTGAGAGTTCCACCATTCCATCCCTGAAATTCCATCTCTTCCATTTCTGATTCCATCCCTGAAATCCCAAAAATTCAAATTCTCTACCACTTCAATCCCCCAAATTCTCTTCTATTTCTGAGAGTTTCCACCTCTTCCATCCCTCCAAATTCCATCTCTTCCTTTCGAGGAGTTCCACCACTTCAATCCTGAAAATTCCATCTCTTCCATTTCTGAGAGTTCCACCAGTTCCATCCCTGAAAATTCCATCTCCTCCATTTCTGAGAGTTCCACCACTTCCATCCCTGAAAATTCCATCTCTTCCATTTCTGAGAGTTCCACCACTTCCATCCCTAAAAATTCAATTTCTTCAATTTCTGTGAGTTCCACCACTTCAATCCCCCCAAATCTCATCTCTTCTATTTCTGAGAGTTCCACCTCTTCCATCCCCCCAAATTCCATCTCTTCCATTTCTGAGAGTTCCACCAGTTCCATCCCCCAAAGTTCCATCTCTTCCACCACTTCCATCTCTTCTATTTCTGAGAGTTCCACCACTTCCATCCCCCAAAGTTCCATCTCTTCCACCACTTCCATCTCCCAAAATCCCATCTCTTCTATTTCTGAGAGTTCCACCACTTCCATTCCCCAAAATTCCATCTCTTCCATTTCTTCCAACCCCCAGAGTTCCACCTCTATCATCCTTGATGGTTTCACCTGTAACAATACCTCAAACTCAAATTCTGCCTTTACCCTTGAACGTTCCTCCACTCCACCTTACATTAAATCTACTGAGGCAGAAGATTCACAAACCAGCACGGCAAATAACACAAACATGTCTGCCAGCAGCAGTGATACAGTCAGCACTGACCCCTCCAGTTTCACTACAGTGACTTGCTTCAAATCCATTTCAGTTTCATCCATGCCTAATGTGCGCTCTGTGTCCTACTCCAGAATTGCAGAAAACAGTTTGAATGCTGATACTGATGTAAAGCCAATTCTATCTTTCTCCAGTACTGATGCTTTCTGTAAGTGATTTAAGCTCAGTAACTCACAGTTTACCAACAATCCCCATACATTCCACTTCTGATTCAGGTTATCTGGAAGAAACTCACCCTGAGATTAATTATGAGGAATCTCATCAAACCGACAATTA
Organism: Culter alburnus; assembly: GCA_028476615.1. Taxonomy (NCBI): domain Eukaryota; kingdom Metazoa; phylum Chordata; class Actinopteri; order Cypriniformes; family Xenocyprididae; genus Culter; species Culter alburnus. The sequence goes on from JAOTNS010000045.1 coordinate 537,343, forward strand.
TTCTTCCTCGACAATTTCCACTGACTCAGAGAAGCTTGCTGAACCTGTCCTTCTTGAGAATGAGTTAAATATCTCTTTACCTCAGTCAGGCGCGTCGAGAACAAACACCATCATTAAGTCATCTAAAAAGGTCACCTTTGACCTTTCAGGTCCCTCTGACCCCATCAGCCCTGACCATTCCCAGAAAAGTCTCTCTAACAATGTGTCTTATTCAGATGTGGAAACCCAGAATGAAACATCAACAGAGGACCACGCAAGTCAGAATAACGACCAAGCTAAATTGGCCAACTCTTCAGAAACTTCCTCAGGTCTTCTAGACAGTGGTGTCTCCAGCACTTTGACCTCTGAAGCCACACCTGCCATCACAATACATCCTCACTTAGATGTTTCATACCAGCTGTTAAGCTCTCAAGCCCCAAAGGAAGAGAAAGCATATGAAGATTGTGAGGAAGATGTTCAGGAGGCATCTACTCAAAGTTCTGAGTTCACTGGCCAGGATGAAACCACAGCAGAGAGTATGACCACCAGAAATGGCCTTCAGATGTCTGTGAAGAACCTATATGGACCAGAAGTGAAGGAAGGAAGTAGACTAGATACCGATTTTCATTATAAATGTCATTTTGCATCCATCCAAGAACCTGAATCAATTGAGATCATAACCGCTGCAGAGAGTATGACCACTAGAAATGACCTTCATATGTTTGAAGAGGATAAATATGAGCGAGAAGTTGAGGACATTTATCATGAACATTATGACGTTTCATCAAAGGTCACTGAATCAGAGCAAATCATGGATGTTTTAACACAAGAGAAAATGTTAGTTTCAGAAAAATATGAGGTTGAAGAGCAGAGAGATGAATTGCAAAAGGTCCAAAGCACAAGAGAAACATCCGCAACACAAGGTGTATGTGAAGGCACTGAAGTCTTGACAGGTCAAGCAGAGCGGCAGATTCACCGTCTCGCTCCACTGAAACCAGCCCTACCAGTCAATCAAGAATGTGCCTCTGAAGAATGCACTTCGGCCCCTCCCATCTCTGATCCAGTGAAGGTATCACTTGCAGACTCAAGCATGGAAACACACAGTCACCTGGATATTCGACTCCACCCCTTGGCCCAGCACCAGCCCACTGGAGAGATAACAATACTGGAGGACACGGCAAGGTGCAAATACCAAACAAGCCCTGATAACATCCACGCTGAGAGGGAGGAACACACCAGCAGTGAAGAGAGACCAGGGATATAGCCGCATTTCTCACAAGAACACAGGAGAGTGAAAGTCAAGAACACAGCCCTGGGACGATCTCCACTGCACAGACCGCAGAGGAGACCTTCAGACACAGCGACAGACAGGGGGAGGTGACGGTGACAAAGGTGCAAATCAGTGAAAGTACATCAGACGATAGAAAAGAGAAGGAAGATACCGCAGAAGTTCAGACTTTCCCTGATCAACTACTTTCAAGAAGTTTAATACCAGGTGAAAGGTAAGCTACTCATATCTTGTTTTTATTCATGTGTGTACAGTTTGAAATATAATGTGTTGATATATATATAATCGATGCAGTTTACTTTTATTTGTATTTCTCTTAAACTATGTAAAAACAAATGCATAAATTAAATAATTAAAGCATATATATGTGTCAAATCGATTAATCGCATCTAACAAAGGTTTGTAAATATGTATGTATGTATGTATGCATATATGTATATATGTATATATAAACACTGACACGTATATTTTTATGAACTTTTATGAACTTTTAAAAATATTTTATATTTATTTTATTCATGCATTTTGTATTTTCATAACTATAAATAAAATATTAAATATATATATATATATATATATATATATATATATCTTTTTATATTTTTTTATTTGTAATATTTTATTTATAGTTTATGAGAAAATACAAAATGCATGAATAAAATAAATATAAAATATTTTTATAATACATAGATTAAAGCAATTTAGCTCTTTATATATTTTGTATTTTTACAAATGATTTTTGTATTTTATTCATGCATGATACTGTTCATCTGATCATGATTGAATTACACATCTTTCACACGGGCAACAACCAAATGTAAACGCTCAGTTCTGACCCTAATGTACCCCTGAAGTGATTCAGATTGAATTTGAATCAATCTCATGATTAATGTGTTAATCTGATATATTTTTGAGATGGATATGAGCATGAAGTTGTGTATGTACAGCACCATCATTATTTCACGTGTTCAGCAACTTTTTGTTTACATTCTGGCTTCTGTTTCTCTGCCAGTTTCATTGTTTTTCGTGGACTAGCTACGGGACGTAAAATACAATGATTTTCCTCTCTCTGTCAGATTAGTTAAGATGGACTTCTTTTGTAAATGAGGTTGAAGTTCTTGTCCCAAGAAAGGACAGGTTTATCAAAGCCTCACCCACGCGGAGCCTCACGTCTCATACGTTCATTTGAACGGGATGGGCCGCTGAAGGAATGAAAGGTAGTTCAAAGTATGCTGTTGACTCACACTTGATGATACACATTCTTGAAATAGCCCTCATGAATGAAGACAAATGTCAAAACAGCTGAGATCAACTCGAATGCTTAGCTATGCAAACAAGCATGACTCTCAGGAATGTGGCTGATGGATTTGCATATTGCATTTAGTTTCTATTTATTAAAGAGTTTGGTAATACGTACATTAATCCTCTGTGTTAACTTAATGCAACAGCTAATTGTTACTTCATCTAATACACTCTTCAAACGTATTATGCAGATATTCTTCCATGCATTTAGATGTTTTTCTGTCTAGTTTTATTTCTCAGCCTCTGTTCCTGTGAATTGCAGTGGAAGGTTTCATGCATGACACTGTCAATCCGTCTTTCAGACACCCTGTCAAACACTCTGATAAAGCCTGTCACATTCATAAATGTCAAACATTCTTAAAGCTTTGCTGTATTTTTTTTTGCAGAACAGCAGCAGGAATGTGTTTCAATGGAAATTTGCACAGAAATTTGCACATTCCTGTTGTAGTTCTGAAACTGATGCCTGGTATGATTGCAGCGATGCAGATGACAGACAGATGTTACTCCATCCACACCCTTTACCCTTTAACACAGCTCCTCATTACCATGTTCATGAGTCTCAAATATGCATCTGTTATGAACAGAATGTGAATGTTTGTGTCTGGAAGTGTAAATTGACATTTAGCACAAAAAATGACAATAACGTACTTAGATGCCTATGACTCACTTTGACCTTGTTTGAAAGTTTTTGATTTCCTGGTTTATTTAGGTGATTTTAATCAAATTCCCAGGAGAAAACCTCACATAATCCCTGTAATTACTATAGTAAACTGAAGAATGAGCCTGCTGACATAGTTTTTAGTCACATGACTGGCGTAGAGACCTGGAGGGCAAAACATCTGGCCTGTCAATTTTCCATCAGTTTCAAGCCACGAATATTTAGATTACCTCTCAAAAGAATGTTTAACCTGAAAAACACTTAAAGTGGCTTAATGTACTAAAACTGTGATATTAAAAGATCAAATTCAGTACAGTTGAGTAGATGAGCCCAGAACATGAACATTTATATTAATATTATAATGAAGCATTTATATTCTGCTTGCCTGTACATAGTATGCTTTATTAATAATATTGAATTTGGTCTTAGTAAATTAGTACTTGGTGCAAAAAGTAAAAATGACTGGCGGGCAGCGGAGGAAAGCCTAGTTTTGGTGGGCGTTCCTATAAGACTGTGACATCACTTGAAAACTATGATTGACGCTTCACTAAGCTCCGCCCCCTTGATTATTGACTGAATCAACTGGAGATTTCCATGAACAATATGATTTATAATACAATATGCTCAGTACAATTATTCTCACATGTGCTTATGCAATTTTTAATTTCTTTCAAGAAATGTAAATAAAATTACTTTAAGTTCATAATATTAGCAAATGTGTTCTTATACGTGTTCATTTTGGGAATGAGTGTTGACGCATTGTTTAATTTTTAGCGCGGAGTCAGTTATATAATATAATAATATAAAATAGTATTAAAGGGGTGATTGATTATGATTTGACTTTTTTAACTTTAGTTAGTGTGTAATGTTGCTGTTTGATCATAAACAACATCTGCAAAGTTACGACTCTCAAACAGAGATATTTTCTTTTAAAGAATTCTCTTTTTTAAGGACTACAACAGACGGCTGGTAGGGACTACAAAGAGCTTCTTCCCGTGTTAGTGACATCACTAACCCTAAAATTTACATAAACCCCGCCCCCGAGAACACACAACAAAGGGGGCGGGGCCATGTTGGGCTGCTTTAGAGAAGAGGAAGAGTTGTTGTAGTCGAGTGTTGTTCATTTTACGCCGGACTGCTTCACAAACGAGGGTCAATTCAACACAAAAGATGAACATGACGGCACATGCTAGTGGTTGAGTTGAATCAACTCCACAGCAACTACTTCAATTTATCCACTAACCATTCAGAAACGTCCAGTTTCATTCTAAAAGTTGTAACTTCTTCCTGAGTCTCTCCATCAGTGTCGACTCCGGTTTGAACTAGACTTGTGCCGATATTCGGTAATGCGATAAATCGCGATAATGAATATGCACGATATTGTAATCGTCGGCACTTCAGAATACCGTAAATAATAATTTATTACCAATTATTAATTTTTCATAAGGCAATTAAGAATACTTTACCCATCAATCGTATAAAATGCACAACACCGCTGTATTCTGCGTCAAAAGGACACGCGCTCAGATGTAAACAATCCCAACGTGCACGAGAAGCACATGACGGAACCAGTGAAGGAGACGAGCTGAATGAAAGTGCGCGTTCACTCTCTGACAGCAGAGGGCGCTGATGGAACAGCAGCGTGCAGCGGTTACCACGGAAACCGTGCAAACAAAGTAACTGCGCTAGTGAAGTTTTTAAAATGCTTCAAACAGCCATTCATTTTTTTGTAATCTCAGTGTTGTTCATCACAGCACCAAGAGTTCTTAAACCTGTTAAACTATGACAAAAATGGTTTTGCAACTTATTTTAATATCGTGATAATACCGTATACCGTGATAAAAGCTTCATCAATTAATCGCAACATGAAATTTTGATACTGTCACATGCCTAGTTTGAACAATGTAAGGCTGAACACCGTCGTCATTTTGGCTGCGTGAGATTCTCCAGCTTTGTTGTTGTTGAGCTGTTAAAGCTCCGCCCTCTTCTGGAAAGGGGGCGGGAGCAGCGGCTCATTTGCATTTAAAGGGACACACACAAAAACGGCGTGTTTTTGCTCACACCCAAATAGGGGCAAATTTGACAAGCTATAATAAATGATCTGTGGGGGATTTTGAGCTGAAACTTCACACACACATTCTGGAGACACCAGAGACTGATATTACATCTTGTGAAAAGGGGCATTATCTCTTTAAAAAATGTATAGTTATTATTATAGTATTAAATTTTAATCAACTTTGTTGATATAGTCACTGATAGATCTAAAATGTAATTATGCTCATATGGGGGATGTTTTGCATCAAATCTGGAATGCAGACCTTGAATCAACACTCCTGCTCTTTATCAGAGTTTACTGGCTCTTTCAGTTCACTAGGTTCTCACACAATCATGTAAATATGCTCAAAATGCTTGTTAGGGACGAGTCAGTAATTATAGGTGCCATTTCTGTGACAGGAAATGGAGACAAAGCGACACCTTAACTGACAGGGACAGTTACAGATCTGGCTAAACACACAGAAATCTAATCTGAACTCCAGAACCATCAAGAATTGATGTAGCTCCAGCAGACAGCTTGTATTTAGGCAATACTGTTTTGTTTTAAGTTATTTTATCTCTTCAGTTGGCCCTGTGTGTTGAGCACATGTAAATATCCACAGAAGAGGGCTTGGCACAAGATCTGAGCCACAACAATTCAAGACAAAATACTCACTAATATACAGAATCTTCTACGCAAGTTAGTGTTCATTTCTAAGAATGTTTCATTAAAGCCATTGATTACTGTAAAAATGTCAACTCATATTGGCTTTTTTGAGTTCAAACTTACATTTTGTCAATTCAAATACACTGGACAAATCAATTGGACTAAATTTATTTTTGTTTACTAAAATCAAAACAGCTCAGGGGTGGAAGATGTGAGGCGCAGCTCCGCCACTAGAGGGTGTGATTTACTGTAGATGATCCAGAGTAACTAGTTCTGCCAGCTGATATAACTTGATACCTCTCCCTATAAACGTCTCAGGGCAAAATACAGTGAAAAATAAACTACATGACATGTAGCACCTTTCTCTCTGATCTCAGAGTTAGATGATATGAAGTGACACTTTATCTTGTCACTGTGTCTTTAATCAAACTTGTTTAATATGTATTCATGTTTAGCACTGCCAAAGTGCTCCCAAAACACATACACTAATATAAATGAAACCTCTGCTTGTGTTAAAGTGAAATGAAACTACTAATGTTATCATGTACAGTATGCTTTGATGCATGCATATTTCTGCGAACATTCAGTTTATACTATTTCTATTTTTAGTCTGATTTGAATGTGTTATTTCTTGTTTAGATAATATTTAACTAACTGAATGAATGAATAAATCTCTTTGGTCTGCAAGTTAAAATAGATACACTAGTTGTTTTTAATAATGCCAAATTCGGTTGATAAAATTTGCAATGACAAGTAAATATGCATTGCTACAAAGGTAATTGTGTGATAAATTATATTGCTAATTGGCCTTTTCCATGTGCATTTATTATATTTACTGTTATTGTTGCATGCATAATGTTGTAAAGTCATTACACAACTTTTGTCTGAGGTTTCACTCATCTTTGTACTATTGCATGTTAAGACTGAAGCTTTTAAAGTGCCCTTTTAACGCATAATTTCTTCAGAAACTCACCTACGCACATTGCAATTCACGCCCACTAGTGCTGACCTTTCATTCTTACATTCTCATAGATGCAATTGTATTTAAGTGTTTTTCCTATGCTTCTACTTCAAATATAAATGTATTTATTCAGGGAGTCTCAAACCAAACAGGCCTTAAATTCCATATTACATGAACACAATTTGTCCTTCAAATTTGATTTGTTCATTTCTCATAGAGCTCAAGTGTAATTCCCTCTAATTGCGTTTCAGAAAGTCATTTTGAAAGATAATTAAAGGATTAATGTGTTTTCTTCTGCGCTTTTATCCATTTGTTCCAGGTTCTTTCATGCATCCACTGTTCTCAGTACAGTGATCGAGGAGTCCGATACACAGAACCAAGCGGAAACTGAGCCTGAATCCGATTCAGACATGAACTCTGGTGTTGCGGTGCTTAGTACGAAACTCAATCACCATCATCTGCTCGAGAGGACGCCATGGTGGTCCACAAAGTGTCCCTGGTCAGCTCTGACAAACAGGGCAGCTTTGGGAACCACGAAAAGTCCATTGGACAGCATGAGGCGAAGAGATGAAGCTGAGCTTGAGAGGAAATGGAAGAGTCTCCATTCTAACTCTGAAGAACAGCAGTCTGGCTCCGAATACACGGATAGCACATACCTGCGTTCCTCTCAACTGTCCCACAGCTATGAAAAAGGAGTCTACACGTCTCATTTTCACTCTGCCGAGACCCAGCCCACTGCTTTCTCCTCAGAGACTGACGGTAGCCTTGGAAACACTAACTGGAAAGTTATGGAGAGCGAAGTTCACCGGAGTAGTGAGAGTTACACCAGCGGGAGGGGCAGGGTGGAGCTTAGTTTACCTGAAGCTGGAGAGGGAGAGATAAGAAAGACAGTCTTTGACTCACAGGCACAATTTGATTCCCGCTTGATGATTGTGGAGGCTGATGACTACTCCTCTGATGTTTTCCAAGCTACACGGGTGGATCTGATCCCCTCACCCACTGGCCTTGAGCCTGACGCTCTTTCTCCTTCATCCTTTTCCGAAATGGATAACCTGGTGGATACTCTCAAGAGCATGGAGCGACCGGTCCGGCAAAGGCTTCAACGCACCCCATCCAACACTCCCTTCTCTTCACTGCCACCTATCGATGAGGACGCACCAATCTCACCCCTAACTCCACTCTCGCCTCTTACTCCAATCTCACCTGTCACTGAGCCAAGGAGCATCTTGAATGGAGTTTCCAGTTTGCCCCTAGACATCGGCTTCAACTGGAGCTCCCCCAAGGACATGCGCTCCCCTTTGACCATGATGAAGGAGCAGCAGTTCGGAGGCGAGACCCAGAATCGAGGGCTTTCGCTGCCCCTGCGAGCCTCGGCCCTCAACAGCATCGTGATGCGCAAAGGCTCCCTCACTGACCTGGCCAGTCCCGAAGACACCTCTCCAAATGGGCCAGGTCAGTCTCGTCTGGAGAACAGCTTCTTCTTCCAGCCCACCGAGAACGGCAAGGCCTCGAACCGCTCCATCTTCCGCGCGGCCTCTCTTCCCTGAGATCGGCCCCAGTCATGAGCGGATGAGCTCGAGCGCCATGGGATCCGACACCTTGCTCGGTTCCCGTTTCGAGCGCTTCTCGTACCTCACATCTCCGTCGAACTCCCTCAGCGGGATCGCCGAAACCTCTCGGATAAGCATGGCTCCTCCAGTCCAGCACAACTCGCAAGAGACCTCCATCTTCAACCACAAGTCCACATCAGAACTTTACCGGTCTCTGCCCTCTGAAACGCTCCTCATGAACTCTCAAAGTCTTCCACGCAGCAGTAGTCTTGACGGAGGTCTTCTAATCAATGACTCCAAGGGCTTCCAAATGAATCAAACGCAAGAACCAGAGCGGAACTTACAACTCAAGTACCGAGCCTTCCCTGATGCATATGTGAGTATTGCTTTGCATGCATATGCTGGTCATTTACTAGAGGGAGAGGGTGCCATGATGAAGTTTATCCCTCTGAGAACGAGGGCATGGAATCAATGAGAGTGTTGTTTTCATGTTATGTCACTGCTCTGTCCTAGTCAGCCTCTTAGTGTAACCTGATATTAAGCCACTCACAACAAGCGTTGTGTAACATACTACACTCTAAAAAATGCTGGGTTGAAAATGGACAAACCCAGTGATTGGGTTGTTTTAAACCAGCATATTTTGTAGAGGCTTTTTCCAACCCTGCTCTTATAGACCTTGCAGTAATTTCGGCTGTGTCACTAGAGTTGGAACTAAATTAGACTCTCCAAGAGTTGGTCTGGTCCCAAACCTCAGCGAACGAAAGCCTAGAAGGGGTGTAATGTCACCTCACCGAGAAGGGTTTACAATAGAGATTGATGGGAGTATTCATTACCTCAGTGCTCATGCAATATTCACGTTTCCTCTTGTCCTCCATAGCAGACAGAATTAATGCTGCTTGTCTCTACTGTACGGAGCCTAATGAGTTTGCAAGTCAAATATTATTTTATAACATGCAACTTTTTTTTAGATACTATGGGAAGATGTAACCTAGTCATGCTCACATTCATCAGGCATAACCATTATCTGCAAAAAAAAATCTTTATGGAACGCTTGAATGCATTTGCATATAAGGCTTTAAATGTTTTACATGTTTGATCATGCATCAGAGAGAGAGTTCGTTCCTCTGGGACATGAATAGTGATGTTACTGAAGACAAGACTTTATGATTGTGATATATTGAGAGATTTGTCAGGCAAATGTCCATCACTAGGGAGTAACTTCTGTTATCACACATCCACTGTAAAACACACAGCTTGACCTCTGGCATTCACGTCATAGTGTTGACACAGAGGTTAAAGATGTTGAGTTATCTGACAATTCAACCCACATCCAACTTTATATTAAAATTTAATATGCAAAAGTCTTTGCATCCTATTTCCAGTCCTATAACCCTAACCTGTGGCTAAAACAATAACAGTTCAGGTTTCAATGATGCATAGAACAACGTCCTTATTGAAATGATATCTTTTTATAATACCAATATGAAAATGTATCTATATAATTAGGCTGGTTATCAGTTGAATGCATTTCTTAGAGCATGATAATATAAGACGCTGTCTTCATTAAATAAACGCTTGTTTTCCCAATGGAAAGACCATTGGGTGTAATCAAGCAGAACTGGTAGATTCAGGAATGGTATCAGTAAAACAGGTCCTTCCTGGAGCTTTAGTCCACAGGCAGGGAAGGAGGGAGAGGCTGATGGAATGTGACACTGTTCATTATCTCACTGCGTTCACTTCGTCTCCTCTAATTAGTTTTGATAATTTTCCTAGGCAGGCTATGCGTCGAGTCCTGCTCAGACACACCCTGATCTTGTTTTGGCAAAGGCTTACTGTGTTTTTGCCAGTTGGAACAGGCATGGAGAAAACGATTATGTCGCCTGCATGTTTGACACTTGTCAGTTCAGAGTTCCTAGACTCATTTTCAGAGATGACTATTTTTCATAATGTATTCTACAAATATACAGCACTATTAAATTTAATACATTTTTTGCATGTATGTGAAAGATAATGGTCTCATATTGCTCACATTTAAATCTAAGGCGGTGTGATTTAAATACTGTATGTTGTCTGATGGAGCTATTTTTTATGCAGCTTCCAAAGACCTCCAAATGCTCCCTATAAAAGGTCAGTTTTTAGCTGTAGTTGGCCTATATCCAGAGCTTAAAATAAAGACCAACCTATAACCAAATGTAGGTACATTTTATGCAGTTGTGCATACTTTTGCTGCTAGCATAGATAGATTTTTTTTTAGTAATTTAATTTTGATAGATAGATAGATAGATAGATAGTTAGTTTATATGTTTTATTAAATATTTATTTTATTAAATATTTATTTTATTTATTTTTTAGTATTTTCATATTTTAGATAGATATTTTTATAAATTTGTTTAGTATTTTCAATTTTAGGTAGATGGATAGATATTTTATAACTTATTTAGTATTTTTATTTGTTTATAGTATTATGTTTATAGTATTTTTTTGAATTTTCATTGTTTTTAGATAGATATTTATTTTATTTTTGTATTTTCTTTTTAGATTTATTTTTTATTTTTTTTTGTATTTTATTTTTTAGATATTATTTATTTAGTATTTTCTTTTTTAGATATTTATTTAGATATGAGATAGATAGATTTAGAGATTTTATTAGTATTTATTTTTTTTTTTTTAGTATTTTCATTTTTTTATAATTTTTTTTATGGATTTCTTTAGTATTTTCAATTTTAGGTAGATATATTTATTTTATTTTATATTTTTCATTTTTAGATGAATATTTATTTGTATATAATTTTTTTTAGATGGATAGATATTATTTTAAAATTTATTTAGCATTTTATTTATAGTATTTTTTTTTTGTATTTTTAGTATTTTCATTGTTTTTTTAGATAGACATTTTATTTGTTTTTTTTGTATTTTCTTTTTTAGATAGATTTATTTTATGTATTGTGTAGTATTTTCATTGTTTTAGATAGATATTTATTTTATTTATTTTTTAGTATTTAATTTTTTAGATATTTATTATTATTTAGTATTTTTTATTAATATTCTTTTATAGATAGATAGATAGATAGATAATAAAAAAAAAAAAAGCTATCCTACTCTGGTTATAAATGTGAAGAAACCATCACTTTCACTGCTCTATTGAGTTGATGTTACTGAATGATCGACAGTAGAGATACGGACTGCGTCTCACACCCATTTTCACGATGCATATCTGAAATATTCTGCGCTTCTTGAAAACATATTTTCACAGAGTCTGACAGTGAGACTTGGATACAGTATGGTTCGTTTATAGAGTAGCTTTAAAGCGTCTGCATTATATAGTCCTGTATTTGACTTGTGGTTAAGAGCACCCCATATGCAAACAGAGCAATTTGACTTGGACACATGTGAAATGTTGTCTCTCTTCTAACCTTGCCATGCCTCACTGCAAGAGCAAAGGCATGTTGCTCAGTCTGGGAGGGGCTTTTCATCACCTCCTACACACATACAGTACAAACCAACAATGAGATCCTGACATTTAATGCAGAGACTCTTGAAGAACCTCAGGCTGCACCTGTTGAGTTGACATGGATTTCCATTTCGAAAGCCATCGGTTGGTTTTCGCATACAGCAGGTCATTCTTGACCATCGTTGATGTCATTCTGAGTGTGTTTCCCTTCATGTATATATTTACCCTGAGGAGTTTGAGGTGTAATGACATGTCAAACAGCTCGTTCAGTGAATGTTTGCTGTTTAAAGAGAGTCTGGAGTGAAGCCTCTCTCTTCTTCCTGTGTGTGTTTTTCATCTATTGTAGGAATATAGTGTTTTCTTAAAATACCTGAACCAAAGGTGAACTGTTTGTACGCTGATGTGCCAAGCTTTACATCACCATTTTAGAGTACAAAGATGAGAAAATGAATAAAAATAATGTTGCGATGCATTTTGAACCTCCGTGGGTCTAGATTTCAGTGTTTTTCTGAGTGTGATTTATTCATTTAATTATTTAAAGTTCATGCACTAAACGCTAAAGGAATGTCTGATAATATTATCTCTGTGATTTCTGTCTGATATTTTCATAATAGCATGATACTTATCCATTATTTTTCTGACTCCACTGACAGATATTTGTTCTTGTTTTAAGCACAAACTCGCTTCATTTTCATGTTTTTCGTCAGTCATGTTTGCTTTTCCAGCAAATGTATCTTGATTTAAGAATGCTTAGATATTTTTAATGAAAAGCAAGACCAAAATAAGCAATAAAACCTTTTTGCAGTGTGTTGAATTCATGTAATTGAAATGTTTCTTTTCTTTTCTTAGCTCACAAAAGAGAAGGAGCACGGCAAACTCAATCCTCGACCTGGAAAGGTGAGAAATTCTACACAAGTGTTCTTTCTTCTGTCATTAATATTAATGTCTGATCAGGCCAGAGCAAATGCTGCATCTGCTGATGAGCTTGTTATATTAAAGAGAAATGACTGAATGTTCTCTGAACTCGTGAGGAAAGCCTGAGGCTGGAGAGAGAGACTGATGGGTGTGAAACACCTCCTGCTTCATGTTTGGACAGAAAGACTGAACTTTAAGTGACAGCAAAAGACATCAACTCCTTTTATTAGATGGTTTTTAAAAGGAATGATGGATTATAAATGAATAGCTAGTCCTGTGCTGACACCAAATTCTTTGTATGTTTTATACATTGCGATTGAGTTTTATAGCTCCTGATTGTGACTTTTATTGTATAATTGAACCTTCTTTCAAGTCTTCTTGTGCTTGAAAATGCCTATATTGGCAAATATCCTCATAAACGTCAGTTATGTCTTGAGACAGTTGAGAAAGAAAACGCATGCGTATCAGTATATTGGATCAGTGCATCAGCTCTTAAAGTGACAGCAGCCTAATAAACCTGCTGCTGTCTGTGTCCTTTATGTTAATCAAACAACAAAAGATAAAGAAAAATCATTCAATGCTCTTGACTGAATAACTTTTGTAACTTTAATAAGGATTAATCTATGTCTAATTTATATAGTGACAACTATGCAGTGTTATTTTACATTTGAAAACTTTATTAAATTTCTGTACCTGAAAATTGAGAATTAGAATTTTTATTGGTGTCTACAATTTTAAACTGCCTGTTTTTGCTAATATATATATATAGATATATATATATAATATATATATATATATATATATACTGTATATAGTGCTGCTTGAAAGTATGTGAACTACTTCCAGAATCTGTAAAAATGTGAGTAATTTTAACAAAATAAGAGGATCATACAAAATGCATGTCATTTTTCATTTAGTACTGTCCTGAGAAATATTTACATAAACAATGTTTACATAAAGTCCACAAGACAAAAAAGTAGCTGAATTTATAAATATGACCCAATTCAAAAGTTTATGAACCCTTGATTCATAATTGTCATTACCTGATGATCCACGACTGTTTTGGTGTTTTGTGATGGTTGTTCATGAGTCTCTTGTTTGTCCTGAGCAGTTAAACTGAGCTCTGTTCTTCAAAAATCCTCCAGGTCCCAAAATTCTTCAGTTTTCCAGCATCTTTTGCATATTTAAACCCTTTCCAGCAGTGACTGAATGATTTTGAGATCCATCTTTTCACACTGAGGACGACTGAGGGACTCAAACTCAACTATTAAAAAAGCTTCAGACATTCACTGATGCTCCAGAAGAAACTTTCAAGCAGCACTATATATATGTAAACATAAACAAATAATGCTGAAATAAAATTGGCAATAATGGCAATAAACTGAACGAAGTTTACATTGAAGCACTAAAATTATTTAATTATATATATTGTATATATATATATATAATCCTAAACTAACCCTATACATATATAATTTTTTATGCACTTTAACCTAAAAGAGAATGTCACTTCTGTTATAGTTTTTCTCCTTCACTCAGGTTTGCTGTCTGGTGGGAAAATTAAAACACAATAACGTTTTTCCAGAACGCAGGATTCAACTTGCCACTTTGACATTTATATCTATTTTATTTATTTCACAACTCAGTTTTTACTAAGCTATACATGTCAATTAGTTTTGGTTGACATTTCTGTGTTCTTCATCAGCAGCTAAGTAAGAGATTTAGAAAAGGTCACCGAAACTGGATAATCAAGCTTATTCTTTTATAATTTCCTTAGGTGACATTAACTGCATTATTCACCAGTGTAATGTTGCAGCCTTAAGGATCTGAGACAATAAAAGTGCCTTTCCAAAGTAGGACAGAGGGAATGGATGTGATTCAATGAGAAGAAGCCCTGCATTAGTGCATCTGCTGCCCCTAGTGTTGAGATGGGGAAATATTAAACAATGCAGCCTTTGTAGAAATCATTGATGGGACTTTTTTAAGCTGTTTCTTTTTTTCCATCAGATGTTAATCTTTGACAAGCCTGGATTGAGCGGTGAGAGGATTGAGGTGCGTGGGGATGTGGTGGACGCTACACCATGGGAGTTTACAGACACGATTTCAATCCGAGTGATCAGAGGAGGGTGAGACACATTCACACGCTCACACAAACATGCTTTATCAGCTTCATTTCTCTCGCTGCTGATGTTTATGCTGTAAATCATAAGTGTGCGCTAGGTTTGGAAAATGTGTATGTTTTAAGTAGCATACAGTACTGTTCAAAAGTCTAAAAGGCTGCATTTATTTGATCAAAAATACAGTAAAAACAGTGAAATATTATTCCAATGTAAATCAGCTGTTTTCTATGTGAATATATAGTAAAGTGTAATTTATATCCTAAATTTTCAGCATCATTACTCCAGTCTTTAGCCTTTCTTTGCTGTATATACATTGGCGTAATGCATTTTGGTATGATGCAAAATATTAAGGACAGTAAAACAAATAATAATGCAGAATGAATAATGTGTTGAGATGAGCTGGTGAAGGAATCACATTCCACATCAGTTTTGACATGCAGACTCTCCCTGCCTTCCAGCAAAAACATCTCTGGATCCTCCAAATGATCATTAACTGCAGAAACTAACAACTCTGGCTTTTGCAAATTGCTGTTATTGACTTTTATACATATAAGAACAGCTCTACTGTGTCTTCCTTTGTCACTTGCTCAGCTCAGCTCAAATTTTATCAAAAATACTGTAAAAACAGTGAAATATTATTCCAGTGTAAATCAGCTGTTTTCTATGTGAATATATAAAGTGTAATTTATTCCTGAATTTTCAGCATCATTACTCCAGTCTTCAGTGTCACATGATCCTTCAGAAATCATTCTGATATGATGATTTGATGATCAAGAAACATTTATGATTATTATCAATGTTGAAAACAGCTTCACGTTTTTGTGGAAACTTTTTTTCAGGATTTTTGATGAACAGAGCAGCATTATAAATGTCTTTACTGTCACTTTTGATCAATTTAATGCGTCCTTGCTGAATAAAAGTAAAAATCTTCCTGATCCCAAACTTTTGAACGGTTCAGAAAAAGACTTTGTTTTGTCTTCCAAAGTTGGGTGTTGTATGAGAAGCCGGACTTCAAAGGGGAAAAGATCGCTCTGGACGAGGGCGACATCGAGCTGACGAATCCATTCGGACCGGATGAAGAAGTGACCGATCAGCAGAATGGAACGACACCGGATCACGGAGAAGAAGACGGTGAGCCCAAGCCTCGGATGAAGAGGAGGTTCGTCATCGGATCCATACGGCGAGCAGTGAGGGTGCGTGCTGGTTTCTCTTCTCTATTAGCTGAGATTCAAGTTTAAACTCTTAAAAATAAAGGTTCTTTATTGGCATTGATGAAGAACCTTTAACATCCATGGAACCTTTCCATTGCACAAAGGTTGTTTTGATTATTAAAATGTTCATTACAGTAAGAAAACATGGTTATTTTAACTGAACTGATCACTGAAAGGTTCTTTGGGGAACCTAAAATGGTTCTTCTATGGCGTCTCTGTGAAAAAACATTATTTGTAAGAGTGTATAAACAGACAGACCCTGAGAGGTCACATTGTTTTAGCTCGTAAATATGTCTGGAATGGATGGGAACATGATTTGGTTCCACATCACAGCCATGCTTATGAAGGGTTGAAGTGCGCCACCTTGTGTCTACATTTGGTAGAACTTCTACCTACTTTTAACCCGTGGTGGACGAAGTACACAACTCATTAAAATATTACTCCAGTAAAAGTATAAGTACTGATAGATTAACCATATATTTATTCTAGTCAGCACTAATAGCAAAGATTAGTGCATGCATTATTTTTTCACCAATACTTATCAGACACCATCAAAACATTAAAATTTAAAAAGTTACTACTAATTCAAGTGTGCAAACAAATAATATTTTACAAATTTATTTATAAATATTTATTTATTTATATATTTGTTTATATCATCTGAACCTCCTACAGAAGATGCATGGGTATAATTTTGCATTATTTTACCTAAAATCGCTGTACAAACGGTGACACAAATGCAAACATCTAGCGTTTCACATTTACAGCAGATTTAGTTAACACATAATCAACATGATCAGTCGATCAGTACATCAGTTCAATTTCTGTTCCTACATTATTTTGACTGAATCATTGAATCAGTGACTCACAAACAGCTGCAGTTGAATCAGTTCAGTTCACAAATGAATCGTTCAGTGTGATCTGTGAACCAGTTCAGCAGGTTCATTGGAGAGAATCAGTTCGTTCGTTCACAAATTCTTCAGTTCGAAATGACAAAGAACAACATGTTTTTATGGAAT
Organism: Culter alburnus; assembly: GCA_028476615.1. Classification (NCBI taxonomy): domain Eukaryota; kingdom Metazoa; phylum Chordata; class Actinopteri; order Cypriniformes; family Xenocyprididae; genus Culter; species Culter alburnus. Next base: position 554,498 of record JAOTNS010000045.1, read on the forward strand.
ATATATATATATATATATATATTATGCTTTGGAATGCAGTGAGTTAAAAGTAAAAGTTTCCAAAATAAAAATACAGATACTTGAAGGGATAGTTCACCCAAAAATGAAAATTATCCCATGATTTATTCACCCTCAAGCCATAGGTGTATATGACTATCTTCTTTCAGATGAACACAATCAGAGATATATTTAAAAATATCCTGGCTTTTCCAAGCTTTATAATGGGAGTGAATGGGGGCCGAGATTTTGAAGCCCAAAAAAGTGCATCCATGCATCATAAATATAATCCATACGACTCCAGGAGGTTAATAAAGGCCTTCTGAAGCAAAGCGATGGGTTTTTGTAAGAAAAATATCCATATTTCCAACTTTATAAAGTAAAATAGCTCTGACACAATGACGAACGCGGATTCTCAAAGGATAGAGCAAAACAAAACACCGGTCACGAGTTTAAAACGAGAAATTTTAAAGAAAATGTTGGAGGAACTCACACTTGCATACATCTTTGTTACGTTTTGATGCTCAACATCACTTTTCCACCTTTCCAGGATTACAGTGTTCCTGAAATCAGCCTTTTCCCAGAGGAGAACGCAGAAGGCAAGAAGGTCACGTTCAGAGACACGTCAGAAGACTCCCGAATCTTCGGCTTCCCGATCAAAGCGAACTCCATCATCATCAACGCTGGGCTGTGAGTGATCCGTGCCGCTCTTTCTGAACGCGTGTGCTCGTTCCTCTCTCATCCTCATGCGTTTGCTCTGCTCCAGGTGGCTGGTGTTTGCCGAACCCTTCTTCCAGGGCGTCCCGCGGGTGCTGGAGGTCGGAGGGTTCTCCAGTCCCGCCGCCTGGGGCGTCACACACCCGTACGTCGCCTCCGTACACCCGCTGAAGATAGTAAGCGTCTTCTTCTCAGTCCTCCACAGCAGATCGGTCATTACTGAGCTGTTATTAAACTGATGAAATGTCTTTCGCAGGGGGAGCCTAGAGTCGAGAACCTCTATGAGCCTAAAGTACGTTTAAATTCATCAGTTCATCCTTCATTCAGTTCTGTGAAGAATCAAGGATAGTTAATGTTCAATATGTGTTGATTTGTGGCAGATTGTGCTTTATGAAAAGCCATATTTCACTGGCAAAAGCAGAGAAATCTACAGCAGCACCAGAGATTTTCTGTCGAGAGTCGACAGGCAGCAGTCTCTGTTCATGTTCAGCGCAGGATCCATTAAAGTCATCGGCGGCTGGTGAGAGTTTGTGTTTGAGACACTGAGAGAGCTGACATCATTAAACGATCCTCGTTTAACGTTTAACTCCATCTGTCCCGCAGCTGGGTGGGATACGAGAAGGAGGGTTTCCGTGGTTACCAGTATCTGCTGGAGGAGGGCGAGTACCATGATTGGCGGGTGTGGGGCGGAGTCGATTCGGAGCTGCGCTCGGTCCGCGTCATCCAGGCTGTGAGTCGCCGTTACACACGTCACATGACACATACATGATATTCATTGACTAACATGAACTAGCAATATATTCTTACAGCATTTATTAACCTTTGTTGATGTTATTTAATAAAAATGTTCATGTTAGTTCACAGTGCATTAAATATTAGTAAATGTTAAGATTAATATTAGCTAAGATTAATAAATGCTGTAGAAGTGTTGTTCATTGTTAGTTCATGTTAACAAATGAAACCTTATTGCAGAGTGTTACCTAGATGTCAAAAAGTGTTAATAATACAATTAATAATTACAATAAAATAATAAAATTTTTAAAATAGAATTTCTGTGACTAGCTATAAAGACCTGTTAATGTACTAAAAATGATAGAAATATTATTATATTTTATTAAATTAATACTACTAGTAGTATAATATATAAAAATCATATAAACAACTACTGATGATAATAGCATATCAACAATAACATAATAAATGTTTTAAGAAATTTAAAAGAAATATATAATTTTTTTTAATATTAATATTTTTTATTATGAATATACTACTAACTACTACTAATAATAATAATAATAATAACAATAATATTTTTAATAACATTAAAAAAAATCTGTGACTAGCTGTAAAGGCATGTTAATGTCTATACTAAAAAATATTTTATATTTTATTATATATATACTGCTGCTGCTACTATACTACTACTACTATACTAATAATAATATAATAAATGTTTTTTGATTAAATAGAATTTCTGTGGCTTGCTATAAGACATGAAAATGCATTTTAAAATATATATAGAAATATGAATATATTTTTATTTTAATATACTACTATTACTAATATTATTACAAATAAAAAAATTAAATACAATTTCTTGACTAGCTGTAAAGGCATGTTAATATCTATACTAAAAATTATAGAAATATTAATATATTCTCTATATGATATACTACTACTACTAATAAACAATATATATTTTTTTAAATAATTAGAATTTATGTGGCTTGCTATAAGACATGTAATGCATTTTAAAATATATATAGAGAAATATGAATAAATTTATTATATTAATACTACTATATTATATTTTATTATTACAAAATTAAAAATAAAATACATATATTTTAAATGTTTAAATACAATTTCTTTAATGTATACTAAAAATATACAAATATTTTATAATTATAGAAAATTAAATAGAATTTCTGTGGCTTGCTATAATGTAAATGCATTTAATATAATATATATATAATATATATATATATATATATATATATATATATATATATATATACTAATATTATAATATTATTATTATTACAAAAAATAAATAAATAAAAATCCAACTTTTCTAATTTTTAAATAAAATTCCTGTGACTAGCTATAAGGCATGTCTTTATGGTGTATAGATCTAATATCTATAAAAAATGAATATATTTTATTTTATTAATTTACTACTACATCTACTACTACAACTACTACTAATAATAATAATAATAATAATATATATTTTTCTTTTTTAATTAAATAGAATTTCTGTGACTAGCTATAAAGACATGTTTAAGTGTTTTAAAATTATAGAAAATAATAATATATTTTATATTGATACAATAAATAACTTATAAATTATTCACATATTTAAGTTTGCACATCAGTTTGTAGTTTGGTGCAGCTGATCATTAAAGTAAAGTGAATCTGCTCCTCAGGATCTGTCCGAGCCTCTGCTGGTGTTGTACGGGATGCCTGACGAGGAGAAGCAGGAGGACGAGGAGCGCACGTTCGAGGTGACGGAAGCTGTGCCGGATGTGGAGCTGTTTGGGTTCGGCATCAACACCCGGTCCATCCATGTGCTGAGCGGAGCGTATGTTCAGACCTCGACCCTAAACCTCCTCACTCGCCTCTGTCTGTCTGCTTCACTGCTGTCTCTCTGCTTCTGTCTCACGCTCAGGTGGGTGGCCTACTCTCATGTGGACTTCTCAGGGAACCAGTACGTCTTGGAGAAAGGCTTCTACAACAACTGTGGCGACTGGGGCTCCGGAGACAACCGCATCTGCTCCATACAGCCCATCCTCGCTGTAAGAGCTTCACTCATCTGAGCCTGATAACACCTGTTCAACCAGATGTGAAATACATTATTTCATTTCAGTTCATGAATTTAACTTTCTGTGCTTGACTTCATTAATGATTTATTTACTGAATGAGCGTCCGACTGTATCTTATTTATGTATCCTGTCATGTTTTAATACATTTTAAATCAACTAAAGAGGTTCTTGTGTTTCAGGCGCCCAGTGAAGGTCCCAGCTTCAGAAATGAGGTGAGCTGACTGCGTTTACCGACCCTACCACAAGATTTAATGTTGTAGAAAGACGTCTCTTCTGCTCACCAAACCACCATTTAGTTGATCAAAAATACTGTAAAAATAGTGAAATATTATTTTAATGTAAATCAGCTGTTTTCTATGTGAATATATAGTAAAGTGTAATTTATTCCTGTGATCAAAGCTGAATTTTCAGCATCATTACTCCAGTCTTCAGTGTCACATGATCCTTCAGAAATCATTCTGATATGATGATTTGCTGCAACTGTTGAAAACAGTTCAGATTTTTTATGGAAACTGTGATACATTTTATTTTTCAGGATTTTTTGATGGATAGAAAGTTGAAAAGTGCAGCATTTATTTGAAATAGAATTTTTTTGTAATATTATAAATGTCTTTAAAGCCCCAGTATACTTATATAACTGGTGTGACGTCATTTTGAACAAAATCAGGGAGTTTGAAACAGCCTGAAGTGAACTTTCCGGAAAGCTTCGCTCCGGCTGGTAAACACCTCTGAACTGCCATTGAAATGGGATCAATTTCCCGTCAAAAGTATTGCAGTCACGGATCAAAAAATAAGCGTGGATCAAAAATTTAAGAATGCATTTAAAAATATATCGCACAAAACTGAAAAATGAATGCAGACTAGCAAACAACACGGTCACAGATAGAAAAATAATAAGCGTGAATCAAAAATTTAAAAATAATTACGAATCAAAACTTTAAACACATTTAAAATGATATTGCACAAAACTGAAACACAAGTTCAAAGTTATCTAAAGCACACACAACTGCTCAGATTTTCATTTTTTGCATGCTTAAGCTGTTTTCCCCTTTGCTCTTGTTTCCACATTCGGCACTTGCTTTTCCAAATGTTGCATTTCGAGTTGTAAATCAGGGCGGGTTTAAGCGTCACCATTGTTCTGGATTGACAGCTCCTCCTCTAGCCAATCAGTTGAAGAGGGGAGTTGATGTCACTCAAAAAATATTTTGTTAAATGAATATCTTTAAGTTAATATAAAAAGCAACATTTTGAGCTAAAAGCTGAGAAAATGGCCTTTCTGTCAAAGACTTCATCCGGATGGGAATCAGAGCGATGATCAAAACACAGATCGAGTCCATCAACACCTCAAAGCTTCATGAGTTCAGTAACGTTAGTCAGTTTTGATTTATATGTTTGATGAAGGTGTTATTTTATGCATCTATCGCTTGTTTCTGCTTCTTCTTCACCTGTGTTTTGATCTGGAGATTCTGTACTCTTTCAGAAGATGTGTAATAGCGCCCCCTGCCGTAAATAAACGTGAGGAACAAAGCTGCAGCAAACATTCACTATGATCAGATGCTTTCTGAACTGTTGTTTTCTCACCCGGTGTTTATTTTGTTATTGAGAGGAAAGCGTGGCACATCGCAGTATTTCAAACTTCTTTTTAAGCAAAGAACGAAAAAGAACTTCCTTTACTGTCACTTTTGATCAATTTCTTGCCACATGAAGATATTCATTTCTTTTAAAAAATCATCCTGACCATAAGCTTGAGTAAAAGGTTCATCTTCCTCGCTGCAGGTGCTGCTGTACTCCGAACCGGACTTCCAGGGCTCGTGTCGAGTGTGTCATCAGAACCAGAGCAGTTTGCCTGAGAGTCTCTCTGTCCAGTCCTGCAGGGTGGTGGGAGGAAGGTCAGTGAGGAGGATCTCTGCCGTGTTCATGATGATGTAGTTCTTTCTGATTGTGACAAACTCAGTTTGTACTCCTCTGTTGATTTCAGTTGGGTGCTCTATGGAGAGGAGAAGTTCACAGGAAACATGTGCGTTCTGTCTGAAGGAGATTATCCCAACCTGACCAGCATGGGCGTCCCACACGCCTCCAGTGTTCGCTCCGTCAAAGCAGTTCCGATGGTGAGTAGAAACTGTGTGCTTCTGGAAAGGTCGTCACTCTAAAAAAAAAAAAAATGACTGTAAATAAACTCAACACATTTGCACAGTAAAATACAGTTTTCCGCTGAAACGGTAATATACTATAAAACAATGCATTCTGGGTAATATTTGTCATTTTAAGAAAAGAGGCCTATAGGCTACTTTCTCGAAAACGACAAATAATATTCAATATATAGAATGCATTGCAATATACAGACGTAATATACTGTAAAAACAATGCATTCTGGTTAATATTTGTTGTTTTCAAGAAAGTAGCCTATAGGTTACTTTTATTCTGATTATTGACTTTGAATTGTGGATATTTTTACTGACATTTTTATCATACCTCAATGCACAGGTGTTTTATTGCAGTGTTAGAGAAAGTTACTTTTAAAAGTAATGCGTTACAATATTGCACAAAAATGTAACTAATTGCGTTACTTAGTTACTTTATATGTTAAATAATGCATTGTGTTACTTTGTCTCACCTGGGCTGGGCTTGCAGCAACTTGTAACTTAAATTTTGTTGTCAGTTTAAAATGCGTTACTTTACTAGTTACTTGAAAAAAGTAATCTGATTACATAGCTCACATTACTTGTAATGCGTTACCCACAATACTGTTTTAATCTGCTGTGGATGGATTGGATTTTTTCTGTGACGCCTAATTGTTACTACGATTATGAGCTATATAAAAGTATTCTGGTCTCTTCATAACATTAAGGTTGAACCACTGCAGTCACATGACTGTTTTAACGATGTCTTTAGTTCCTTTCTGAACCTTGAAAGTGTTGATTATATTGCTGTCTATGGAGTCATAATCCTCTCGGATTTCATCAAAAATATCTTAATTTGTTTTCTGAAGATGAACGAAGGTCTTATGGGTGTGGAACGACATGAGGGAGAGTAATTAATGACAGAAATTACATTTTTGGGTGAACTAACCCTTTAAGCACATCACTTTGATGTCAGTATTGTGTTCACATGTGGTGAAGTTAATGTCAATATTGCCTAAATCTCATTATGATGGTGTGTGATGACGTAATCACTGATTTGTCCGTTTGTTTTCTCTCAGACATTTTCTGTGCCGTCGATCTCTCTCTTCGGACTGGAGTGCTTTGAAGGTCGGGAGGTCACTATCGACACGCAGGTTTCCAACATGCAGGAGGAAGGATTTAATACACACTTCCTCTCTGTCAGAGTCAACAGCGGTTGGTGAGTTTGCAATTATTATTGCTTCATATTAGTGCCATTGCCATTCAACAGTTTGGGGTCTGTACGATAACTTAATGTTTTTGAAAGAGTCTCTTCTGCTCATCAGAGCTGCATTTATTTGATCAAAAATACAGTAAAAATAGTGAAATATTATTCCAATGTAAATCAGCTGTTTTCTATGTGAATATATAGTAAAATATAATTTATTCCTGTGATCAAAGCTGAATTTTCAGCATCATTACTCCAGTCTTCAGTGTCACATGATCCTTCAGAAATCATTCTGATATGATGATTTGATGCTCAAGAAACATTGAAAACAGTCATATTTCTGTGGAAACTGTCATACATTTTATTTTTTGGGATTCTTTGATGAATAGAAAACAGCATTTATTTGAAATAGAATCTTTTGTAACATTATAAATGTCTTTACTGTCACTATTGATCAATTTAATGCATCTCTCCGCAGCTGGGTGTTATGTGAACATAGTAACTACAGGGGGCGCCAGTTCCTTTTGGAGCCCATTGAAATCACAAACTGGCACAAATTCAGCTCTGTCTCCTGTATCGGCTCCCTGTATCCAGTCAGACAGGTTCGTACCACCTTCACATGACCAGAATTTTTTGTTCACAAGACAACACGGTATAATTTTGCATGTCCATGTTTTAATAATCCCTACAGAAGCAAAGACTGTTCCGCATCAGGAATAAGGAGACGGGCCACTGTATATCAGTGCAGGGCGGTGTGGAGGACATGAAGACGGGCCGTGTGGTCGTGTCGGAGCAGGTGGAGGGAATGAGTGACGTTTGGCTTTACCAGGACGGGCTCATCAAGAACAAGGTGTGCATGTGTTACGCTTCCACACAGTTAATTAAATCAGCTCTGCTCAGAGCACATATGGTCCCTCTCTAAATAATGTTAAAGTTACACTGAAGCAGAGTTAAAGTTAATGAGATAATTAAGCAATTAATAAGGCTGTGACTGAAGTCAGTTGTAGTTCTTGTGTTTCTCTTTTCTTCAGTGATTCTGCTTGTTGACAGCAGGCGTTCATCACTAATGCACTATCATCACTTAATTAATTGCTTAATTATCTCTAATTGCTCTGGAGATTTTGCTGTGCACTTATTTATAGTTTGGAACTGAGCTTTGAACATGTGGTGTCTCTGTGTCAGCTGGCCCGAAACACGAGTCTGCAGGTCATGGGGAACGTGGAGTCCGGCGCGAAGGTGGTGCTGTGGACGGAGACGCGTGTGCCCGTGCAGACGTGGAGCGCGCAGGTCAGAGGTCGCATCTCCAGCAACATCTTCCCTGGGATGGTGCTGGACATCAAGGGTGAGAGGAACAAGCTTTAATACAGTGTTATTAAAAAATATCTATTATAAAAAACATTATTTTATTAATATTGTTATGAAATGTCATGCTGTACTTTAAACAACATCTTTGCATAATTATTTTGCATGCAATTTTTTAATTGCATTTACTAGCATAAGGAACACTTTAATTTTTACTAAACTAAATGTACTGCAAAAAACCTAAAAGGTGATTAAAAATGGTGGAAAATGCCTGTAAAAACACCTAAAATACACTAACATTCAAAAGTTTCGTTTTTTAAAGAAAGAAAGAAAGAAATACTTTTATTCAGTAATGATGCATTCACAATTGATTTCAAATAAATAATAAAAATAAATAAAACATTTTTCAACTTCCTATTCATCAAAAATCTTAAAAAAAAAAAAAAAAAAAAAAAATTCCACAAAAATATGAAGCTGATTTTAACATTGATAATAATCATAAATGTTTCTTGAGCAGCAAATCATCATATCAGAATGATTTCTGAAGGATCATGTGACACTGAAGACTGGAGTAATGATGCTGAAAATTCAGCTTTGATCACAGGAATAAATTATATTTTACTATATATTCACATAGAAAACAGATGATTTACATTGGAATAATATTTCACTATTTTTACCATATTTTTGATCAAATAAATGCAGTCTTGGTGAGCAGAAGAGACTTCTTCTTTCAAAAACATTAAAAAATCTTACAGAACTGGTAGTGCATTCATAAACAAATAATTGTCCAAATACGAATTCTAAACTGATTTCTGCCACGGAAATAAAAAACTAAAAAGTAATTTTTTATTAATTAACTTTTTATTCTATGGCAGAAGCAATCTTCCATAAAAACTACATTGGTGTAAAAAACATGTGGCAATCCTATTCCTCTTTTTCACAGGAGGCAAAACATACGACAAACAGCATTTAGTGATCCGAGAGGAGAATGAGGAGAGCGAGAGCCAACAGTGGGAGCTGGAGTTTGTTTAACCCCGCCCCCTCTCATGTTCATGTGACCTGACTCCACCCACTCCTCCTCATGACACACGACACTCATTCTCCCGTACAGCTGAAGAAAGTTTCTCTGTGTGGAGGAGATGAAACACACATTTACAATGAGAGTGAAACACCATCCGAGCTTCTGGTTGTGAATCGTAAAGCTCTCGCCTGAATGTGGGTGTGTCTTATTTGCACATAGTTTGAATAAATATTACATACAGGTCATTTTACGATGTACACACTGAAGATGGTGCTGGTGGTTTAACTTTTATAATGTCACTGAAAAACGAGATATTTTTCATATGCATCACATTGCTGAATATCGTGCATTTGTATTTTTCTAAGCATTCTTTCATTTCTGCTCATTATGTTGTTTACACGCTAATGTTATTTTATTTTCCTAGATATTATTCGACATATTGGGTATATTCTGGAATGTGTGCTTTAATATCAATGTCTGCGATTAGTTTATAGCCGCTGCAGATCTTGCCGGGTTTCGGTCTGTCGTGTCGTTTTTAATACCAAAAAGTGTGTTGATGTCAGAGTCGATATAAAATCTCCATGTCTCTGGAAATCCAAGAAAGTTTTTATGTGTAAATGTTATTTTTCAAGTACAATGTGAAATATTATGTAACAGGGAGTGGCTTTAATTTTGTAATAAAACTGTAAAATGAAATCATGTTTGAATGTTTTTGACTTTAATGCATTGACGTGTTTGTAGTTTCTGCTCTTATTATGTTAAAGACAACGTACTGAAATGCTATTTAGCAGTCACCGGTTTTTATTGCCTTTTTTATATCATATATTTTAGTAATCATCCGTTTTGAAATTGAATGTTGCATTACCATGAAAACAGTACTTTAATTTCTCTTAGCAAGCTCCTCCCCTAGTGGGCGGTGTCATATTACAATATTTATAGTCAAAACCTTTTCTAATCTTGACAAAACACATATCTGCCAACTGTTTTGTGAAAATACAAGTGATATTTGGACAGAAATGTATCAATTTGTAACAGAAGAATGCATTAAAAAAAATTCAATAGAATGTTGGGGATATTCTGTGGCTATTTTTGTTACAATGTCTAAACAAAATATCATAGGAACTTCAATTTTTGTGATTTCAACTTCAAATTTGGAACACAACATGGTTAGACATATGGCTTTCATTTGATGGAGTCAAATATATTTGATAATATATAAAATAAAAAAATGTTTAGCACAGTACATTTGATTTACAGTAAATTTAAACTTATTCATAACTTTAATTTTTCAAGTATAATCTGTGGAGTAAAAGTATAATCTGTGGAGTGTCTTCTTTAAAACAAGACCAAACTTAAGTCTGTACTCCAAAGCATTCTTGAATTATAATCATTTAAGTTTGGAGAGTGCATTTTCATGTCTATTCTACATGAAACGGGGGGTTAGACTTGTTAGTGTTATTCTTCATCATCTTCTCTTTGCAGCCACATAGCAACACCCTAGCAACCACCCAAGTACCCTTGCGACCACATAGCAAACTATTTCTCTGTCTAAACGAACACTTCAAACTTTCAGGCTTTGTCAAGCAAACATCAAGGTTTGTTTACTCTTTCCTTGTTTAAACTTCCCTCAACTAGTTTCTTATAACAATTAATAAAACGCAACTTGTATCAGTAAACATATGCAGAACTAACAAAAATATATGCTAAGAACATTTTCTGTTATGAAAATGTTATTTATGATTGTTCAAAATGTCCAATGTTTTAAAAACATTTTTTGTTGGTTATATGAACGTTACTGGAACGTTCCATTCTTCAAACATTATGGGAATGTTACTTTTGAGTGTTCTCTGATTTTGAGTAAGCGTTCCATTACGAACGTTCCATTCAATCCACGAACGTTCCATTAACGTTACTGGAAGAACTTTGAGAGAACCTTGACAGAACGTTCCCTATTTGCCGTTTTATCTCGGCTCAGGAATCTGGATGTTCTGCCAAGGGACTGAATGACTCTGAGATCAGATCGTTGAGATTCCGGCGTGACGGATTGCAGTGTTTGTTACGTGTAAAGATGTCTGATAACGGCTGTGAATGAATGCAGATGTCATGTTATCTGAACGGCTCTCCAAACCAAACGCCACACCTGCTGATGTTGCTCTTTCAGGTGGAGGTTGATTCTCCTGATATGTTCAGTGTTTGACTTGAGCTTATTTACACGGTCACATGCAAGTTCAGCTCTGTTGACATTAACAACACCTTCATTTCTCACATTACAACCTGTTTTAGCACCGACACTGTAAATCCAAACATGATCTTTTGAGTTTTCATTTGAAGAATCTTTGTAATTCAGAAAAGGTTGTTTTGGGTGGAATGTGTTCAATTGAGTCTTCCAGTTCTGCAGGTTTTTTAAGGTTTTTGTGTGTCTCCAGGTTACACCCATGATGGGATATCTGATCTGATCCGATCTGATCCGTGCCACTGAGAACTTCTATTTGGTTTGAGGCGTCTGAGAATTACGGCGTATGGAAAGCCAAGCTGTTTATTCCTCAAAAGTCTTTTAAAACGTTGATTTTTTTGAGTTTGATGAGCTGAAAGTCGATTTCCACAAGAATCTTTAACAGGTAAACCAATGCAACTTGTCTTTCAGTCTTGTTTTCTGAAATAATCATGAAAATGAAGTGAGTTTGTGATTAAAACAAGATCAAATATCTGGAGTCAGAAAATCATCTTGTTTTCCCTTTGAATGAAGTTTATTTCTCTGACTCCGCTGACAGATATTTGATCTTTTTTAAGCACAAACTCACTTCATTTTTGACGATTATTTTAAGTAATTTTGTTTCTTCAGTAAATGTATCTTGATTTAAGAATGTTTAGGTAGAAATACTGAGGAAGAACATCATTTTTAAAAAAAAAAGTTGGTTTAACTTAAAAAAGTAAGTTGGCTTAAAATTTTGAGTTCATTGAAATTAAAAATTTGAGTTAATACAATGAAGGCGATTGGTTAAATCAACAGAAACTCAAAATATTATGTTATCTGAACCACATTAATTATCTAAGTTGATTTGACAGAAGAATGTTGTGATAATAAATCATGAAAATAATGTTTTGCCGTGTAGGGACAGGGACAGCTGTAATTACATGCACATATTATTTTTAAATGCAATATAAAAGCATGCATGAAAAGCACATTGTATCAAATGATTCATTTGAATGTTAGCACATGCTAGTTAAAAACACTTGGACTGTTTTTCTCCACACAGATTGTGAATAACATCCTTCACTGATAAGAGCTGCGATGGAGACAGAATCAAACCCGCAGGATTCGTCTCCACTGATGGTCAGATCCTGGATCAGTTGTTGTGTCGTACTTCAGTAACATTGTTTGTCTTCTCAATACCATTTTCTCTTCTACACTTTCATCCTTTTACACAGACCGAAGGCATGTGGTGGGGAACGCTGGGATCCGTTCGGCCCTTCCCAAATTTCCGTGCCGAGAGAGACGTTACGGTCCTTCAGGCTGCTCTGGAGAAGAAAGGTTCATTGACATGAGTGACTATTGTGGTATAATCATCCGACCGCTAGTGAATGTTTTTAATTCAAACGACTGTCTCTTTCTGTTATAGATGTGAGCACTGTTGTGAGAATACTGACCAATCGCAGTAACGCTCAGAGACAATCTCTGGCCCGCGTCTACAAGAACGTCTCACAAAAGGTAAGAAACCAAGACTTGTAAAAGGGCGTAATATGGCGTCTTTAAAGAACATCTAAACAGGAAGGATGTTTTGTGAGATTTGGTTTAGGTTTAGGGAACAGTAAATATTATTAACTCAGTATAAAATCAATAGAAGGCAATGGATAATCCCCACGATGATAAAGATTCCTTGACAAATAGACAAAATGGTGTGTGTGTGTGTGTTACAGGAACTGGACGCTAGTCTGAAGAAGGTTCTGTCCGGTGATCTTCAGTCTCTGATACTCGGTCTGATGATGACACCGGATCAGTTTGAGGCCCATCGCCTGCGCAAAGCCATGGAGGTTCAGCATTAATCTCTAGAATAGTGTGTGTGTGTGTGTGTGTTTGACTACAGATCCACATCCATTCAGACTGTATCCGTGTGTGTGTGTGTGTGTGTGTTCAGGGCGCTGGTACAGATGAAGAAACTCTTTTAGAGGTTTTGTGCACCAGGACGCCGCAGCAGCTCTCTGACATCACGACTACATACAGTCAAGGTGCTTTATAAGAACCATTTACAAAAATGTTGAAACTTTTGATTCAATTAATGCAATTAAAAGCCTCTTGTCTTTTGAAATGTCTCACTTTAGACCCTGAATTAAAGCATTTCATTTTTGTCACAGAATTAAAAAGCTCAAACCTTTATGTCAGTAACTGAAAATCTTTTGGTAAGATGATCAGTCAACATGAGCATTAATATTTACAGGGAATTATGATCATACTGTAACTGACACTAATTACATTTGATTATTGCTGATTGCTATGAATGGTATTGACATTTTTTGTTATAATAATCAGAACAAAGACTGCCAGTGTATTTTAATCAAGGAGTAATAAGAAATAAGATTTATTTTATATTTATTTAAGATGATACACTTTCACTTCAAAATATTGGGGTCAGATTTAGATCATTTATTTGATCAAAAATACAGTAAAATAGTGAAATATTTTTACTATTTAAAATAACCATTTTCTATGTGAATATATAGTAAAATGTAATTTATTCCTGTGATCAAAGCTGAATTTTCAGCATCATTACTCCAGTCTTCAGTGTCACATGATCCTTCAGAAATCATTCTGATATGATGATTTGATGCTCAAGAAACATTTATGATTATTATCAATGTTGAAAACAGTTCAGATTTTCTCTGTGATTTTTCAGGATTCTTTGATGAATAGAAAGTTCAAAAGAACAGCATTTATTTGAAATGATTTTGATTGATTTTGATTGATTTTTTGTAACATTATAAATCTGTCACTTTGGATCAGTTTAATGCATCCTTGAAGTATTACTTTTAAAAATAAATATTATATGATCACTGTAATATTCAGTTCAATAAGAACTGATAATTGCATCTCTTTAGTGTTCGTCTGTGTTTGAATGTTTCATCATTGACTTTATCAGAGTATAAGCGGGATTTGGAGAAAGACTTGCTCAGTGAATCCAGTGGAGATTTTTCCAAGCTCATTGTGGCGTTGTTGAAGGTGAGACGCGTTAAACATTTACCACCAAAACCAATTTCATGCTCTCATACATCATCACTGTGTCAATATCCCGTTTTATGATCAGTGTGTGTAATGATGCTCTCTCTCTTCTTTATCAGAAAGAGAATGGGTCGGGAATTATTGACCAGGATATAGCAGTGAGTCCGTATGCATTCATCACAGATTCTTTTCATTTTGGGCTGAATTGTTCTTTTAAAGGCGCTCAGAGTCTTATTCAGAGATGTTGATAAAGGTTTAACTATCAAACCTCTGATGTTGACTTTGCTTTGTTTGACCTCTAGATGACCTCAGAAACAGGATTCAGATTGTCACAGGGTGACCGATATCAGTTTCTGCTCTTGCAAAACAAGATTATTTTCTTGTTTTAAGCACAAATTCACCTCATTTTCATGACTGATTTGGCAGATGTGTATCAATGAAAATGCTAAAAATATATTCATAGTAAGTGACTTCTGCAAATTAATGCAAACGCAAAACAAAATTCTTTTAAGCAAATATGCAACTTTACACACATACTGAAACTTGTTTATATACTCTTAGAAAAGTTGAGATTATGACAAAAAGACAAAATTGACAAAAAGTCAAAATTATGACAGTCATAAATGACATTAAAATTTGAAATGATGGCATAAAAAGTCAAAATTATGACAAAAAGTCAAAATTATACTGTCAAAATGATGGCATATTAAGTCAAATATGACATAAAAAGTCGAAATGATGCCAAAAAGTAAAAAAAAATGACATAAAAAGTTTGATATAAAAAACTTATGATATAAAAGTTCAAAATTATGACATACCAAGTCATAATAATGAGGAAAAAATGTATAATTTCAACATTTATCTCATAGGTTTTGCTAGAGCATGATTTATTTTCTAATGTGGCAGAAATGGGCTTCCATACAGAAGAGTTGTTGTCGGTCTCTATTCAAGACAAAATACTGATATAAATTTGCTGTGATTTAAATCAATAGGATGCAGTGAAATGATTGTTTTGGGGTGAAAAGCTTCTAGTTCTGAGACTTTGAGGCCCATAAAAGACCAACTGTGCTCAAACCCTTACTGTAATATTTCAAGATATTGTTATTTATATGTAAGCATGTATATATGGCCCTCCAGCTGCCTTTATATTTACATGATTTTAATCAAAACAAACTTATGACAATTTTTTCAAGGTTCTCTCAAAGTTCTTCCAGTAACGTTAATGGAACGTTCTTTAAGAATGTTCTCAAAACGTTTGCTCAAAATCAGAGAACACTCAAAAGTAACATTCCCATCATGTTTGAAGAATGGAACGTTCCAGTAACGTTCATATCGGACTGCCAGGGCCTAAAATTAACCAAGCGCCAAATGCATATAAAAATAGGCGTATGAAATGATCGAAACAATCGTCAGTAGGTCGGTAACATTTTTATGAATTCTCACAATGCAGTCATTTTGTTTCTCCAGTAAATGTATCTTGATTTAAGAATGATTTGACATTTGTGCTGGAAAACAAGAAACACTGAGGAAGAACATCATATTATGTTGTTTTGCAGACTTTATCTGAGGAGCTGAAAAACAAGAAACCTGCAGCTGACGTTTGGATCAGAATCCTGACCTCGAGACACCCGGATCATCTGCGGATCGGTGAGCTTCAGCTGTAATTTTAGGAGCACAACTGTTGGAAAATGTCAGCTAGTGTTTGGATGCGAGTGAAGCGTAGCGTTGTCTGTGCTTCAGTGCTGGACGAGCTGGAGTTTGAGAACGGCCAGACGGTGGAGGACGCTTTAGAGGGACATTTTAAAGGAGTTCTGTCTGGAGACCTGAGAAAAGGCCTGAAGACACTCGGTAAACTGCTCTACGTGTGTTTAAAGGGTGTGTTAATGTGTGTGTGCTCAGTGTGGAATAATCAATAAATCCACCACTTTATATCCTCTTCAGTACGATGCATACAGAGCCAGCATCTGTTCTTGGCACAACGGATCCAAACTATGAAAGTAAGCTGTTTAACTTCAGAAATATCTTTAGAAATGTCATTTCAGACTCAAATATTGATTGATGCTGTTTCCAAATCATCGACTTTGCAACAAATATCCAAACAAAGATATAAAACCTAAAAAAAAATCTAGAAATGTTTGTGTGAGAATGGAAAACATCATTAGCTCAATATAAAAACAACAGAAGTCAATGAAATCATTGAAGAAAAAAAACGTTCGTACACGAATCTTGAAATGAACAGAAAAGTACTGTGTTCCATCCGAATGAATGAATGACAGCCTGTCAGATATGTGTATCAATGAAAAAATGAATATCATAAAATTACTTCCTCAAATTCAATATATTAAATCAATGCAAAAGCAAACCGGGAAGTTCTATTAAACAAATATACAATTTTAGACACATATTTGTTTATGCACTCTTTATTGGTGTTTTCATGAAGAGCCTTTAACATCATTGAAGCTTTCCACTGGATCAAAGGTTCTTTAAAGTTGCACTATTCACACTGAGAATGAGATTGTTGGTTTAAGAACTGATCACTGAAAGCTGTGGCTGTACAGAGTGTAGTGTGTGTAGATGTGTTGATGTGTTTCAGGCCGCAGCGGTTCAGGGTGTGATTGTGTCTCACAGTGAGGAGGATCTGCTGAGAGTGCGAGTCGCGTTCCTTCGGTTGACGGGGACTTCACTGTACACGGCCTTACAGGTCTCTAACACACACACACACACACTCACAGGTCTTTAAACAGCCTTGACCACAATTTTTCATATTTCTGAAATCATAATACTTTCTCTTTTGTTTTCCTCAACAGAAGCAGTTCAAAGGTGACCTTCAGCAGGGTTTGTTGGCTGTGTGTCGCGCTGAAGATTAGAAGTTCTGTATGTGATACAATGATAAAGGTCTCTGTGCACGAATGCACATTCCTACATATTTACTGCTGTTACACAAAAGCTTTGTTTCTGAAAATCAATAAATCAATAAATAAATAGAATGCAGCACTGTTCTTTATGAATCCTTATGGAAGCCCATATAAAGAAAAACAAACATGCTTTGGTAAATGTCGAAATTATGAAATAAAAAGTCATAATAATGATAAAAAAATAGTCAATGAATTGTCAACTTTTTTAGCTTTTTATGTCATAATTACGATTTACCAAAGCATAACTTTCTTATGTGGTACTAAATCATAATTATGAGATAAAAAGTCAAAATTATTAAATAAAAAGTAGAAATTTTGACATGCTAAGTTAAAATTTGCATATAAGTCAAATTTGACAAAGTTTAATTATGGCATACTAAGTTGAAACTGACATAAAAGCACAATTATGAAATAAAAGTCAAAATTATTACAAAAAGTCAAATTATGACAAGTTAAATTGGCAAGTCAAATTTGTCAAAAAGTCAAAACAACAGTCAAATTTGTCAAAAGAAAACAAAATTGGCATAAGTCAAATTTGTCAAAAAAATTATGACAAAAATAGTGAAATTATGACAAGTACAAATTTGCAAGTTAAAATTGGCATATAAGTCAATTTGACAAAGTTGAAATTATGACAAGTTAAATTGGCATATATTCAAATTTGACAAAATTGAAATTATGACAAGTAAATTGGCATATAAGTCAATTTGTCAAAAAGTTGAAATTATGACAAGTTAAAATTGGCATATAAGTCAAATTTGACAAAGTTGAAATTATGACAAGTTAAAATTGGCATATAAGTCAAATTTGACAAAATTGAAATTATGACAAGTTAAAATTGGCATATAAGTCAAATTTGTCAAAAAGTTGAAATTATGACAAGTTAAAATTGGCATATAAGTCAAATTTGACAAAGTTTAAATTATGGCATACTAAGTTGAAACTGACATAAAAGCACAAATTATAAATAAAGTCAAATTATTACAAAAATTCAAAATTATGACAAGTTAAAATTGGCATATAAGTCAAATTTGACAAAGTTTAAATTATGGCATACTAAGTTGAAACTGACATAAAAGCACAAATTATGAAATAAAAGTCAAAATTATTACAAAAAGTCAAAATTATGACAAGTTAAAATTGGCATATAAGTCAAATTTGTCAAAAAGTTGAAATTATGACAAGTTAAAATTGGCATATAAGTCAAATTTGTCAAAAAGTTGAAATTATGACAAGTTAAAATTGGCATATAAGTCAAATTTGTCAAAAAGTTGAAATTATGACAAGTTAAAATTGGCATATAAGTCAAATTTGACAAAGTTGAAATTATGACAAGTTAAAATTGGCATATAAGTCAAATTTGACAAAGTTTAAATTATGGCATACTAAGTTGAAACTGACATAAAAGCACAAATTATGAAATAAAACTCAAAATTATTACAAAAAGTCAAAATTATGACAAGTTAAAATTGGCATATAAGTCAATTTGACAAAATTGAAATTATGACAAGTAAAATTGGCAATTAAGTCAAATTTGTCAAAAGTTGAAATTATGACAAGTTAAAATTGGCATATAAGTCAAATTTGTCAAAAAGTTGAAATTATGACAAGTTAAAATTGGCATATAAGTCAAATTTGACAAAGTTGAAATTATGACAAGTTAAAATTGGCATATAAGTCAAATTTGACAAAATTGAAATTATGACAAGTAAAATTGGCATATATCAAATTTGTCAAAAGTTGAAATTATGACAAGTTAAAATTGGCATATAAGTCAAATTTGACAAAGTTGAAATTATGACAAGTTAAAATTGGCATATAAGTCAAATTTGACAAAGTTTAAATTATGGCATACTAAGTTGAAACTGACATAAAAGCACAAATTATGAAATAAAACTCAAAATTATTACAAAAAGTCAAAATTATGACAAGTTAAAATTGGCATATAAGTCAAATTTGACAAAATTGAAATTATGACAAGCTAAAATTGGCATATAAGTCAAATTTCAAAAAGTTGAAATTATGACAAAAATTGGCATTAAGTCAAATTTGTCAAAAAGTTGAAATTATGACAAGTTAAAATTGGCATATAAGTCAAATTTGTCAAAAAGTTGAAATTATGACAAGTTAAAATTGGCATATAAGTCAAATTTGACAAATTGCAAGTCATATAAGTCAAATTTGACAAAGTTAAATGACAAGTTAAAATTGGTCAAATAAAGTTGAAATTATGACAAGTTAAAATTATAAGTCAAATTTGTCAAAAAGTTGAAATTATGACAAGTTAAATTGGCATATAAGTCAAATTTGACAAAGTTGAAATTATGAAAGTTAAAATTGGCATATAATAAATTTGACAAAGTTAAATTATGACAGTTAAAATTGGCATATAATCAAATTTGACAATTGAAATTATGACAAGTTAAAATTGGCATATAAGTCAAATTTGTCAAAAAGTTGAAATTATGACAATTAAAGGCATATAAGTCAAATTTGTCAAAAAGTTGAAATTATGACAAGTTAAAATTGGCATATAAGTCAAATTTGACAAAGTTGAAATTATGACAAGTTAAAATTGGCATATAAGTCAAATTTGACAAAGTTGAAATTATGACAAGTTAAAATTGGCATATAAGTCAAATTTGACAAAGTTGAAATTATGACAAGTTAAAATTGGCATATAAGTCAATTTGTCAAAAAGTTGAAATTGACAAGTTAAAATTGGCATATAAGTTTTTGTCAAAAGTTGAATTATGACAAGTTAAAATTGGCATATAAGTCAATTTGACAAAGTTGAAATTATGACAAGTTAAAATTGGCATATAAGTCAAATTTGACAAAGTTGAAATTATGACAAGTTAAAATTGGCATATAGTCAAATTTGACAAAATCAAAAATGGCATAGACAAAGTTGAAATTATGACAAGTTAAAATTGGCATATAAGTCAAATTTGACAAAGTTGAAATTATGACAAGTTAAAATTGGCATATAAGTCAAATTTGACAAAATTGAAATTATGACAAGCTAAAATTGGCATATAAGTCAAATTTGACAAAAAGTTGAAATTATGACAAGTTAAAATTGGCATATATCATTTGACAATTGAAATTATGACAAGTTAAATTGGATATAAGTCAAATTTGACAAGTTGAAATTATGACAAGTTAAAATTGGCATAAAGTCAAATTTGACAAAGTTGAAATTATGACAAGTTAAAATTGGCATATAAGTCAAATTTGACAAAGTTGAAATTATGACAAGGTAAAATTGGCATATAAGTCAAATTTGTCAAAAAGTTGAAATTATGACAAGTTAAAATTGGCATATAAGTCAAATTTGACAAAATCAAGTTAAAATTACAAACAAAGTTGAAATTATGACAAGTTGGCAACAAGTCCCATCACAAAAAGTTGAAATTATGACAAGTTAAAATTGGCATATAAGTCAAATTTGACAAAGTTGAAATTATGGCATACTAAGTTGAAACTGACATAAAAGCCCAAATTATGAAATAAAAGTCAAAGTTATTGCAAAAA
This sequence comes from Culter alburnus, assembly GCA_028476615.1. NCBI lineage: Eukaryota > Metazoa > Chordata > Actinopteri > Cypriniformes > Xenocyprididae > Culter > Culter alburnus. The sequence continues at coordinate 575,357 of JAOTNS010000045.1, forward strand.
GTCAAAATTATTACAAAGTAAAAATAATAACATAAAAATTCGCAATTATGACATAATTGATCCAAATTATGAAAGTAAGCTTTTTATTTCAGAAATATCTTTTTAAATGTGATTTCAAACACAAATATTAATTGATGCTGTTTCCAAATCATCTACTTCAAATGATTTGTGTGTGTGAACAGGTTTTGCCAACATTATATATTTTGAAACAAAAATATCCTAACAAAGATAAAACCTAAAATCACCTAGTGAAATACAGAAAAGATTGTGTGAGGATAGAAAATATCATCAGCTTAATATAAAAACAACAGAAGTCAATGAATAGTCCTTGTCATCATTGGAAAAAAAAAAAAACATGCATGTGCAAGTTTCGATTCTTAAAATGAACAAAACAGTAACTGTGTTCCATCCGAATGAATGACTGCACTGACTAAAAACACACTTACCTTTTTTGCATGGCAGATGTGTATCAGTGAAAATGCTAAAAATAAATTCATAGTAACTTCTGCAAATTTTTCACACTAAATTAATGCAAATGCAAAACAGGAAATTCTTTTAAGCAAATATGCAACTATTACACACATACTGAAACGTGTTTATATACTCTTAGAAAAGTTGAGATTATGACAAAGTCAAAATTATGACAGTCATAAATGACATTAAAATTTGGAATGATGGCATAAAAAGTCTAAATTATGACAAAAAGTCAAAATTATACTGTCAAAATGATGGCATATTAAGTCAAATATGATATAAAAAGTTGAAATGATGCCAAAAAGTAAAAAATTATGACATAAAAAGTTTGATATAAAAAACTTATGATATAAAAGTTCGAAATTATGACATACCAAGTCATAATAATGAGAAAAAAATATATATAATTTCAACATTTATCTCATAGGTTTTGCTAGAGCATGATTTATTTTCTAATGTGGCAGAAATGGGCTTCCATACAGAAGAGTTGTTGTCGGTCTCTATTCAAGACAAAATACTGATATAAATTTACTGTGATTTAAATCAATAGGATGCAGTGAAATGATTGTTTTGGGGTGAAAAGCTTCTAGTTCTGAGACTTTGAGGCCCATAAAAGACCAACTGTGCTCAAACCCTTACTGTAATATTTCAAGATATTGTTTATTTATAATGTAAGCATGTATATATGGCCCTCCAGCTGCCTTTATATTTACATGATTTTAATCAAAACAAACTTATGACAATTTTTTTTCAACATCACATATTTTGGGACTAATATCAAAATTTGCTCGGGACAGTGTTGCATCTGCACGAAAGTTTAAGCCTTGCCAATTTAAAAATTCAAGCTCAAGAAGACGCAAAAGGGAAGTTTTCTGTGCGCAAACATCCGAAGCGCGCGCACAGAAAGCTGCGTCTCAGACAGCCCGCAGATTCTGAATGGAGTTTTGGATCAGTGCAGCTCTTAAAGTGACAGCAGCCTAATAAACCTGCTGCTGTCTGTGTTTGTAATGATAACCAAACAACTAAAGACAAAGAAAAAATCACTCACTGCTCTTTCCTGAGTAACTTTATTAAGGATTAATCTGTGTTTAATTTCTAGAATTGTGAGTTTTCACTCATATCATTGCTGGTAAAAAAAATATATTTATGCTGGTAAATTTACTCAAGTCACCGACCATAAAGTAAAGTCCAGAACCATAAAGTCAGTCGGATCATTTGACATTCTGATCTTTTGTTTGATGTTTAGCCAAAGACTTTATAATGTTTTCCCAGGATGTCATGAAATCATAAACCCAGTATAAGGAAATGATTGATTACATCAATTACAGAAAAGTCTCATAAAACATCATGAAAAGGACAGGAGTGACATCAGCAATGTTTCCATCTGTGAATAAACCATTAAATTAGTCTTCGTTAGTGATGCATCGATCACTTTTATGCACACGTTCATTGCATTTTAATTAAAATTCAACAGAAATTTACAATTTATATTTGTCAAGCTAATTTCAAGCATTCAGGCATGAGAAACATATTCAGTCGATAAAACTCCTCCATCCATTTACTACATTTATGCATTTACCAGATGCTTTTCAGTCACAAAGCGATTTATATTGCATTTTTATTCATCTACTTAAGTTCAGTTCTTTACAGAAGAGCTTCAGATCAGCAGCGTGAGCATCAGCACTGACAGAGAAGAGACGATGACGGAAACTCTCAGAGACTCGCTGGACGATTCAGTCGTCAGAGGTCGAGTTTGTCTTGTGGTGGTGTTTGATGGTGGAGAGGTGGAATTGGTCAGATCGGGTGGAAATGTTGTGGTTGGAGTGTTCAGATCTGGAGCTGTTGAAGTATCTCCACTCGTTTCAGCAGTGCTTGAATCTGTAGTTGTTGTAGTTGAAGAAGCATCAGTGGTTGAAACAGTGGCTGAAGCTGTAGTTGAAGGGGCAGTTAAAGCTGTAGATGTTGAAGCTGTAGTTGACGTATCTGCAATCATTGAAGCTGTAGTTGAAGCTGTCGTTGAAGCTGTCGTTGTTATAATTGGAGATGTTATTGTATCTGTAGTGGTTGAAGATACTGCATTGTCCTTTTAGGGAACAATTTAAACAATCATTAACCAATGCCATTATTGTAGATGTTAAAAATAAACCACAAAACATAATCTGTTCCTCAGATTTCATTGGTATGAAACTTCCCCTTCCCTATTATACTGTAATAGCTGTAAATATAAAGCTGAAAATCATTTCGCCCATTAAAAATATCTGAGTATACTTAAATAATGACATAAATCATACTTGAGAAGCGGAACTGAATCAAAATAGATCAATATCATTCTTACATTATTGACAAACCCTTTTTTTTTTTCTTTCTTTACAATAAGATTTCAACATTCGTTAACTTTAACATTGAAAATAATCTTAATTAATGTTAATTTCAACATTTAGTAATACATTATTAAAATGAAATAAAATTAAACATTATTAAAGTCAGTTGAATGCCTGTTAATATTATTTAATGGACCTGAGCTTTTTATTAATTAATTATGATATTTTTTATTAACTTTTAATTTATTAATATGTTAACAAACAGGACCTTAAGTGTTGTTTTCTTTCTTGTTTTAAGCATTAGTATCATTATGTTTCATTAGATTTATGCTTAAAACAAGAACAGATAATAATTAAAGATATATTCTTTGATAACAAGTCTCATTTTTCCTGTCAATTAATTACATTTTTTAACATGTTTGGACATTTCTACTGGAAAAATACATATATTTATTATATTATATTATATTATGTGTCCTTGTACCACAAAACAAGTCATAAGGGTCAATTTTCGGAAAATGAGATTTATACATCATGTGAAAGCTGAATAAATACGCTTTTTAGGATATGACAATATTTGCAAATATATGAAAATCTGGAATCTGAGGGTGCAAAAAAAAAAAAAATCTAAATATTGAGAAAATCGCCTTTAAAGTTGTCCAAATGAAGTGCTTAGCAATGCATATCCACTCACAAAATACATTTTTGATATATTTATGGTAGAAAATTTAAAATACCTTCATGGAACATGATCTTAATATCCTAATGATTTTTTGGCATAAAAAAATCAATGTTTTGACCCCTATAATGTATTGTTAGCTATTGCTACATATATCTCCGTGCGACTGACTGTTTTTGTGCTCCATGGTCACATATTATACTATAAATAGATGCACTTTGTAGTGTTTGTTTTTAGTCTGTAAAACATTTCCCGCAAAGTTCAACATTTGCATTCTCATCTCATCTAGAAAACAAACACTGTAGATATTTTACTAACTGTAAGTGAATTTGTCAGCTAAATCTCATTAGAGTGTTAGACCGTTTTTCTCTTTCCTCATCTTATCTTACTGTGAGATGATGACGTGGTGTGAATATGAAGCACTGATGGATGTGTGTGTGTGTGGTGTGTGTGTGTGTGTGTGTACCTGAGCCAGCAGCAGCAGCAGCGCACAGAACCCTGAGATCAAGCCCTTCATGATGGACAGAGAGGAAGTGGTCAGTCTGTGATCAGGTGTGAGTGAGTCGCGTCCCTCCGCTGCTCTTTTATAGGCTGCAATGATGTCATGTTCTCAGGTGTGCATCAGACACTCCCTCTATTCCTTCTGTGTGTGTGTGTGTGTGTGTGTGTCCATCATAATCTTACTGTTTCATGCACTTTTAATGCTTAACCCTTTTCCTGTAAGCTGAAACCAAATGATTGTCTTCTTCATTGTGTGCTCATCTCAAAAGAAGATCATTGAAATCATGACTTCATGCAGGTGTGTGTGTGTTTATATATATTTGAACAAAAATATAGCTTGAACAAAAATTATGTTGCATAATTTGGCATGTTTCATTACATTATTATTACAAATAAAGCACTCGACTCTAAGCACAACTATGCAATATACTTTCAAAATCTTTTATAATATTAAATAAAGAGTGAAGATGTGAATCATTAGTGTTTTATTATATTAGACGGTGAGTTTATTGTATTTTCCAGTTATACTGTAACAAACACTTACGGGCAGCTGCTGAACTTTAAGGGTCAGGTCAAGTTTCTTAGAAATTCCTTCTACTTCCTTGTTCCCCTGTATCATGTGACCATATTAAGCAAAATGTGAAAAATATGATTCCTATATATAATAAAGATAAGGCACAGTCTCAAAGCATCATTGAAACAGAAACTCGCTCAGAAAGTGTATGTGACTGTAATGTGATTATTTCAGCATTATATTCTGTTTCCCTCTCGTTTGTTTCCTCTATTTTCATTCGCTTGAACCGAAAATCTCTGCCTTAGTCAGCAAATACTGCCAAAGTAGTTCACATGGATTTGAACAGTAAATTATTTATGGATATTAATGGAATGGACGCTCTTGAATTCAATGTAAGTTTGCTTATAATGTTTGACTTTGTCAAGCGTAACATGATAAAACACTTTAACATGTCAATCTGACTTTAAGTCATCATTAGAAAGATTAATAGAGTTTATTAGTGAGAATAAAAGTGTTTTAATGTGCTCCAGGAAACTGAACTCGCAACATGAAAACTGATATAGACACAGAGGATATATACAGTGGATGAATTACTGGATCCTGTTTACTAAATATCAGTCATTGAATATCAAGAGAAGATATAGAGAAATATTATGCAATCAATTCAGTTTCACATCTTTTAATTATTCATCTTTTAATACCTACACAATATTTTTACTGTTTAAGCTGCTGTGTAAATTTATGACGTCAGTTCATATAACGGTAACTATACACTCATTTTGTTAATAAGTTCCTTAAATGATTTTTATAAGCATTCTGCTGTAAATGATTTTGTTGTGTGTTCGTTCTCATTAGAGTTTCCTGGTCATGATTGAGTCTGAAGCGTCACGATGTTGACCTTCACCGAGAGGAAGTCCAGCGACAGACAATAGATCTTTCATGAACATCTTCTGGTGTGGAAACGTGCAATTTTGGTCAATTAGTGAGGGAAATAGATTAAAATCCTTGAGTCATACGTGTGTGTGTGTGTGTGTGTGTGTGTGTGTGAAAGTGTGTGTGTGTTTGTGTGTGTGAGAGAGAGTGTGTGTGTGTGTGTGTGTGTGTGTGCGTGCACGTATGAGTGTGTGTGTTTGAGTGTGGGTGTGTGTGTGTGTGTTAGAGAGCGAGTGGTGGTGTGGTGTGTGGTGTGAAGAGAGCGCAGTGTGTGTGTGTGTGTGAGAGAGCGAAGTGTGTGCATGGTGTGTGTGTGTTTTGTAGTGTGTGGTGGTCACGTATGTTTGTGTGTGTGTTCACGTGTGTGTTGGTGTGGATGTGTTGTGTGTTGTGTGTGAGGAGAGTGTGTGTGCATGTTTTGTGTGTGATGTGTTGGTGTGAGAGAGAGTGTGTGTGCATGTGTTTGTGTGTGAGAGAGAGTGTGTGTGCATGTGTTTGTGTGTGAGAGAGAGTGTGTGTGCATGGGTTTGTGTGTGTGCATTTGTTTGTGTGTGAGAGAGAGTGTGTTGCTGTTTTGTGTGAGAGAGCAGTGTTTTGTTTGTGCATGTGTTTTTTTGTGTGAGAGAAGAGGTGTGTGCATGTGTTTGTGTGTGTGCATGTGTTTGTGTGTGAGAGAAAGAGTGTGTGTGCATGTGTTTGTTGTGTGTGTGTGTGCATGTGTTTGTGTGTGAGAGAGAGTGTGTGTGCATGTGTTTGTGTGAGAGAGAGTGTGTGTGCATGTGTTTTGTGTGAGCATGAGAGAGTGTGTGTGCATGTGTTTGTTGTGTTTGTGCATTGTGTTTTGTGTTTGAGAGAAAGAGTGTGTGTGCATGTGTTTGTGTGTGTGCATGTGTTTGTGTGTGAGTGAGAAGAGAGTGGTGTGCATGTGTTGTGTGATAGAGAGTGTGTGTGCATGTGTTTGTGTGTGTGCATGTGAGTGTGTGTGTGTGAGAAAGAGTGTGTGTGGCATTTGTTTGTGTGAGAGAGAGAAAAGTGCCATGTGTTGTGTGTGTGCATGTTGTTTGTAGTGTGAGAGAATTGTGTGTGCATGTGTTTGTGTGTGTGCATGTGTTTGTGTGTGAAGAAAGAGTGTGTTGCATTTTTTGTGTGAGAGAGAGAGTTGTGTGCATGTGTGTGTGTTGCTGTGTTTGTGTGTGAGAGAAAGAGTGTGTGTGCAAGTTTTGTGTGTGAAGAGAGTGTGTTTGCATGTTGTTTGTGTGTGTTGTGTGTGTGCATGTGTGTTGTGTGTGCGAGAAGAGTGTGTGTGCAAATGTGGTTTGTGTGAGAGAGAGTGTGGTGTGCATTGTTTGTGTGTGTGCATGTGTTTGTGTGTGAGAGAAAGAGTGTGTGTGCATGTGTTTTGTTGTGTGTGCATGTGTTTTGTGTGTGAGAGAAGAGAGCATGTGTTTTGTGTGTGTGCATGTGTTTGTGTGTAGAAAGAGTGGTGTGCATGTGTTTGGTGAGAGAGAGAGTGTGTGTGCATGTGTTTGTGTGTGTTGTGGTTTGTGTGTGAGAGTGTGTGTGTGTGCATTGTGTGTGTGTGTTGTGTTTTGTGTGTGAAGAAGAGTGTGTGGCATGTGTTGTTTGTGAGAGAGAGAGTGTGTGTGCATGTGTTTGTGTGTGTGCATGTGTGTGGTTGAGAGAAAGAGTGTGGTTTGCATGGTTTGTGTGTGAGGAGAGTGTGTGTGCATGTTTTGGTGTGTGTGTGTTGTGTGGTGAGAAAGAATGTGTTTGTGTGTGAGAGTGTGTGGTGTGTGTGTGTGTGAGAGAGAGTGTGTGTGCATGTGTTTGTGTGTGTGCACGTATGTTTGTGTGAGTGTGTGTGTGTGTGTGTGTGTGGTGTGTGTGTGTGTGTTGTGTGTGTGTGTGTGTTTGTGCACGTGTGTGAAAGTGCGTGTGTGTTTGTGTGTGAGAGAGAGAGTGTGTGTGTGTGTGTGTGTTTGTGTGTGTGTGTGAGAGAGCGAGTGTTTGTGCACGTGTGTGTGAGTGTGTGTTTGTGCACGTGTGTGTGTGTGTGTGTGTGTCTGTGTGTGTGAAAGTGCGTCTGTGTTTGTGTGTGTGAGAGAGAGTGTGTGTGCACGTATGTGTGTGTGTGCACATGTGTGTGTGTGTGTTTGTGTGTGCCTTTAACTCCAGTATCTGAACATTTGAGAATGAAACCAGCATAATTTAGAGTAAAATCAGAATGAGTGCATTTATGTGATCATTTATAATGACATTTATAAGGGAAATAAGTGTATTTATTTATTTATTGAAATTAGTCCTTTTATGTCCTTATAAACAAATATGAAAAATATATTTAGCCCTGAAAAAGTATTGTTAATTCCTTATACTTTTCTCACAAGCAGTTTATTGTCAACCCAAATATTATATGTGCATGCATTTAAAAAGAAAAGAAAAGACAAAGTTCTCCATTTTGTTAATCATATACACAGAAGTTGAAGCGAATGATTCTCCTGATGTTCAGCTGATTTCAGCACAGGTTCAGGATCAGCAGCAGGATCAGCAGACGCACCGAAGCGCTCCGGATGATATCTCCGTTTGTGCTGCTCTGTGGGTTCATCATCGGTGCGCTCGTCGTGCCGTTACTGCTTGTGCTTGTGCCTGTTGTTGCAGCTGCAGTCGTGTTTGTCGTCGCTGTAGTTGTGCTTGTAGTTGTTGGAGTTGTAGCTGCAGTTGTAGAGATGTTGGTCTTCATGCTGACTGTGGCTGTAGTTGAACTCGCTGTTGTTTGGTTCTGAATCAGAAAATGAAAATGAATTGCTTATCATCACAAATCTCTTTAGAACCACAGTACAAGATACAGTGCAAATCACGCTCAGACACGCCCACGTGTGACATCACTCGCCCCGCCCCTTTATCTTATCTGAGGAAATATTCAAATCAAACACTTTGAATATCACATCAGCAGGCTGTGCATTAACAAAGATTTTTTGTTCCACTTCTATGCGTAAAAACACTACATGTATAGAGTGTTTTTAAGGTTTGCTAAACTATTAATATAAAGCCACACCAAAAACAAAGATGTCATGAATAAAAAATAACCTCTTTACCAATTTAATTTAAAACTATCACTGTTTGACACTCATTGGCATTGCTTGATAGAGAGTAAATTGTTATATTTCAAAACAAAAGTCACACTTATTATTTACAAGGATGATTTCCTTAATACAAAGTAGCTTTTTAATGAATTTAAATTATAACGTTTAAAATGAAATTACCTGTGCAGATGTAAATAACAGCAGAGCCGTCATCAGCAACGTAAAAAACAGAATCTTGAACATGATGCGATGGAAAGACGGACAGTCTTGTGCTGGTGGTTAGATCTGGTTTGTGATGACCAAACCCCTCCTGAAGATGCTTTTATACTCCCTCTGAACAGCCAATCAGCTGGCCGATTTTAATCACGACACTTATACAAGTCTTTCTTAACGTTAACACATTATTTTGTCATTTTTCCCAGTAAACATCTTTAAAACTTAAGCAAAATCAATAAAGATATACTAGTCAAGTCACCTTCATTTCAGTCATAAACAGGAAAATAATGATCAATTCTGCTGTAAAGCAGCTGTAAAAAAGACTATCACAAATCTAACACAATTTTAGGAATTTAAGTACAAGTCTTATTCTAATCAACAAATGTAAATACAGATTATTTTTTCCCAGTATTTGCTTTTGCAATAAATAGTTGAGATAAATAACTTGATGAACATGTGACCTCAATGGTTAATTTGGTCTGAATCATGTCACCATGAGTTTTTAATCCAAAGATATTTAAACAGGATATGATAGATTTGTCTTTCTTAAGCCCAAATCAGTAACAGTGATATTGTATGAAAGTAGGACACGTTCAATAGCAGCGAAATGACTGGAATGCTCAAACATTATTATCAAATCTAACCCTTGTGTCAGAACTAGAAGAACATTAAACAGATGTGATAAAAAATGAGGAATCAGGAGTGAACTTAAAAGTTTAGAAGTGGAAAAAAATAGTTTTATACTATATAATGTTTATATGTAATTTTTTTGGTGTTCGTGACAAAGACCATGAGTCAAATAAATTGAAAACGAAATTGCAGGAAATGTCCTGTGCTTATCAGATACATCAGATGAAGATTTGCATTTGGCTTGTTGAGCACGAAAAGTTATACTGAATGTATAATGAACGGTTATAATAAATTTGTGCTGCACAAATTCCTGGTTTCTCTGAAAAGCATGAGGTAAACCAAAGGTACACGCATCCAGCTCAATAAGGAGCTCAAGCACAAAAAACTATCACAAAAATGACTTCAGACCAACAAATGAGACTCAGAAAACAATGTCTCTTCACCCAACTGAACATATTCAACATAAGACAAATTTACAAGCATTTGAAAAATGGAAATCACAACAGTTTTACTCCAAAATCTATTCTGTTTGTCATGTTGTTGTCATAAATGTGGCGCTCTGTCAACAGGAGTTAGTAAGGCTGTGTTCAGATCAGTACAAGATGAGATCAGTGTTGCGTCACACAAAATTTGAATTATCTAGACATGAAACCTCCACAGAAAGATCCTGACTGCAAACTACAAAATAATTAACACACATAGTTAATGAGAGTTAATAATAATTCATATTATTTGGCTCCCGGGAGACTGAGGATCAAATATTTTGCATTAACGTTCCACTATGACAAGAATCATCAGAGACATCAGCAGAAGATCAAAGTGGAGATACTGGGCTGAAGCTGCGGTGGAGACAGTGGTTTGGGTTGTAGTCGTCGCTGGTTTTGTAGTCGTGGTGGTGCTGCTTTTGTCCACAGTTTGGGTTGTGGAGAGTCGAGTGGAAAGACTGTTTGGAGCTGTGCTGATAATAAGAGCTGATGAAGTGGTATCGACGCTTGAGTAGGTTGTTGTTGGAGTGCTTGTAGTTGTGAAGGTTGTTGTTGGAGTGCTTGTAGTCGTGAAGGTTGTTGTTGGAGTGCTTGTAGTCGTGAAGGTCGTTGTTGGAGCTTCTGTAGTCGTGAAGGTCGTTGTTGGAGTGCTTGTAGTCGTGAAGGTTGTTGTTGGAGTGCTTGTTGTCGTGAAGGTCGTTGTTGGAGCTTTTGTAGTCGTGAAGGTTGTTGTTGGAGTTTCTGTAGTTGTGAAGGTTGTTGTTGGAGTTTCTGTAGTTGTGAAGGTCGTTGTTGGAGCTTTTGTAGTCGTGAAGGTTGTTGTTGGAGTGCTTGTAGTCGTGAAGGTTGTTGTTGGAGTGCTTGTAGTCGTGAAGGTCGTTGTTGGAGTCTTGTAGTCGTGAAGGTTGTTGTTGGAGTGCTTGTAGTCGTGAAGGTCGTTGTTGGAGCTTCTGTAGTCATGAAGGTTGTTGTTGGATGCTTGTAGAAGGTTGTTGTTGGAGTGCTTGTAGTCGTGAAGGTTGTTGTTGGAGTGCTTGTAGTCGTGAAGGTTGTTGTTGGAGTGCTTGTTGTCGTGAAGGTCGTTGTTGGAGCTTTTGTAGTCGTGAAGGTGTTCGTCTGTAGGTGAAGGTTGTTGTTGGAGTTTCTGTAGTTGTGAAGGTCGTTGTTGGAGCTTTTGTAGTCGTGAAGGTTGTTGTTGGAGTGCTTGTAGTCGTGAAGGTTGTGTTGGAGCTTGTCGTGAGGTGTGAGTGGTAGTCGTGAGGTTGTGTGAGTGTTGAGTCGTGAAGGTCGTTGTTGGAGTTTCTGTAGTCGTGAAGGTCGTTGTTGGAGTGCTTGTAGTCGTGAAGGTCGTTGTTGGAGCTTCTGTAGTCGTGAAGGTCGTTGTTGGAGCTTTTGTAGTCGTGAAGGTTGTTGTTGGAGTTTCTGTAGTTGTGAAGGTTGTTGTTGGAGTTTCTGTAGTTGTGAAGGTCGTTGTTGGAGCTTTTGTAGTCGTGAAGGTTGTTGTTGGAGTGCTTGTAGTCGTGAAGGTCGTTGTTGGAGTGCTTGAGTCGTGAGTTGTTGGAGTGCTTGTAGTTGTGAAGGTCGTTGTTGGAGTTTCTGTAGTCGTGAGGTTGTTGTTGAGTTGTAGTTGTGAAGGTCGTTGTTGGAGTTTCTGTAGTTTGAAGTTGTTGTTGGAGTTCTGTAGTTGTGAAGGTCGTTGTTGGAGCTTTGTAGTCGTGAAGGTTGTTGTTGAGTTTTTGTTGTTGGAGTGCTTGTAGTTGTGAAGGTCGTTGTTGGAGTTTCTGTAGTTGTGAAGGTTGTTGTTGGAGTTTCTGTAGTTGTGAAGGTCGTTGTTGGAGCTTTTGTAGTCGTGAAGGTTGTTGTTGGAGTGCTTGTAGTCGTGAAGGTCATTGTTGGAGAGTCGTGTTCTTGTAGGTGAAGGTCTTGTTGGAGTGCTTGTAGTCGTGAAGGTCGTTGTTGGAGCTTCTGTAGTCGTGAAGGTTGTTGTTGGAGTGCTTGTAGTCGTGAAGGTTGTTGTTGGAGTGCTTGTAGTCGTGAAGGTCGTTGTTGGAGTGCTTGTAGTCGTGAAGGTTGTTGTTGGAGTGCTTGTGTCGTGAAGGTCGTTCTTTTGTAGTCGTGAGGTCGTTGTTGGAGCTTTTGTAGTCGTGAAGGTCGTTGTTGTTGTAGTCGTGAAGGTCGTTGTTGGAGCTTTTGTAGTTTGTGAGGTCGTTGTTGGAGCTTCTGTAGTCGTGAAGGTCGTTGTTGGAGCTTCTGTAGTCGTGAAGGTCGTTGTTGGAGCTTTGTAGTCGTGAAGGTCATTGTTGGAGTTTCTGTAGTCGTGAAGGTCGTTGTTGGAGCTTCTGTAGTTGTGAAGGTCATTGTTGGAGCTTCTGTAGTCGTGAAGGTCGTTAGCTTCTGTAGTCGTGAAGGTCGTTGTTGGAGCTTTTGTAGTCGTGAAGGTCGTTGTTGGAGCTTTTGTAGTCGTGAAGGTTATTGTTGGAGTTTCTGTATTCGTGTAGGTGTTGGTGGAGTGATTGTGGTCAACACTTGAGTAGGTTGTTGTTGGAGCTTCTGTAGTCGTGAAGTCGTCTTCTGTAGTTGTGAAGGTCGTTGTTGGAGCTTCTGTAGTGAGGTCGTTGTTGGAGCTTCTGTAGTGAAGGTCGTTGTTGGAGCTTGTAAGTTGTGAAGGTCGTTGTTGGAGCTTTTGTAGTCGTGAAGGTGTTGAGTAGTTGTGAAGTTCTGTAGTTGTGAAGGTCGTTGTTGGAGCTTTTGTAGTCTGAAGGTTGTTGGAGTTGTATCGTGAAGGTTGTTGTTGGAGTGATTGTTGTCGTGAAGGTCGTTGTTGGAGCTTTTGTAGTCGTGAAGGTCGTTGTTGGAGCTTTTGTAGTCGTGAAGGTTGTTGTTGGAGTTTCTGTAGTTGTGAAGGTTGTTGTTGGAGTTTCTGTAGTTGTGAAGGTCGTTGTTGGAGCTTTTGTAGTCGTGAAGGTTGTTGTTGGAGTGCTTGTAAAGGTTGTTGTTGAGTGCTTGTAGTCGTGAAGGTCGTTGAAGAGAAGTTGTTGTTGGAGTTTCTGTAGTCGTGAGGTGTTGTTGGAGTGCTTGTAGTCGTGAAGGTCGTTGTTGGAGCTTCTGTAGTCGTGAAGGTCGTTGTTGGAGCTTTTGTAGTAGGTAGTAGAAGGTGTTGTTGGAGTGTTCTGTCGTTGTTGGAAGTCTGAAGGTTGTTGTTGGAGTGCTTGTAGTCGTGAAGGTTGTTGGAGTTTGGTGAAGGCTTGTAGTCGTGAAGGTCGTTGTTGTTGTTTGTAGTCGTGAAGGTTGTTGTTGGAGTTTCTGTAGTTGTGAAGGTCGTTGTTGGAGCTTTTGTAGTTGTGAAGGTCGTTGTTGGAGCTTCTGTAGTCGTGAAGGTCGTTGTTGGAGTCTGTAGTCTGAAGGTCGTTGTTGGAGCTTCTGTAGTGAAGGTCGTTGTTGGAGCTTTGTAGTTGTGAAGGTCATTGTTGGAGTTTCTGTAGTCTCGTTGTTGGCTTCTGTCGTTGGAGTTCTGTAAGGTCGTTGTTGGAGCTTCTGTAGTCGTGAAGGTCGTTGTTGGAGCTTTTGTAGTCGTGAAGGTCATTGTTGGAGCTTTTGTAGTCGTGAAGGTTATTGTTGGAGTTTCTGTATTCGTGTAGGTCATTGGTGGAGTGATTGTGGTATCAACACTTGAGTAGGTTGTTGTTGGAGCTTCTGTAGTCGTGAAGGTCGTTGTTGGAGCTTCTGTAGTCGTCGTGAAGGTCGTTGTTGGAGCTTCTGTAGTTGTGAAGGTCGTTGTTGGAGTGCTTGTAGTTGTGAAGGTGTTGGAGCTTGTGAAGGTCGTTGTTGGAGCTTTTGTAGTCGTGAAGGTTATTGTTGGAGTTTCTGTATTCGTGAAGGTTGTTGGTGGAGTGATTGTGGTATCGATGCTTGAGTAGGTTGTTGTTGGAGTACTTGAAGTGTTGAAGGTTGTTGTTGTAGCACTTGTGTTATCGATGCTTGAGTAGGTCGTTGTTTGCAAGGAAGTTTGTGAGGCTACAGTCAAATCACTGACTGTTGTGGTATTATTGATCTGTTCAGATGTTTCCTGTTAGGAGGAGATAAAGCTCAGATGAGATCATTTCTATTGATAAAATTGTCATTTGAAATACTCAAGAGGATGACATAAAATTTCTGATGTTTTCTTGTTTGTTTGTTTTTATAGCAAAACCTGAAAATGCTTATCATTGTTTTCCATAAAATGTGAAAAAATAACCTACAAAAACTGAAGCAGCAAACTTTGTGAAACAAAATTTGTCACTGCCAATACTTTTGGCCATGGTTATAGATAGATAGATGTATTTACTTGTACTTTGTATTTAATCTCACTTTATTAACCATTGTTTTTGCTGCTGACTTTTGATTATCCAATTCAACCATGCCAATAAGCCAAAATGACTAGAGAAGCATCACACTTGTATTTCATTTTTTGTTTATTTTGCTGAAGTGAGAGGGTGCTTCTCAAACTGAAGGCTGCATCCTAGTGAGGGTGTGTCCTTCCTAGTCCAGCCCTTCAGAAGCTTGTAGGCTAGTGTCCTCCTCAGCATTAAACGCTAGAATGAGATGCTCTGGTAAGTGCACATGGCTACGTCACTGCCTTTTTTATTAATACAGTACATTGAATGACAACCGTCTGTGGTCAAACAAAAGATAACATGAAGGCCTTCATCTCCGAAAACATTATTTATGTTTTACACATGAACATGATGAGAAGAAGTAAAAGAAGTAGAGGAGGATCCCACCACCAGCCCTACTTGACATCTGTCACCTCCCCAGACCCAGCACCCACACCCACTACGGATTAGGAGCCAGAGCCCACCACAGACCGTGAGACCCAGCTATTACCCACCACTGACATTATGCCTGAGCCCATGCCCACATCGGAGATGCCAAGTGCGTCCCGGATGCAAAGCCTGAGGTCCTGGTTGACCAGGTGTGTGAGCCTGCTACAACATCTGTGCCAGTTGGAATATTGGTGATGCTGGATGAGGTGGAATGGCTGATTGACTGGGAGATGGAGGTAATGCTTCTCATCCTGTCCACCTACAAACCTTCTCTGCCAATGGTCCCCTTCTGCACTAATGTCTCTTTGTCAACGCTGATCCTGACCAGCTCAAGTCCTTCATCACCACTAGTCCTGTCCAGCTCTGAGTTGTTGTCATCACCACAGTCCCTGTCCATCACTAAGCTTGCCTCCTCATCCAGACTTCCGTTCCTGCATGCTCCCCCAAGGCCAGCCATTCCCTCATCTCCGTCCCCACCTCAGCGAACTCTCTTCAGCCCCTCAGCTCTACCATCAGCCCTGCCATTCAGCCCTGATCCACCTTGGGGCTTCCTGTCAACAGGAAGACATGAGGTGTCCCAGGCTTTGCCTTGTCCCTCTGGGCCCTCAGTTTCACCTCGGCCCATCTGCCAATCAGCTCTGCCCTGGCTCCTCGCCCCCTCGGCTCCATCCGGAGCCGTCGTCCTTCCAGCTCCACCAAGCTCCCTCGTTCACCGGCTCCACCTTGGTCAATCGTTGCTCTACCATAGCAATGGACTAAAGGGCCTTCGGCTGCCCCTCATCTTTACACCTCTATGACTCTGTAGGGCTCCTCCTTCCCTCGGGCTATGCCCCTGACCTCACTCACATCAGCATCGCCTCAATCCTCTGGCACCCTGGCTCCACCTCGCCCCTTCGTCGTTGGGACTCTGTCTTGGCCTCCCAGTCTGAAGGTCTGAAGTCCTGGGTGAACAGGTGTGTGAGCCTGCCACAACATCTGTGCTGGATAAGGAGGAATGGCTGATCGACTGGGAGACGGAGGTAGTGCTTCCCACCCCGCCCACCCTGAACAGAGATGCCACTGGTTCCACCCTGCACTAATGTCTCTTCATCATCGCTGGTCCTGCCAAGCTCAAATTCTTCATCTCCACCAGTCCTGTCCAGCTCTGAGTTGTTGTTGTCATCATCACCATCTCTGTCCATCACTAAGCTTGCCTCCACACCCAGACCTCCGTTCTTGCACGCTCCACCAAGGCCAGCCATTACCTCATTTCTGTCTCTGCTGGCTCCCCTTATCCCTGCAGCTCTACCATCAGCCCTACCATTCAGCCCTGATCTGCCCAGGGACGTCCGCATGCCAGCTCTGCCCTGGCATAAGGAGTCCTGGGCTCTGCCTTGTCCCTCTGTGCCCTCAGTTCCACCTCAGCCCATCGACCAATTGGTTCCGCCCTGGCTCCTCGCCCCCTCAGCTCCACCCAGCACCATCATCCTTCCAACTCCACTGGGCTCCCTTGTCCCACAGGCTTCACCTTGGTCAGTTATCGCTCTACCATCGCCACAGACTTCCGGGGGTTCGGCTGTCCCTTATCTTTTCACCCCTACAACTCCATTGGGCTCCTACTTCCCTCACTCACACCGGCATCCTCTCAGTCTTCCGGCACCCTGGCTCCAGCTCCCCCGTTCAATGCCGGGACTCCGCCTTGGCCTCCCAGTCCTTTGGCATTACTGGGTCCGTTTGAGAAGCACCCAGAGTGTTGAACTTTCTTCTTCTGCGTCTTGTTCTTCTGCAATCCAGAATAGCTGCACAGCTGAAAGGTTTGTTTGAGCTGCGCCCTCTACTGTAAGTGAACACACATTTTCCTCTGTTAGATCGGATAAAATCTCCACATCAGAAATATCAAATCCAACCCCGGATCTCATCAAAGATATCCGTTTGTCTGGTGTTTGCAACCCAGCAAACCTGTCAACCTTGTCTGGTACCTCTATTAACAGCCTTCTATCAGCCTGAGACTGTAAAGCCAGAGAAGAGCAGAAGCAGAAGACGAAGTGATGATAATAAAAAGAGCAGAAATTATTGAATAATCTTAGTTACGTATGTTTCAATGCTCAGAGTCCGTCTAGATGTTATACTACTCAATGCTCTGACTTCGTCTGACCAGTACAATTCCAACAAGTGTTATTATACCAATGGAAAATTACTGGAAAATTACTGCTTCACAACATCATCCTGTGACGATAAAAACCTTGAAATGGAGACAGTCTCTTATCTCCTACCCAAAATTTTTATGTAATTTTTAAATTTGTAACAGTAATATTGTGAAATATTGTTATAATTTAAAATAGCTGTTTTCTATAGTAGAATGTAATTTATTCCTGTGATCAAAGCTGAATTTTCAGCATCATTACTCCAGTCTTCAGTGTCACATGATCCTTCAGAAATCATTCTAATATGCTGATTTTGCTGCTCAAGAAACATTTATGATTGACGTATGTGATGATAACTCACCTGAACAGAGGAAAGCAGCAGGCAGAAATAGAAGACAGGTCTCATCTTCTCAGGTGTTTGTATCCAGCAGGTCGTTTATGTCTCTGTTTATGGATGTGCCAAATGTCCATCCATCCATGCTTTATATACACACTTCCTGAAAAACTGCCAGCTGGAGCCATTGCAATATGCAAAATCATTTTTATGTATGACAAGTCTGAGTGACGTTTTCAGTTATCATAGTAACACCTATTCATCATTAGAGATATCCAGAGCATTTGACTGTTTGTCAGCATGACTAAAAAATTATGTTTGCTTTTCAGGAGCTTCTGTTGGTCCCTTGTCTGGCCTCATCTTGATTCCGGTGCTTTTCACTTCTCGTTCATTGCACAGCTTCCAAGAAAGACAATATTTATATATGTGTATATAAATTTCTGGAGAAATATAATCCATAATTTTAAGGAAATGTAGCTAAGTTTAACGTGGTTTGCATAATCAAATGTACTGGAGAGCAGACACTACATCATAGGTTGAGTTAATAAAGCACATTCTGTTCACAAACACAAATAACCTGAAAGGTGAAGATATATAGTTTGACCTTCTGTGAACTGTTTTGACCCTCTGACATTACGGATGATTGTGCGTCGATGATGATGAGTTAAAATTGCAGAAGCTGTTTTGCAGTAAATGATCTTTGAGAGGAAGTTTACAAAGTTATCATAGTGCAACAAACTCTGAGTTTGAAGAAGATCAAAGACATTTTGATTTGTTATTTTGATGCCAGAGCCCATTCAGACAAAGTAAATATTTATTAAACTTTTTGTTTCTGCTAAAGTTGTGCAGGAATAAACACAGAACTTTCTAAAACCAGTCATGTTTTCTACGACATTATGAACTGTGAGATCAGTTCAGTTTTCTGTAGATCTACTGGGAAATCACGTGTGTGTAAATAACAGGAAACTAATTATCGTGAGACTTATTTTCATAAACAAAAACAAGAAATGTTCATTCAAAATATGAATGAGCAACATTTGAAAAAGTTTAACTTGTTTACACTGTGATAGATAGATAGATAGATAGATAGATAGATAGATAGATAGATAGATAGATAGATAGATAGATAGATAGGCAAGGCAAGGCAAGGCAAGGCAATTTTATTTGTATAGCACATTTCATACACAATGGTAATTCAAAGTGCTTTACATAAAAAAGAATAATAAAAATAGAACATAAGGAATAAAAATAACAGTAAAAACAGAGAATTTTGCTATCTGGATGGAAGAGCTAGGAAGTATTAGGGAGTTTGTTGTTGTTGTTGTTGTTGTTGTCCGTCAGAGTGGATCTAAACGGATCTATCCATCAGAGCGGATCAGAATGGATCTTCCTCACACGACAGGACTGCTACCTGTTAAGGCACTTCAAACTGATAAACACAGTTTCAATCTCCCCTTTTGCCAAGACACCTCAAACTGCACCACAGCCCTAATCCCCCTTCCGGAGATATCTTATCTATGCAACGCAGTTCAAATTTCCCCTTTGGAAATTTCCCCTTGGAAAGTGTCCTGACTGTAATCCAGAGATATCTTGACCATGCACTACAGCTCAAATTTCCCCATGGTTTGTCCCCTTATCCAAATTTACCAAATTTTAACCTAATCATTTTTTTCCTAATTCTCCCAGACAGCAATATTTAAAATGCATTAAAAGTCAGAATAACAAGATGATACATAAAAGATATAAAATACATTAAAAATGAAATAAAACAGGAAGAGGAATTAAAAGAATTAAAAGATATATGTATAAAATAAAGTGCAAACAGTTCGGACATAGCACAGTGCTCAATCAGCAAATGCATAGATAAAAAGATGTGTTTTGAGTCTGGATTTGAATGTGGCTACTGTTGGAGCACACCTGATCTCTTCTGGAAGCTGGTTCCAGCTGCGGTTGGCGTAACAGCTAAAAGCAGACTCTCCTTGCTTTGAGTGAACCCTTGGTATTTCTAACTGACTTGATCCTGATGATCTGAGTGATCTGTTAGGTTTATTCTATGAGCATATCTGCAATGTATTGAGGTCCTAGACCATTGAGTGATTTATAAACAAGTAACAGTACTTTAAAATCAATTCTAAATGCAACTGGAAGCCAGTGCAAGGACCTGAGGACTGGTGTGATGTGTTCATGTTTTGGTTCTGCTCAGAATCTGGCAGCAGCGTTCTGTACGAGCTGCAGTCTTTGGGGAAGACCAGTGAGGAGCCCATTACATAATCCATCCTGCTGGTGATGAAAGCATGAACAAGTTTCTCTAAGTCTTGGAGACAAAGCATCTAATTCTTGCAATATTTTGAGATGATAATATGCTGATTTAGTTACTGTCTTTACATGGCTACTGAAACTCAGGTGACTCCAGAATCACACCAAGATTCCTGACTGATTTTTAGTTGTTTGACCCCTAGAGTGAAGGTACATGTTCACTTTGAGAACTTCATCTTTGTTTCCAAACGCAATGATTTCAGTTTTGTCTTTGTTTAACTGAAGGAAGTTTAGACACATCCAATTTTTAATTTCATCAATGCATTGGCACAGGGAGTCAATGGGGCAGTAGTCGTTAGGTGATAGGGCTAGGTAAATCTGGGTGTCATCTGCATAGCTGTGATATGCAATTTGGTTCTTTCTCATTATTTGGCTCAGTGGCAGCATATATAGGTTGAACAGGAGGGGTGCGAGTATTGAACCTTGAGGGACTCCGCATGTCATGGATGTCCACTCAGACTTATGGTCACCGATACTCACATAATAACCTCTCCCTTCTAAGTATGACCTGAACCATTTAAGGACCATCCCAGAAAGCCCAACCCAGTTTTCCAGCCTGTCAAGAAGAATGTTGTGATCGACAGTGTCAAACGCAGCATTGAGATTGAGTAGAACCAGCACTGATAATTTACCTGAATCTGTGTTAAGGTGAATATCATTTAATATCTTTATGAGTGCTGTCTCTGTGCTGTGATGCAGTCAGAAACCAGATTGAAAGTTGTCAAAGTATCCATTCAAGCTTAAGAACTTGTTCAGCTGAATGAAAACAACTTTTTCAATGATCTTGCCTATGAAAGGAAGATTTGAGATTGGTCTGTAGTTGTTCAATATGGTGTTATCCAGATTGCTCTTTTCAGGAGGGCTTGACAACTGCAGTTTTCAGGGATTTTGGAAAAGTCCCAGAGAGAAGTGAGGCGTTTACCACTTCTATGAGATCTGCTTCTAAACAGTTAAACACTCTTTTGAAAAAAGATGTGGGAAGTGTGTCAATAGATAGATAGAGTACAATAAAAAAGGAAAAGTATATTTAATAATAATACATAATGCATATTGTTTGAGGTCATGTATAAAATGAAGAAAAAATGGTTTAGAGCCAGTCTATTTAATGCATTTGATCTTTTTTATTTTATTTTGTTATTATCATATAAACAAAGAAAGTAGCCATTAAAACAGTCAGAATAGATCACATATCAAAGAAAAAGATTAAAGGACTTGCATATTTTAATTGTTTTTAAAGGCTTCTTGTTACATGACATGAGTTAGAGAAAGTCCCAAAGCCAGCAAAACATTATATCTTGAAAATTTACATTTATAGGATATATAAAATTTTGTTAACAAAATAAGATTATTTACATTTTCCCAAAGTAAAACAAAAAACTTTTGTCAAAAAATATCTCAAAAATAAATAAACAGGGGAAATCTTTCCACACGCAATTTATTTTATTTATTTATTTATTTATTTTATTGAAATATTAACAAAAATATTGCAAATTTACAAAACAAAATGGCATACAATTTACATTCAAAAGCATTAATGTTAAGAGGGGATTAGACTAAATATAGGATATAAAAAAGCAACAAAAAAAACCAAACAAACAAAAAAACAACACTTCAATTTGAATCCATCTATATTAATAAATAAAAATTAAATACAGGGGATAAAATAAAAACATTATAACAAATTATATTTTTCCAATAAATCTAACAAAATTTTAGCTTTTTTATTTTTTGTTTTTGACAATAAGTATTGTCTCAAATAATTCTTAAATACTGTAAACGGGATGATTTAAAAAATCTACATTTGTGAATAAAGTTTTTAGCTAACAAAAGTAAGGTATTAATCAAAAAAACTTTTTTACCATCTTCTTCATAGTTTCCGTATTTAATATCTATAAAGGACAGGTTCATATAAATAATTGCACTTTTTAGACACTAGAATATTTGCAAAAAAAAAAAAAAAAAAAAAAAGTCCTGTATTATCTGGAGAAGAATTACAAAATTTACATAATATCATTTCAAAGTTAAATCTAAGAAACTCTCCAGAAGGATAAATATATAAGATTTTAAAGTGAGTTTCTTTCATTTTGGGGTGAACTGGAAATTTTAAATAGGAGGTTCTAATATGTTTAAGCATTTGTTTGTCAATATTTCTTGCAGAGCTGTAAGGGAACATGATATTGTTGAATATTTCCACATGCATTTTTTTTTTATTATGGTTGCGAACATTACAAAGATGACATTAATGATATACAATGTTGTATATAGTATACAACATGTATCAACATTATGTCATATGAACATACAGAACAAAAAAATATAACAATAATTGCAAACAGAAAAAGATAAAGAAGAAAGAAAAATTAGCAGAAGAAAAGAAAAGAAAAAAGATTAACATACATTTCAGTTAGAGTATACAAATTAAATCATTACAAATTGAGGTTGTTCTTCTTGCTTTCTTATTTACAGAGGATGAAATAGTGTTACAGTACATTTTAAATTCTTTTAAAAAAACAAGAAAAATTGGTTTGTTGTTAGTGAATTTACATTGTTGTTGTTTTTTTAACAATTTCAGAGAAGATATAAAACAATCAAATTCCACTAAAAATACCTTAAATATTGGGGATGAATTTAAGCATTTTTGTTTATGTATATAAAATTTTGCCAGCAATATGAGTAAGTTAAAGTATTCAAGAGCTTTGTTAACATTGTTTTCATAGAAAAAATAACAGTTCAAGTAACAGATGACGTCTGAACCAGTCTCGGCGGAAGTGACGTTTGTTCCTCCAATCAGAGCGCGCAGCGCATGATTTCGAACATCAACGTCTACAGGACGGGGAAATACGCCAGAGAAGCTTCTCACATAAAACACTGAATTTACGCGCTATCCGTCCTAAAGTACCCGTTTATTCATCTTTTATGATCGCGGCGACAGCAGGGTCAGACGCGCCGTGTTTAGTTCAGGATCAGAGTAAAATGGAGGTAAAGTTGAACCCTTGATCGCCTGAGAGACTTTAACATTAGCCATGGCTCGCGAGCGGGTGGTGCAGAAGAAGTCCTTCCAGCAGAGTCTGGACGACATCAAGGAGAAAATGAAGGAAAAGAGGAACAAACGCCTCGCCAGCGCTTCAGCTGCCAGCCGCGGCCTGAAGAACAGAAACACAGGTTCGAGTCTGGCTCTGTGTTCGTCATGTTCGTGCTGTTTGATGTGTTTTTATGTCTATAGACTTCTGTGTTGTGTTTTCTTAAAGGGATAGTGCACCCAAACAATATGAATTCTGTCACTGATTTTCCTACCTGCATGAAGTTGCCCCCCCACCCAATGCAAAACGTCGGCAAAATAGTCTCAATCGTTTGTGCCGGTAAAAGTTTCGTTTGTGCTGCTTTCGATTTTAAAATATAAGACTTTGAATTATAGGTGATGACGTCACTCAGCCCCCCCACATGCTTTAAAATATTAAAAGAATTGGGTATTCATTCTCAGGTCACTCAGCCCTCCACATGCTCCAAATTCACCAAAAACAGTCGCAATCGTTTGTGCCAATAAAAGCTTAATTTGTGCTGCCTCGCTTTATAAATATCAGACATTGATTGCATTGAATTGAATAACACTGAACGGCTGCAAATGCAAATCGCATAAGAGCATATTATAGTGACTATTAGGCTATATACCAAAGCATAGACATTTAACAGAAATAGTAGGAGCAATGTGATTTCAGATTAAGTCTCTGTTTGCTTCTTTTCAGTGACAAGCGCGTGTCAGAAACGGAAAGTTGTTGCATCAAAAAAGCTGCATCAGTCCGTGTAATTCCTTCAATTAATTATACGTCAAGAAAAAACGACTCATTTAATTGTCTAACTAAACCAAATCGAAAAAAAACAAATAAAGGCATTCGTTTAATTTGAGTTTACTTGAAAATAAACAAAGACAAAAAAGAATTAAGCCTATATAAGGATTTTTTTGTTTTGTTTTTGTATTTTTGGTTTATGGGTTACACAAATTAGTTTATGCTTTAAAATTCGTTTCAAATGTGTGGGTGGCCCCTAAAATACTCATTTTGGCTTTATGTGGTCTAAAACAACATTGAGGAAATTTTTATTTATTTGTAGGCTATTTATTTTATTCTTAAAAGGCCCAAGTAAAACCTAATGATGCAACATGTTTCACTCGTTATTACAAGCAGTTTTTTGTTTTGTTTTTTATTTTTATAAATAATAACATAATTTGTGTTTCATTGGAAAAACCTAAAATATCAGAAAACAACGGAAGGGATCGCGCAGGCGCCTCCGCGGACAAGAGAAGTATTGTTGTGCTGTGTACATTGGCAAGAAATATATGAAACAACCAATTAGAAAAAAAATTAACTAATATGCAGAGCAGTAGCCTACATCAGATGAACTTGCGTGATGGGACATGCAAGACTTGATAAGTTGAATGGCGTTTCAGGGCGCCACTCATGCGAAACAAATATTAAAGAATAATCACATTTTTTACCCATGAATACAATTACGAAAATCTAGCTTTATTTTTCAGTTTTAATTTTTTTTTTTTTACACAAAACAAAAATTCCTCTTTATTTCTTTTTAAGTAAAAAATCTAATCAGCCTACCAGGTGCACAGATGACGGACCCGGACCCCAATTAAACATCCAATATTGTTATTTCATTATTTCTTTACAAAACCAAAACGAAAAAAAAAAAAAAAATAGAATGATCATCAATTAATTATGTAATCATGATCAATTATCCTTCAGGAAACACAATATTATATATAAACCTTTCAACAACGTTGTACTTGTATTTGTATTTATTATTTATAAAGCACATTTCAATACAACCGAAGTTGTCCAAAGTGCTGTACATTAAAATGGAGAAAATGCAAGGCACAATTAATATAAAGCATGCAAAACATAAAACACATACACATCTAGGAATCAATCACTCATCAGAGAGCATCTTGTCCGCGGAGGCGCCTGCGCGATCCCTTCCATTGTTTTCTGATATTTTAGGTTTTTCCAATGAAACACAAATTATGTTATTATTTATAAAAATAAAAAACAAAAAAAATAAAAAACTGCTTGTAATAACAAGTGAAACATGTTGCATCATTAGGGTTTACTTGGGCCTTTTAAGAATAAAATAAATACAAATTTCCTCATTAGCCGCTTTTCCGCGTGCTAGTGTGTGCCAGGGCCGGTCGCTGTTCCCCTCGTCTCTTCATAACATTAAGGTTGACCGATGTCTTTAGTTTCTTTCTGGACCTTGAAAGTGTTGATTATATTGGACGAGTCATAAACCTCTCAGATTTCATCAAAAATATCTTAATTTGTGTTCTGAAGATTGAACAAAGGTCTTATGGGTGTGGAACGACATGAGGGTGAGTAATTAATGACACATTTTTTGGTGAACTGACCCTTTAAGAAAATAAATCATTTATAATAAGCATGGCAATGTTCCATAAAATAAAAAAAAGAATCGATTTTGATTTGATGGTGACTTTTAACGTACCATAAATCAGTTTAATTTGGTCTGATCCATCACTTTATCTTGTCCTCCACAGCGACGGTGAAGCCGTTTGTGCTGAAGAGCGTCCAGGTGAATAACAAAGCTCTGGCCGTGGCCCTGCAGATGGAGCGGGAGAAGGTACGGCAAGCGCAGGGAGTCATCCTGCAGCTGAAGAAAGAAAGGCAAGCGCTCGTCTTCCACCTGCTGATGCTGAAGCGGACGCTTCGAGATCGAGGGCCTGTTGAAAGCGCTCAGGTGAGGGGTGTACTGAGCTGATATTTGCGTTTTAATGGATGGAAACATGGGGTTTTTGTATGGGCATGTGAAATAATGCCCCGTTAAAGTATTGCACTGGGGGTAATTTCTTTTTTCTTTCTGTTTTTGTAGGTTTCTCCTCCTGTTGAGACGAGTCCAGCTCGGCCCATCAGTCCTCGGTGAGAAAGAACAAGCTTTTAATACATAAATGGTCTCTTCTGTTCACCAAGACTGCATTAATTTGATCATTTGAATATTATTACAATGTAAAACAGCTGATTTCTATGTGAATATATAGTAAAATGTAATTTATATCCTGTGATCAAACCTGAATTTTCAGCATTATTACATTACTCCAGTCTTCAGTGTCACATGATCCTTCAATATGCTGATTTGCTGCTCAAAAAACATTTGTTTTATTAATTACCATTGCGATAATTGGTATATGGTATTATCACGATATTGAAATAAGTTGCAAAAAAAAGTGTTGTGATAGTATATCAGGTTTAAGAACTCTTTTTCTTATAACAAAAAATTTAAATACAATAACGCAGTACACAAATGATAAAGTAAAATGTTTCAAACAGATTAAAGTGCAAAAGAATTATAAAGAACAACAGGAAACACTATATAAGGTCTCATTATTTATGTATTAATGCATTAACTAAGATTAAGAATAGCTACATTTGTTACAGAAGGTATTATATTTTTTGTTAATATTAGTTAAAAAATACAACTGATCATTGTTAGTTTTAGGTCCATTATATAATAATTACAACTTTTGACTTTAGTAATGTTAATAAACATTAACTAGAAATTAACATTAACTCAGATTAATAAATGCTATAATAAAAAAGTATTTTTCATTGTCAGTTTGGTAATAATGAATTAACATGTTAACTAATGAAGCCTTTGGTCATCGAGTGTTACTGAACAATAACAAATAATCAGAATCATAGGGCGTGTTGTAGTCCATATTAAAATATAAAAATGTTTAAGTTTGAAAATAAATAGCCTTTAAAAGGCCTTTAAGTATTAATTATTTGGTGCTGTGATGAACAACATTGCGAATGCAAAAAAAAATCAATGGCAGTTTGAAGCATTTTAAATACTGTAGTAGCGCAGCTGCTTTGTTAACGGGGTTTCCGGGGTAACCGCTGCATTTCTGCTGTTCCATCGGCGCCATTTACGTGCACTTATTACTCGTTCTGCCATGTGCTTCTCATGCACGTTGGGTTTGTTTACATAGTGCGCGTGCCTCTTTGACGTGTTGTGGATTTTATCCGGCTGATAGGTAAAGTATTCTGGCATATGTCTATTGGTGATCATATCGTTTCTGTTACTTTGTCGCAGGCCAGTTTGTGTGGTTGAGACGGACATGCCGGAGCCGACTGCAGGTACTGCTGCGTGTGTCGTCCTCACCAAATCATCATTATACATGTTTCTGTATTTTTGGGGTTTTATACTGTGCCGTTTATGTTTGCAGAGGCGGTTTCGGGTTACCGTGTTGACAGACAGGTTTCGTTGCCGCCCACGGTAGGAACGAGGCGAAAGAGACGCTCTGAGACCGCGAGGAGGCGGAGCTCACGTTTCGACTCCGCCTCTTTTGGAAAAAGCGAAGTATTGGATGGGAAAAGAGAGGAGACTATTGATGCCAGACAGGAGGTGGCGCTAAACATTCCACTGGAGGAGGTGCGGAACGAGGAGGAACAAAAGGAAAGGCCGAACTGTGAGTTTGAGCTGGAGATTTCTGAGCTCCCGGCCGTTCGCCACTCGACGCCTGAGCCTCCTCAGCGGCCCGCCCGACAGAACAAGAAGAAACCAACCCAAGCCGCGGCCCGAGGCCGCAGACCAGACCGAGCCCCGCTGAAGAAGCCGTGGGAGAACCCCAAACCCCGAGCGCGCTCCAAGAGTCGGGACCGTTCTCAGAGTCGCGCACGAGCGCCGCTCCCGCCTGCCGACCGCCTGAACTCCTCGCTGGGAGGCAACGACACCTTCGACTTCGACTGTGAAGAGGCCGTCCATCTGACGCCGTTCCGAGCAGGAAACAAAGCTGCGGAGAAACCGTCACCAGATGCTGCGGCGGATAAAGAGGACGAGGCCATGGAGACCGACCGCAGCGTCTCCGAAGACGGTCAGGATGAAGATGACTCTCCTTACGTACCGAAGAGGAAGTCCAGAAGAGCTTGTAGTCCGCCGGCCAGACGCGCTCGCTCCAAAAGACGGTCCGTTCAAGAGGCCAGAGGAAACGCTTCCCAAGGGCAGCGCACGGGTACGGTGCTTTGAGTTATATATCAAACTAACATTTCAGTTTCATTGTTTTAATCATTTAATGCTTCACAGAGAGAAACAGGACTGAAGTGGAAGAAACTGACCTGCACCTCGACCCGCAGTCGCCCGTTTGTGTTCCTCCTGAGAATCCCAGCCAATCAGAGCCAAGCCAAGGTAACCCAACCCACACACACACTTTTTTTTTTTTACTTAAAAAGATTATCAATGGTAAATCTTGATTATTTTCTTAGTTTAACTAAACTTAACAATGTAACTAATATGATTATTGGCACTACACCTGAACTGATCAACATGGTGTAAATGTAAAACAAGTGACTTAATTGTTCAATATCTTTGCAGAAAATATGCATGAAATATGAAGGCAAATATTGTACAAACTTATCTTAAACATCCTATACACTCAGAAATAATTTAAAATAAAAAGAGCCAAGTAATAGCATTTAAGGCCGTGCAATTAATTGCAATCACGATTTGAGCACATGCAATTTCTAAATTGCATAAGACTGCAATTTTATTTATTAATTTACATTTGAATTCAGAATATTTGGATTCAGGAGAGAGGATGTGTTAGAGAGCAAGGTAATTTGCAAGATCTGTGAGATTATTGCAACGAAACGGGGCAATACAACAAACCTGTTCCAGCACTTAAAACAGCGCCATAAAAACTGTATGATCAATGCATGTCGACAAAGTCCATCAAAAGCACACCTCAAAGCCAGCCTGAACCGACTGAACAAGTATCCGCCGTTCAAGCCTTTGCAAGCATCACATATGAGAAAGGATCAAAACAGCAAAAAAGATATTACTGACGCGATCGCCTAACATATATGCAAAGACATGGTATTTTTTAATATTCATTAAAACATATTGCACAGCCCTAATTGCAGTAAATAACACAATTAACAGCAAATGCTTTGACAAAACAGAAAATAGCAGCACCTTTCAGCCTGTCATCATCATGCAAACATGAAACATCAAACACACAGGAGTCGTTCTTTACAGGTTTTTGCGTTCCATTGCACTATTTTTCCTATTGTTTTTATGATTGGTGGACTTGTTTGGCTGTTGCACTCGAGTTTTGCCTCTTTCAATGCAGTAACGTAGGGCTGGACGTAATTTTCCCATGACGGTTATTTGTTATTTTAATCCTGTTAATACTTTCCCATAGATGCAAACTCCTCACCTTTCAGTGAATACTCGCCTTTTGAGATCAAAATAGCTCACCTGTGGGATTTGCATAGATCTAATGAGAAAGTGTTTTTATGGGTGTGTACTTAAAAGGGTAAATAAAGAACTGGTTGTTTTAAAAATAATAAAATCGTTGCATAACAATAAATTCCATTTAATCAGAAAAATCACCCAGATGAATAATTCTTGATAGTTATTGCTTTCTGTTCCTGGGTTATTAATAGAGCTGTGGAATATAATCGTTTTTTACGATTCGTCATCAAATCGCACCGGTTGTGATGTAATTATATCAATATATAGTCTGAGGCGCTGCATGTTTCGATTCTGTGTTCATCTTTACTTTCGATTCGCAGTAAATGCTGCTTTGCAAGTGCGGTGTGTTTTTCAGTTATAATTTGCATTTAGAAACACAACGTGTGGCAACCAAATTCATAATGAGAATCGTTTATAAAGCTGTTGTTGTCAACAGAGGAGTGATGAAATCTCCCTGCGGTTTCCTGCCAATAGAAAAGCTCAATAGTTTGTTTGAGAGCAAAGAAATTAAGGCCATAATAAATGTTAGTGGTTAAATTTTACTGTTGCTCTGTGAAATAAAATAATGATTATTATTGTTGCTGTTAATAATAATAAGTCTGTATTATAACAATGTAATATATTATTGCTTTTTTAATTTTTACCATACAATTTTTTTATAATAATAATAATAATTGCATTTTTTTGTCTTTTGCTAAATCTGATAAAAAACACTGTTAATTTAATTTGTTTATTTGCATCTTTGTTCTCATTTTTAATAGCAAAAATAAAACAACAAAACTATATTTAATATAATTATTATTAATAAAAAATGAGAGAAGGTTGGAATCGAATCGTTACTCTCTGAATCATATTCGAATTGAATCATGAGGCAAGTGAAGATTCACACCTGTAAAATAAAATATAAATATTAGTTGAGAAACTTTTAAAATGTTTCATAACTACTTTAGTAAACGTGAACTAAGAATGAAAAATACTTCTACAGCATTTATTAATTTTAATGTTAACTTCAAAATTTACTAATACATTACTAAAATCAAAGTTGTATTTGTTATTGTTCGTTAACGCACTGAACTAACATGAACAAACTGTATTTTTATTAATAAATTCTATAACAAATATATTGCTCATGGTTAGCAAAATTATTAACTGGAAATAAAAACTAAAAATAAATTAAATCTAAATAGCAATATGACAAAAGCACATAATGAAATCACTAAAATAACACAAAAAGTCTGTTTCCCTGCAGCGCCTCCTGCTGTTTCTCTGGAGTCTCCCATCCCGGTTATTCCTGATGGAGAGGCGGAGCTTATGATGATTGACTGCCCAATATTTAAATTCCCAAAGTGTCCCAGCAGCTCATCTGATCAGGAAAATCAAAAGCCTTTGGTGATGGACAGAGGCAGAAGAAAAGGTAAAATCCTTAATATTGGATCTCTTGATCTGGGCTCGTTTCTCTGGAGTTTCTGTCGGTCTCGTGTGTTTCTCGTCACATGTTTGATCTTTTCTCTCACCAACGTCACGTTTCTCGGTGTAGACGGAAGACTGATGTGTGGCACACGTGTTTCTGCAGGCGGGCTGGTTGTTCGCTCGTTTCTGGGCGTGGCTTTGAGTGACGTGAGCAATCTCTCCCCCGCAGCCTATCAGAAGCCGGCGTCCGCTCCGAACACGCCCCCGAGCTCCAGCCGCAGGCGCCGCTGCACCAGCTCCGTCAACTACAAGGAGCCGTCCATCAGCTCGTACGTCCCTCGCCTCACTCCCGCTCTGCTCTCTCTGAAGCTTCAGCCGTTTCTAACCAGCCCTTTGTGTTTCAGGAAGCTGCGGCGCGGGGATAAATTCACAGACACGCGGTTCCTGCGTTCGCCCATCTTCAAGCAGAAGCCCACGTCCCGCCGGAGCTCGCTCAAGAAGATGGAGATCTACAACGAGTCTTTCGTGGGCTGTCGCTGAAGAACTGATTGGACTTTGTGAAATGATTTCTGCATTAATTTTTAATGAAGACTCTGTTTAATTCTGTTTAATTAATGTTTAAAAAGCTTTTAATTCTCATGATTTTAATTGTGAATATTAATAAAGTTTGTCCCTTTTAATTGTCCTGAAGTGTTCGGTTTTATTTTACAAATACATAAATGAATTAAAGCATTTTTGAAGCACTTTTTTAATTTCTGGAAGCGGTTTTCAGATTTAACTTAATTTCTTTAAACCGAAAGTGTCATGTTTATTTTGAAAATTCTGCATTAATAAATCACTCTATTAAGGTCATGAGAACACTTTACAGTAAGTTAATCCCATTAATTAATGCATTAACTAACATATATAAACTGTTGTTAATTCATATTAACTAAGGTCCATTTAATAATGACATACACAGCTTATTTAACCCTTGTGCGGTCTTCGTTTGGGGTGTACACTCAGGGTCTTTGTAACAAATAATTGTTTTTTTGTTTTTTTTTTTAAACATGTAATTTTACTCTATTTATTAATGTTTTTACTCCACATTTGTGCAGTTTTTGGAGGATTTATCATTTTTTTTTAATTTTATATGAATTAAAAAATATTTTTTTAAATAGGTTTTTATTCAAAAACAACTTTTTATGTAAAAGCCCCATGTTTCTAACTTTCATTCATGGGGATAACATGGATAATTTGACATGTTTTAGTGTGAGATTTTTGCCCATCTTTTGGAAAATACAGTTTTAAAAGTAAAAAAAAATCACTATTTGCTATTTGACTGACTGAAAGACATCTTTCACAAGTATTCTTCAGTTGGATTCATATCTAAATATTATGAAATCACAATTATGACAAAAGTTACTTTTTTGTCAAAGTTTAGTATTTTTTGTAATGAAAAAAAAATCAGTTTTTCAATATTGTTAAATTATGATGAGACCCCGCTTAGAATTCATCCTCAAAATCAACATTATTGAAAAACTTTCTTTTTTTCAGTACAAAAATTGACAAAAGTAATTTTAATTGTCATAATTGTGATTTCATAATTTTAGATATGAATCCAACTGAAGAATACTTGTGTAAGATGTCTTTCAGTCAGTCAAACAGCAAATAGTGGAGCTCTGCAGCATCTGCTGGATAAAGTGATCATTTTTACTTTTAAAACTTCATTTTCCAAAAGATGGGCAAAAATCTCACACTAAACCATGTCAAATTATCCATGTTATCCCCATGAATGAAAGTTAGAAATGTGAGACTTTCATAAAGTGAATTTTACATAAAAAGCTGTTTTTGTATAAAAACCTATTTAAAAAATATTTTTTCATTTATTTATATACATTTAAAAATATGATAAATCCTCCAAAAACTGCACAAATGTGGAGTAAAAACATTAATAAACAAAGTAAATGACTTATTATTTATTATTATTATTATTATTGTCAATTATTATTATTGTTGTCTGTTGTCTCTGGAGACCCCAAAGACTCTGAGTGTGACTTTTTTTTTTTTTACACTAACATAAAAACAAGATATCACTCCAATTATTATTATTTGTAGATCTAGAAAGTGTTAACAACTGTACAACGTTTCATGTCATTTGGCAAAGAGAACATTTTTTTTTTTTTTTTCAGCAAACGTCGTTTGGGGTCCAAAAACACCCTATAAGTGTTAATAATGCATTAGTAAATGTAATTTCTCAAAAGGTAATTAAACACTTTAAATACATATTCACTTTGTCATTTTTGTCTTTTGTACAGTTCACGTGGTCCCTGATAATATGTATGAAGTTACTTTTGTCATTTTTTACTTTTTTATTATTAAGAAGACTCTTTATTTCCAGTATTTTATTTTTTAATTGCAATATGATTATTTTTGCTCTCAAACACTGAATAAAAAAGACACAAATGTAATTCCATAAAAAATATGAACATTATTCTTTGTTTTATTGCTTTAACTCGCCTCTGTTTATTCTTTCTAATAATAAAAACGTTTAAGAAAAAATAAAAGAAATTGTTTGGTCGTGTATGATATAAACAAAAAATGAAAAGAACCGCTGCAGAGTACGGCTCTGAATCGCCGCGCATGTGCAGTACTCAAACGGAAGATTCTTCATTCCAGAGCGGAAGTCGATTCGTTCTTTTTCTAGCACGGTCTGCCATCATGGTGAGTGAATTCACTTACTCCGAGTCTAAAATCAACTTAAAATGGTGTTTTTTGCCGTGTCACAGAGGAATAAATCATCGGAAATGTATTTTAATACCTTAATGTCCATATATACAGCAGTTCTGGAATATAAATGACGCTTTTGGCGCTTTTTGTGAGAAATTGAGCGTCAGAAGCGCCTCGAAACAACGTGGTGGAGAGAGAGAGAGAGAGTTAGGCCGGAATTACTCTATATCCGTCAGTCTGGAGACTTGTGTTTAGTATGAACAACAAATTATGATTATATATGATATATATGTATATAAGTTACCGAAGATGAGCACGTTTTCTATCGGGGATGCGCTGCGCTCGATCTCGTTCACACGGGCACGAGCAGGACAGCTGTACTGTTGATACTGAGAGAAACCGTGTCGTGACAAACTATCAATGATTATCATAAGTATATACAAATTATATTCATTTAAAATACGTATAGCTTATTATATAATGCGTACGAAAACACATCAGTGCATAAAAACAATTAAGCGTAATTACCTACATCGTTATAGCCTAATAATAAGCATATTAAGTGAATAATTGTTTGTTTTTTATTTGTAATTTTAATGATTTGGACATTAATTTAAGAGGTTAATCACATATTTGTATGCTGTGCTAGTATAAAGCTTCCTAATACAGACATAAATGGTCATTATAATGTATTTATCATAACATGATTATGTAGGAATTGCAATCAGGCTCTAAAGAGAGTACCTATTAAATCAATTTGAACCAATGGGATCTCTTGGCAGACCCAGTTTCGGGGCGGCTGATGTAAACACTTTAAGTGAAACATCATTAGACACACACAGAAGTCACTGGGATGTTTCACATTGAAAACACATTATTATTGTTTCAGGTGTTCAAGCGCTTTGTCGAGATCGGCCGCGTCG
The DNA here is from genome assembly GCA_028476615.1 of Culter alburnus. Taxonomy (NCBI): domain Eukaryota; kingdom Metazoa; phylum Chordata; class Actinopteri; order Cypriniformes; family Xenocyprididae; genus Culter; species Culter alburnus. The sequence goes on from JAOTNS010000045.1 coordinate 609,077, forward strand.
CATTCATCGCTTTGGGCCTCACGAGGGCAAGCTGGTGGCGATTGTAGACGTCATTGACCAAAACAGGGTGAGTTTAATCACTAATGTGCTGTATAACGTGAACTCGCAACCTTCACTTCACTTTATGAAGCTTACATGATGGGTTTGTGCACTGAGTGTTACTGTGATTTGTGTTCAGGCACTGGTGGACGGCCCGTGCTCTGGCGTGAGGAGGCAGGCGATGCCCTTCAAGTGTCTGCAGCTCACTGACTACGTCATCAAAGTTCCTCACAGGTGAGCCCACGTGTCCGAAATCACGAGTCGGTGCTTTAGATACTTCACGACACCAAAAAAAAGTGTTCTATATAGTATGAATGTAATCCAGATGCACTACATTCACCATGTTGTCGTTATCATGTGACCTACCTGTGGCTTCACTGTCATTCACAAATCCTGTCCTGTGGCCTCGTGGGATGGTAAAATATCATATGCACAATTCAGAATCTTGCCGCAAGTAGTAGGTTTTGTTTACTCTTGAGTACATACTATCGTTTCATTACTACTGTTTATCCACTTGGTATATAGTAGGGAAGTGTGCGATTTTGGATGCAGCCAATATGCCCACTTAAACACTATATACACAGTATGTGAGGTGAGTAGTACGTCTGATTTCATAGTATTCGAAAAACAGTAGGTGAGATTCTGAAGTGACGCTGCGGGTCACATGATAATAACAACGTGGTGAATTTCAATCATACTACACACATTCATACTTACAGAACACACTGATTTTAACACCTGTGAAGTTTCAAACCAGATGTAGTGTGTGATTTCAGACGCTGTGTGTTCGTTTCATGTGTTTCTGCTCTAATTGAAGGTGTTTTATTATCAGCAGAGCGTCTGTATCTGAATGTTTCTCTTGTTTTTCTTTTAATTGTGTGTTTGTAACATTTTACACACAATTCTGATAATTGTTCTCTTTTTAAAGGGAGCTCAAACTTGTATAAAGCCTTTTTAATGAAAATAACTTGACACGTACAGCTATATTTTTTTAAAAAATATCCGATGGCGTCGGGTCACTTCAGATGCATCTAATCTCTAGATGGTGAGAATATAATGAGTCCAGTGTTGGATAAAAGGGAAGGTTTTGTTTCCCTGAGCTCTAGTTGATCTTCTCGTGTTGTGGTTTCCTTCAGCGCCCGTCAGAAGTATGTGAGACGCGCCTGGGAAAAGGCCGAGATCAACAAGAAGTGGGAAGAAAGCAGCTGGGCCAAGAAAATTGAGGCCAGAAAGAAGGTACTTTTCCTCCAGACTTTTTCCTCTTGCACTTACACACCTATGGAAGCTTGTTTCCGCCACTGAATAAAAAGTAAAAAAAGGTAATTGTGACTTTATAACTCGCAATTCTGACTCTTCGCAATTCTGAGTTTTCAGCAGTTATAAAGTCAGAATTGCGTGATATAAAGTCAGAATTGCGAGATATAAAGTCAGAATTGCGAGATATAAAGTCAGAATTGCGTGATATTTACGATATAAAGTCAGCGTGATATTCAAATTCGTGATATAAGTCAGAATTGCGTGATAAAAAGAATCATATAAAGTCAGAATTGCGATAAAGTTATAAAGTCAGGATTGCGATGTTGTTATAAAGTCAGATTGCGAGTTATAAAGTCAGATCGAGATATAAAGTCAGCGATTCAGATGCGAGATATAATTGCGATTATAAATCAGATGCGAGATTATAAAGTCAGGCGAGATATAAGTCAGGATTGCAGTCAGGATTGCGAGATATAAAGGATTGCGAGATATAAAGTCGGATTGCGAGGTCAGATTGCGAGATATAAGTCAGGATTGCGAGATAGTCAGAATTGGCGAGTTAAAGTCAGGATTGCGATATAGTCAGTTGCGAGTTATAAAAGTCAGGATTGCGAGTTATAAAGTCAGGATTGCGAGATATAAAGTCAGGATTGCGAGATATAAAGTCAGAATTGCGTGATATAAAGTCAGAATTGCGAGATATAAAGTCAGGATTGCGAGATATAAAGTCAGGATTGCATGATATAGTCAGGATTGCGAGTTATAAAGTCAGGATTGCGAGTTATAAAGTCAAGATTGCGAGATATAAAGTCAGGATTGCGAGATATAAAGTCAGGATTGCGAGATATAAAGTCAGGATTGCGAGATAAAAGAGATATAAAGCAGATGCGTGATATAGTCAGAATTGCGAGATATAAAGTCAGAATTGCGAGATATAAAGTCAGAATTGCGAGATATAAAGTCAGGATATGTGCGAGATATCTAGGCTAAAAGTCAGGATTGCGAGATATAAGTCAGATTGCCAGGCAGCGAGATGTTTGCGCAGAGCAGTTTGCGAGTTATAAAGTCAGAATTGCGAGATATAAAGTCAGAATTGCGAGTTTATATCTCAATTCTAACTATTCTCGCAGTTGCCTTTTTTTTTCATTTAGTGGTGGAAACAAGCTTCCATATACACTGTTAGCTGGGTGGAAGTGATTTGTGTTGTGAATGAATTGTTTGCTGATTCGCTTCATAATCATGCTAAATCTCTTTCAACAGCGGGCAGCGATGTCTGACTTTGATCGCTTCAAGGTGATGAAGGCCAAGAAAATGGTACGTTTCGTCTGAGTATACAGTGAGGCGTATATGATGCTGCGATATGAACACGAGCTGATCTGTGTCTTTTCTCTCCACAGAGGAACAAGATCATCAAGAAAGAGGTGAAGAAGCTCCAGAAAGCTGCACAAAAGAAAGCATAAACTCTTCAATAAACGTGTTTGACTTGTACACTTGACTCAGACTTTTTTGTATCCATTGCCTGATAAGTTATTCTGGAGTTTTTCTGCATGTTTGATCTCATGTAAAGACAGGAATGTGAAAACACACGGCATAGATTTGAGATATGCATGACTGTGCTGTGAATATATTAAGACTTTACAGTTGAATCTGTCAACATCATGCATACATAAACCTTACAATAAGGTTTCATTTGTTAACATTACTTAATGGGTTAGATAACATACAAAATATGTCGGTATGTTAATTATGTTCTTGTTGGTTCGTCATCTTCACTTTATTTTCAGAGAAGCATTATCGTGCATCGCTTCAGCTGTGATGGAGACATCCACTCGTGCGTTTGGGGAGGGGCGTGTTTGTTCGCGTGTTTTTTCAGTTTCTCAGAAATTGCACCTTTAAGCGAGCATGACATTTTCTTTCTCTCTTTGGTGTTAATGTGTTTGTCATAGCAAGTGGTACAATGTTGACAACTAATTTTCAGGGGAAGCTGCTAAAAAGGCGGGTCGATTTGTTGCTAAAAGTTGCCAAATAATGTAGTGATGTGATTGCGTGATGATGCAAAACTGCGTTATCATATTGAAATAATAATTTAGATTTTGTTCATAAAAAAACATTTTATTTGTAAGAATAATATAAACATCTTTATGATCAGATATTTTTATTATTAAATGCATTATTGAATTATTGAACAGTTACACATTTTTTTTTAACAATTATCAATAATTCTTATTAACTAGGTGCTTTAATAAAAAAAAAAGTCGCAAGGGTAGTCTGAAAATTTGTTAAATCTAGCAACAAAATTGCTAAGTTGGCAACAAGCTTTTTAATGAACGCAGTTTAGTGTCTGTCCACTGGGTGGCATTGACGAGGCATAAACCCATTTGTCAAATAAATCACTCCTTCTAAACCTTAAACAGGTTCAGGTTGTTAGACACCATTTGCAAAAATGAATGCCCACTTCTCACTCACTAAAACATTTCACACTAAACATGAGTGGCAGAAGTTAAACACAACTACAACACAGTTGTCATCATTTACACACAATGACACAAACTTGTTTGTTAATGATGTGATCAAACCAACTGTACGAAATATAAGCAGGAGATGAACTGAAATTCAGCTTTCAGCCTAACGCTCTGTTTCAAGAATGATAAAATGGAACGCTCCCTTAACGTTCGTAAAACCAAGAAAATACTTTAAAACATTTAAAGCCTGAACTATAATTCACAAGATGTAATATCTGTCTGAATGTGTGTGTGAAGTTTCAGCTCAAAATCCCCCACAGATCATTTATTATAGCTTGTCAAATATTTGGGTGTGAGCAAAAACACGCCGTTTTTGTGTGTGTCCCTTTAAATGCAAATGAGCCGCTGCTCCCGCCCCCTTTCCAGAAGAGGGCGGAGCTTTAACAGCTCAACAACAACAAAGCTGGAGAATCTCACGCAGCCAAAATGACGACCGTGTTCAGCCTTACATTGTTCAAACCGGAGTCGACACTGATGGAGAGACTCAGGAAGAAGTTACAACTTTTAGACGTTTCTGAATGGTTAGTGGATAAATTGATGTAGTTGCTGTGGAGTTGATTCAACTCATCCACTAGCATGTGCCGTCATGTTCTTCTTTTGTGTTGAATTGACCCTCGTTTGTGAAGCAGTCCGGCGTAAAATGAACAACACTCGACTACAACAACTCTACAGCAGCTCAACATGGCCCCGCCCCCTTTGTTGCACGTTCTCAGGGGCCGGGTTTATGTAAATTTTAGGGTTTGTGATGTCACAACCCGGGAAGAAGCTCGTTGTAGTCCCTACCAGCCGTTTAAAAAGTGTTTATATCTCCCTTTGCATTGAACTTTGAGTGTCGTAACTTTGCAGATGTTGCACATAACATTGAACAAACGTTCTATTAACATTACTGTAAGAATGTTTGTTCATAACTTTGGATTAGGCCGCTGAAGACAGAGAAATAATGAAATGAAACGCTCAGTTTCAGAATCCCACCTTCCTGACATGAAACACGAAACTGAAACTTCATCTAGCTCTGCTTGTTTGGCTCCTGCTCCTACAGCACAGAAGCACAGATGACGGTCATGGGTTCGTTTCTCAGGGATAAAGTTCAACAGAAATTCTTAGATTGTCATGTATGACACATGTGATGTTTGTTGTGTGATGTTTGGTCTTCATGCAGCGAGCTGTAGTTTCCTTTTTCCTCGTAAATGAAACCTGAGTGTGGCGTTCAGACAGATTCTTCCCCCACTGTGGTTTAAGTGCAAACCTGACCTGTGTTGGTGGCGAACACAAGTGTTTATAAGTAAGACCCCCGGCTCCTGCCTCAGAGTCAGACTACATCAGACTGAAAGATGAGCCTCACAGTAATCCTGTTAGTCAGTGAGTAATCTAAAGATCATTTACAGTAACTAATTCAGATTGGAGAATGATTATATTTGGTCTTTTTCCCCCCAGGCTTCAGTCTGCAGTGTGTCATGAGCGTTCCCACTGTGACCGTGAGCGTCCGGCGCGAGCAGAACGTCTCTCTGCCCTGTGACAGCAACTACACCAGCTCCGGCTCCGTGATGGCCTGGTACCGGCTGAACTCGGAGAAGATTACTTTACTCGTGTCTGCGATGAGAGGAAACGTGCAGAAGGACACGTTTATAGTTGAGCACAATGAGGAGCGAAGCCGCTTCAGGCTGGACGGCAACAGCAGGCTGGAGAACGTGAGTCTGGTCATCTCTGCGGTCAGAGAGGCGGATCTCGGCCTGTACTTCTGCGCTGTTGGCGTCAGCTTGAACAAGATGCTTTTCGGGACTGCTGTCAGACTCACGTTTGCAGGTTAGTGCGGTTCACATCTTCAGTTACTTTGTATCATTGTAAAGTTCAGAAGATTTGATCAGCAGATCAGGGGAAGAACAGCTGAGAAAGGCTTTAACAAGATCTGCATGTTGCATTAAGACTTCCTGCTAAATGGGAAATATTTTTACAAGCCATATGTCATAATAAATCACCATATTTATAAGTACATTATAAAGTCATAAAGGTTAAACAGATGTCAGATGAATCACACAGCCTCAAATCTCCAGGTGATATACAGAATATAATAATGAAAATAAATAAATATAAATATATATTATAAATGTAATTTTAGTTTACTTTTAGTAATTTTGTTATGTGCTTTTGCCTATTTATTTTATTTTATTTATTGCTTATTTAGTTTTAATTTATTTTTGTTTTATTTATTTCCAAGTAATTTAAACTTATTTCAGTTTATTGCCATTGCAACAGTTTCAATTTCCAATTTTATTTCAGCATAAATTTTTTAAAATTATAAAAGACAAACACACACACATAAAACCTTATTTTATTTTTTAATTTATTTTATTTTTATGTATTTTTTTCATGTATATTACAATTTATATTTCATTTATATTTATTTTTTAATTTGTAGTTTTTTTGTATTTTTAATTTGATGTTTATTTCATTATTTATTTCAACTTTTTTATTTTTCATTTTTTAATTTATTTTATTTTTATTAGTCTATTTATTTTTATAATTTTTTTTATTTAATGTATTTTACTTAATTTTTTTTTTATTTAATTTATTTGTATTTATTTTTTTTTTTGTTGATATAATGATTTTTTTATTTAATGTTGTATTTAATTTAATATATTATATATTGAAAATATTTAATATTTATATATATGTTTTAATATATTTAATAAATAATTTTTATATTTATTTATTTTATTTTTATTATCGTAGTGGTTTATTTTTATTATTTATTTTTTATTGTTATTGATTTATTTTATTTACTATTTTGTTTTTTTATTTATTTTATTTTATTATTCTATTTATTTTTATTCATTTTTTATTTAATGTATTTATTTAATTTTAATATATTTATTATATGTTGAAAATAGTAATATTTTATATATATATTATTAATATATTTAATAATAATTTTATATATTTATTTATTTTATTTTTATTTATCATAGTACTTTATTTTTATTTAATTTATTTTTATTGCTATTGATTTATTTTTTTTTTTAATTTAAATTTTATTTATTATTTTGTTTTTTTTTATTTATTTTATTTTTTTTTATTTGTTTATTTTTTTCCCCAATTAAAATGTGAATGCTTTGATTGGTGAGTTCATTAATGCAATAACCATCTCTTCATGCAAACAGTCTTTATCCTCAGATATTTGGTCATTATAAAACTGTGAAACCAGTTATCTGCAATCATTTATTCCAGTGAAACTGTTCTTTCCGTTGCTCCGGTGACTCGTGTGGTTCTGGTGTTTCAGGCGCTGAGCAGCGGCGGCACACATCAGACGGCGTGGGCTGCTGGTCGCTCTGGCCCTGTGTTTGCATCACATGTGGGATTTGTGGTTTTCTCTGCGCTGGTGTGCTTTGTTACAGAAAAAGTGAGTGAAGCTTCAGCTCATAAAACAAAACTTACATGAAGGTTTTTCCCTCCATACATAGTTTTAGATGTGTGTTTCTCACACATATGCTGATCACACATCTCACTTTCTATTTTCAGATTCTTCTGTGGTCTCCTGCATCAGCTGTGTGAAGGAGAACTCAAATGTCCAGGTGGGTTTGAGTTTGGGTGGATTCTCTGAAAGAATAGTATCCGCATAAGAATTCCTTTCTGCTCTTGTATTGTGTTTTGTGCTCGACTGCTTTGAGAGTATATTCATTTATTCATTCAGCGAAGTGTTTTTCTTGTTTTCCAGGCAGCACAGGTCCAGTATTCCAGTCTCCGGTTCATCCGGCGCTCCAGAGCAGCTGCTCCGGCTCCAGAGAACGTGACGTACGCAACCATCGCCAAACACACGCCCTGATTCACTGTCCAGAGTTCACATCGCTTAGAAGTCGACTATAACCTATACCTATAGCTATAAACAATCTTTAATGCACTACTGGTCAAATGTTAGGCTGCATTTATTTGATCAATAATACAGTAAAAACAGTGAAATATTGTTTTATTAGCATTATAAATGTTATTATAAATTTAATGCATAAGCCCCAAACTTTTGATCAGTAGTGTATATTACATATTTACTATATTAATCCTGCTGTATTCTATGGTTTCTTCTTTTTTTGATTATATATAAGCTAGCATTGATATTAAAATTCAAACATGAATGCATATGAAGCTAAAACAGTGATTTATTTCCTCTTTAAGGTGGTTATTTAATTATATTGTTTATATGTACGTATAATTGAAAATCAATCAATATTGCACTTATCTACTGCACAACGGTAAATGAACAGATTAATGCATTAAAGACAGCGTGTGGTTTTTATGAACTCTTGGGGCGTGTGAGAAGTGTGGAGTAAATGACGTTCTGTCTGCTGTTCTTCTGCCCGTCTGCGTCTCTGCAGAGCTGAACACCCAGAGACGCGTACTGCACCTCGCCCTACACACACACACACACACACACACACCACACACACTTTATATATTATAATATCATGCACATTATTTCTTAAAGAGGCCATATTATGCTTTTATAAAGTCTTGATGTTGTTTTTGTTCCTGTTCCAGTTCCTGTCTCTATGAAGCCCCTCCTTCTGAAAAGCACAATGTGCTCTGATTGGTCGGCTGGAGCAGTGTGTTGTGATTGGTGTTTGGGAAATGTCCCGCCCCTTACCATAACCACCAGTTTCAACACACTACTAACTAACTCAACCAGGCCCCGCCCCTTTATTTTGCGCATTAATTATTTAAATGAGGAATATTGTGACGTGTTCGACAATGGAGGTTTCAGGGAGTTCAGAAACTTTTTTATGCTCAAAACAGCACCTTTACACACTAAAGAAATGAACATGTAATAAAGCATAATAGGACCCCTTTAAAGAAATCAAACTGTTGTAATTTTGAAGCACACAGTTTCACTGATCAAAAACCAACTTCTTTTGCTGTTTGCAAGGTGCCAAAAAGTTTTGAAGTGAGAGAGAAAACACTCACTGTATCCTCGTGAGCGTCCGACATCCGGCGGCCTGATAAATGACAATGAAATAAACATAATAAACCTAGTGACATAATGACCTTCGATGAATCTATCTGCATCCGAAATCACACACTTCACAGCAAAATCTCCAGTGATTCAGTGATTCTGCTTGTTAACAGCAGGCGTTCATCACTAATGCACAATCATCACTTAATTGTTTAATTATCTCATTAACTTTAACTCTGCTTCAGTGTTATTTTAACACTATTTAGAGAGGCAAAGTAAGTACTTGTTTCAAATAAGCGAGTATGAAATGAGGCATGTGATCTGATGATGTCATACAGTAACTCCGCCTACCTTCATCTGTCATGCTGTGCAGCGGCAGACCTGATGTATGATCTGTCGGCTCTGTGTGTGTGCACATTTTTAAACAACATTAACTAGATCTGCTTGGTAAATTGTATTTTAAAATGCAAAACAAGGAAGAATCCGAGTCGAACACACCTGATTCCTTTCTGGTGTTTGTTCTGGTTCTCCTGCAGCTGAGTATCACAGAGAGACCGCTGAGGCAGACGATCGACAGTAAACACAGAGCCAGCAGGACGGACACTGTCACTGAAACAAACACACACACACACACACACAGTTTACGTATACAGTATAGTTCAACTGTGTTTTATTTACTGTCTACAGCATTCTCTCTTTAAATGAAGATCTTTTTCCTCTAGATGTGAGTCATATTTGTCTAACTGGATTCAATGTAGGTTGAATTTATTCAGAAATACAGAAAACTCTGAATTAAAATTTCCTGATAATTTACATGTCATCCAAGATGTTCATGTCTTTCTTTCTTCAGTCGAAAAGAAATTACGGAAAACATTCCAGGATTTTTCTCCATATAGTGGACTTCACTGGGGTTCAACGGATTGAAGGTCCAAATGTCAGTTTCAGTGCAGCTTCAAAGAGCTCTACATGATCCCAGACGAGGAATAAGAGTCATTTTCTAAAAAAAACACATTTTCTAAAAAAAATAAAAATTATATACTTTTTAACCACAAATGCTTGTCTTGCACTGCTCTGTGATGCTCCACGCATGACGTAATCATGTTGGAAAACTCACGCATGACGTAATCATGTTGGAAAGCTCACGCATGACGTAATCATGTTGGAAAGCTCACGCATGACGTAGGCGAGTAAAAAAAGTCAAAATTAAGAGAAAGCAGTCAGAATTGTGAATTTATATCTCACAATTGCGAGTTCAGAACTCGCAATTTTTACTATATTTCTCGCAATTATGAGATATAAACTCACAATTACGAGAAAAAAGTCAGAATTGTGAGATAAAAAAATCACAATTATGTTTTTTTATTTTTTATTTCATGGCAGAATCAAGCTTCCATATGTTATCTATAGAAATTGAAATATTAGTAATATTATTAAGAAATAACATTAAATAAAATTTAATGGCTTTATTGATTGTACCAGTACAGATTACAGCAGGAGTAATGATCTAAAGCATTTGATTCACAGCTAACAAAAACATGAACGTTTTACTAACGTTCCCATTAAGTTTATTTCTGAACATTTACAAATGCTCGTCTTGCACTGCTCTGCGATGCACCACGAGTGATGTAATCACGTTGGAAAGGTCGGAAGTACAGATCCAGTGTTTACAAAGCGAATGTTCAAAGAAGTCAAACGGCGTTTGCAAAAAAAGGTAAAACTACAATGTCGGACGATTTTGAAGTTGGAGGAGAAAATTAGATGTTTTTCTACTGCGGTACTTCCGTCTACGTCACGCGTGACCTTTCCAACGTGATTACGTAATGCGTGGAGCATCACAGAGCAGTGCAAGACGAGCATTTGTGATAATTTTAATTTTTTTTAGAAAATGAGTGATGGTTTCTCTAGATAAGACTCTTATTCCTCGTCTGGGATCATGTAGAGCTCTTTGAAGCTGCACTGAAACTGACATTTGGACCTTCAACCCGTTGAACCCCAGTGAGTCCACTATATGGAGAAAAATCCTGGAATGTTTTCATCAAAAACCTTCATTTCTTTTCCACTGAAGAAAGAAAGACATGAACATCTTGGATGACATGGAGGAGAGTAAATTATCAGGAAATTTTAATTCTAAAGTGAACTAATCCTTTAAGTGCTCACAAACTTTCTAGCGTAACTGTACGTATATAATAGTAAACAAAAATGAGCAGAACTTACGATTTTTATTTATTTCTGGACTGCTGTTTTCAACATCTGTCGATTCTGTGAGAAAGAAAAATACAGTCTCATTCCTGTTGTCTGGAAAGTAAAATGAATTGTATATTGATCATTGTAATAATGAAATATTTGTGTTAAATTACATTAGATGACACGATATTAGTAAGAGTGTAAAGAATATATATAAGGTTCTCTCAAAAGAACAATAAACTGGTCTAACAAAACGTTAGCACAAAACAGTATTTATAGGCTACATTATGTTTTTTAATGTGACAGTTTAGTTCGTCTAATGTTTTGTAAAAACAAGAAAATGCTAAGTTAAAACAACCCAAGTTGGGTTGAAAATGGACAAATCCAGTGTTTGGGTTGTTTTAACCCAGTGTTTGGGTTAAATGTTTGCTGGGCAGTTTTATTTAACTCAACTATTGTTTAAAAATGACTATATGTCTGGTTTAAAATGAACCTAAAATAGTTTTGAAATTAAAAATCAGACACATAATTACTAGAGGAAACAATAATAATCAAAAGGTGAACATTTATTAATAAGCAATTTAATACATGTTTATTGTTTAATTATTATTCATTAAACATATTAATAAATGTTTATTTCCAACATATTTTGGGTTCATATTAAACAAGAAAATACAGTAATTTTTAAACAATAGTTGAGTTAAATAAAACTACCCAGCAAACATTTAACCCAACCACTGGGTTAAAACAACCCAAACACTGGATTTGTCCATTTTCAACCCAACTTGGGTTGTTTTTAACTTAGCATTTTCTTGTTTTTTGTTTTTGACATTTACAAAACATTAGACGAACTAAACTGTCACATTAAAAATCATAATGTAGCCTATAAATACTGTTTTTGTGCTAACGTTTTGTTAGACCAGATAACATTGAACAAACGTTCTATTAATGTTACTGGAAGAACGTTTGAGAGAACCTTGCCAGAATGTTCCCTGTCAGCTGGGAGGTCTTATCAGTTTCCTGCAGTGAAACTCCTATCTGTTAAAGTGAGTGTGTGTGTCCTCTAGCGCCACCTGTGGTCACAGTGAGGACGGCCATCTCTCTGTTGTTGCACAGGTAAAGGCCCGAGTCCTGCAGCTGGAGATCGCTGATGATCAGGTGGCTGATGGTGTGAGTGAATCTGGACGTCGGATCGTCTCTCTCTTTCTTCACTGTGCTGTTTTTATAGAGCGTGGAGATGAACTCTTTTCTGGACTGAGCAGTTTGCTTGAATGCCCATCTCTGCTTAAATTTATCAGAGGTTTTACACGGCAGATAAACAGTTGTGCCTGCAGGAATGGTGAAGTTTTGGCCTGGGAAGAAGAAAGGAAGAAAAGGGATTAGTGTTTAACTCACGCTGTTTTACTCTCATAATGATTACACTGAAGGACTAGTCCATCCAAAACACCTTAAATCTCATCCACACATTCAAACGAGAAACAATGTGGGGAAACAGTCAGAGAATAAAATGAAATAAGATATCAATAATTATCAAAATGAACTGAACAAATATCTGTCAGTGGAGTCAGAAAACAAGATGATTTTTTTGACTCCACTGACAGATACTGTATTTGTTCTTGTTTTAAGCACAAACTCACTTCATTTTCATGAATTTTTTCAGTAAACAAGACTTAATATCTTCAGTCATTTTGCTTCTCCAATAAATGTTACACTCTAAAAAATGCTGGGTTAAAAACAACCCAAGTTGGGTTAAATATGGACAAACCCAGTGGTTGGGTTGTTTTACCCCAGTGAATGAGTTTTTTAACCCAGCAATTGGATTGTTTTGACCCAGCGAATGGGTTGTTTTGACCCAGCGATTCGGTTGTTTTGACCCAGTAATGGATTGTTTTAACCCAGCGATTGGGTTGTTTTGACCCAGGAATAGATTGTTAACCCAGTGATTGGGATGTTTTAACCCAGCGACTGGGTTGTTTTGACCCAGCAATGTTTTAACCCAGCGATTGGGTTGTTTTAACCCAGTAATGGATTGTTTTAACCCAGTAATTGGGTTGTTTTGACCCAGTGATTGGGTTGTTTTAATCCAGGGATTGGGTTGTTTTGACCCAGCGATGTTTTAACCCAGTAATGGATTGTTTTAACCCAGTGATTGGGTTGTTTTGACCCAGTGATTGGGTTGTTTTAATCCCCCAGCGATTTTTAACCCGCGACTGGGTTGTTTTAACCCAGTAATAGATTGTTTTAACCCAGTAATGGGTTGTTTTTAACCCAGCATTTTTTAGAGTGTATCTTGATATTTGTGCTGGAAAACAAGACTGATTGCAGCGTGAGGGATTGTAATGATTGAAGCACCTTTGAGAACAGCGATATCTGCGATCAGTTCGCGGTTACAGTAATATTCTCCCGCGTCGGACGGCTGCAGGTCTCTGATGTGGAGCGCGCCGTCTGACAGCAGCTGGTGTTTTCTCTGGTCCAGGTAAGACACCTGCTGTCCATGTTTAGAGGCGATGACTCCTCTCAGCCCGTGGCTCCAGTCGACGTCTGAAGCTTCGGCACACATCAGCACAAGAGAATGCTTTTCTGGAGCACTCAGCTTTGGCACTGAGAGAGGTCAAAGGTCAGAGATTATACTTTCACATTTAAAACTGTCTGTAAGGCGTTGCTTTCCTTAAACTGTCCTGTGCCTGTGGGTTTACATGCAGATCAGGATGTCCAGTGATTTCCTCACAATCCTGTGGAAAACTTGTTTCCGCCACTCAATAAAAAATAAAAAAGGTGTAATTGCTAGAGTTTTTATCTAGAAATTCTGACTTTTTTCTCAGAATTGCATGATATAAACTGGCAATTGCAAGTTATAAAGTCACAACTGCGAGTAAAAAAGTCAGAATTATGAGAAAAGAGTCAGAATTTCGAGTTTATATCGCAATTGTGAGTAAAAAAGTCAAAACTACAATAAAAAAATTCAGAATTTCGAGTTTATATCGCAATTGCGAGTAAAAAAAGTCAAAATTCAGAGAAAAAAGTACGAATTTCTAATTTATATCTCGCAATTGCGAGTAAAAAAGTCAGAATTAAGAGAAAAAAGTCAGAATTGTGAGAAAAGTCAGAATTTCGAGTTTATATCGCAATTGCGAGTAAAAAAAAAGTCAGAATTACAATAAAAATTCTGAATTTCGAGTTTATATTGCAATTGTGAGTAAAAAGAGTCAAAATTTAAGAGAAAAAAGTAAGAATTTCGAATTTATATCTCGCAATTGTGAATAAAAAATGTCAAAATTAGAGAAAAAAGTACGAATTGTGAGAAAAGTCAAAATTTAGAGTTTATATCGCAATTACGAGTAAAAAAAAGTCAGAATTACAATAAAAATTCTGAATTTCGAGTTTGTATCGCAATTGTGAGTAAAAAAGTCAAAATTACAATAAAAATTCTGAATTTCAAGTTTGTATTGCAATTGTGGGTAAAAAAGTCAAAATTACAATAAAAAAATTCAGAATTTCGAGTTTATATCGCAATTGCGAGTAAAAAGTCAAAATTAAGAGAAAAAAGTAAGAATTTCGAATTTATATCGCAACTGTGAGTAAAAAAGTCAAAATTAAGAGAAAAAAGTAAGAATTGTGAGAAAAGTCAAAATTTCGAGTTTATATCGCAATTACGAGTAAAAAAAGTCAGAATTACAATAAAAAATTCTGAATTATGAATTTATATCTCACAATTGCGAGTTTATAACTCGCAATCTTACTATATTTCTCGCAATTATGAGATATAAACTCACAATTACGTGTAAAAAAGTCAGAATTGTGAGATAAAAAATTGCAATTACTTTTTTTATTCATTTTCATTTTATTCACAGCTAACAAAAACATGAACGTTTTACTTAAGTTATTTCTAAATGTTCCATGAACATTTCAGTTCGTTTAAATGTTTTAAAAACATTTTTTTCTTGCTTATGTGAAAGTTAAGGGAACCTTCCATTTGCAAACATTATAGGAACGTTACTTTTGTAACAATTTTTATGAGCATCCAATTAAAGCGATGTGTAAATAATGTTTTTTGTGCTAATGATTTGAGAACATTATTAACGTTGAATGAACGTTCTGTTAACGTTACTGGATAACGTTTGTTCATAACTTTGAGAGAACCTTCCCTTGTTTTTTTGTCTGAAAGCGAAGAAAGTTCTTCTTCTATAAGTCAGTTTGATATTAAAGTGTGTCGACACACATTTAGAGTCGAGCGTCACTGCACTTCCTCCGTCTGCTGTTATTTATACTTTATCAGAAGGAAGTGTATGGACTGAGCTTCTGTGACTCCTGATCATATGGAAATTTATATAGCGTTCTTTGTTTCTAAACTGAGAGCAGTTTTATATTTCTTATAGTTTATATCTGGATTAGGGATTTAGGTGAACTGTTCTAAATGCAGTTTATACACACTGAGAGTTTCCATGTCTCAACATACAGACACATAAACCTACTTCAGATGTGAACCGTAAAAGTGCATCATACTTTCATCTGTTCATAAATGACAGATCATCTGCAGGCTTTATGAATATAATCATCAAGATTATTCTGATAGCAAAACCCATGGACACACTGAATCACTTCAAACATCGACAGCAGAAAATAAGGAATGAAGCAGAGAGTTTGGGAGAGGGAGTGTCCTACCTGAGATGATCTCTGTGCTCCGATGGAAGATGAAGAGAAAGATCAGAATAATGAATCTCATTTCTGTGACTGAAGCTGTCTGAGGCTCAGAGGACTGACGGGAGTGTTTCTCTTTTTCCACTTGATCCCAAACACTTCCTGTGTGTGTGTGTGTGTGTGTGTGAGTGTGTGAGTGAGTGAGTGTGTGTGTGTGTGTGTGTGTGTGTGTGTGTGTGTGTGTGAGTGTGTGTGTGAGTTGTGTGTGTGTGAGTGTGTGAGTGTGTGAGTGTGTGTGAGAGGTGTGTGTGTGTTGTGAGAGAGGGTGTGTGTGTGTGTGTGTGTGTGTGTGTGTGTGTGTGTGTGTGTGTGTGTGCCACTTTATTGTGAAATAGTGGTTGAATATAGAAGTCTCAGCTCTTTCAAATGATATTTTGTTTGAGGAGTTTTAATGATAAAAGTTTGAAACCCTAAACTGAGAACTGGATTGATCATGATGTCATGTCACTGATCCAGGGATGACATTTTCTGTAGCCCCGCCCATCGCGTATCTCAAATAATTAAATAATGGCTCCGAAAAGTGAAGTTAGTTCTTAGAAACGCTCATTTGTTTTCATCAAATACAATTACCAAAATCCTCTGCAATGTGTTAAAAGATTCGTTCACTTTCAAATTTCAAAAAATTTTCCTGATAATTTACTCTCCTCCATGTCATCCAAGATGTTCATGTCTTTCTTTCTTCAGTGGAAAGAAATGAAGGTTTTTGATGAAAACATTCCAGGATTTTTCTCCATATAGTGGACTTCACTGGGGTTCAACGGGTTGAAGGTCCAAATGTCAGTTTCAGTGCAGCTTCAAAGAGCTCTACATGATCCCAGACGAGGAATAAGAGTCTGATCTAGAGAAACCATCGACATTTTCTAAAAATAATAAAAAATTATATACTTTTAACCACAAATGCTTGTCTTGAACTAGCTCTCTTCTTCTTCTCTATTATAATTCTGGCAGTGTATTACTGCCCTCCACAGGTCAAAGTTTGAACTAATTGTTATATACTTGCACTAGCATATTGAATATGACAATTTAGTTCAAACTCCACTATATGGAGAATAATCCTGGAATATTTTCCTCAAAAACCTTCATTTCTTTTGACTGAAGAAAAAAGACATGAATCTTGGATGACATGGAGGAGAGTAAATTATCAGGAAATTTTAATTTGAAAGTGAACTAATCCTTTAAGCATGTTTAACAGTGTCCCTCCTGTGAATCAGCTGACCGTGTTCATGCTGGACTCCACGTGACAATAAAACATGGTTTATGTAAGAGTCACAGATTCAAGAACATTCCACAAACACGTTCATGTTTAACTAATAATACACAGAGTCTGTTCAAATGTAAAATGTCGGAACTACACTTTATGCAAAAAGAATAAAATCAGCACAAAAAAAAAAAAATACAGGAAAAAGGAATTATTTTGATCGCTGAACAAAAAAATCCATATGATTCATTGGTCAAAAATCCCGTCAATCACCTGTGAATTCAAAACGTCTTTTCATTGGCTTCAGCAGCTGTCACTCTGCGGCTACAAAGAGAGAGAAGCAGACCATTGGTTCACCGCTCATCCAATAGCGTTCCCAGAGTGTTCTACATTCCGATTGGCTGATCGGAACAAAAAAAGGCAGGACTTATTAGGGAAATGAATTTCCTTGTCTGTGTCAGAAGAGCGCCGGAGCGGAATGGCGAATTAAACTATTAAACAGACCGAAAGCAGTCATCTTTCTCGCGTTTCTGATGTTTCACTATCTGATGGACTCCTCTGCGCGCGTTAAAGTGAGCTGGTTGATGTGAAATCGGCCTCGCCTGAGTGATTTCCCGGCGGATTGTGGACGAGCCGCGGCTGTGTGATGATGACCGCGGAGCTGCTGCTGTCGGACCCGGACAGCCGCTTCTGCGCCGATAACCTGCTGACCAGCGGACTGGGGTGAGTCCAGCGGCTCAAACTAGATAAACTCTGCAGGTTCACTCCTGAGAGAGTCGTTTCGCGATTCATAATGAATGCGCATCTAAAGTGAGGGGAGTCGACTCCGGAGCGACTCCGAATCAGTTGTTTGTTTGGATTACCTCATGATCACTTATATTTAGATGAATAGTTTTCGCATGGGACGGGAAATACATAAAATATAATAAATTGTGATTATGCAGATATATGAATCAGATTTCTGACTATAATGAATACATTACATAATTTGCTGAAAAAAAATAGTGCCTGGGGATTGTGGGTGGTTGCTAGGGCGTTGCTATGGTGTTCTGAGTGGTTTGTAGAGTGCGTTAGGCACCGCCCACTTTTCATCAGCATTGGTTTCCCACAGCGATTATTATAAATTCTGTTAAAGTGTTATAATCCATGAACCAAACCAGCCAGCTATTAAAATTAATGTATTATTAACATTACTGGGGTTAATATTAAAGGGTTAGTTCACCCAAAATGAATATTCTGTCATTATTTACTCACCCTCATGTGTTCCACACCCGTAAGACCTTTGTTCATCTTCACAAATTAAGATATTTTTGATGAATCCGATGGCTCAGTGAGGCCTGCATAGCCAGCAATGACATTTCCTCTCTCAAGATCCATTAATGTACTAAAAACATATTTAAATCAGTTCATGTGAGTACAGTGGTCAATATTAATATTATAAACCGAATATTTTGGTGCGCCAAAAAACAAATAACGACTTATTTAGTGATGGCCGATTCAAAACACTGCTTCAGGAAGCTTCGGAGCGTTATGAATCTTTTGTGTCGAATCATGATTCGGATCGCGTGTCAAACTGCTGAAATCACGTGACTTTGGTGCTCCGAACCGCTGATTCATAATGCTCCGAAGCTTCCGTGTTTTGAAATCGGTCATTTTTTTGGCACTCCAGAAATATTCTCGTGGGTTTATAATATTAATATTGAACCACTGTACTCACATGAACTGATTTAAATATGTTTTTAGTACATTAATGGATCTTGAGAGAGGAAATGTCATTGCTCAGGCCTCAATGAGCCATCGGATTTCATCAAAAATATCTTAATTTGTGTTCTGAAGATTAACGAAGGTCTTACGGGTGTGGAACGACATGAGGGTGAGTAATTAATGACATAATTTTCATTTTTGGGTGAACTAACCCTTATATGAACTGTAAAAATGCTGTGCTGATGAAGTGCATGTGTTTGTGAATCTCATCCGCTTCATTCAAAGCGTCACATATTCAGCTGTCCTTGAAATGATACAAAAGCAGCTTCACCTGCTGAGATCTTCTGTTTCACGCAGCTCATTTTTCAGTTTCTCTCTCTCTTGGTGGGACATTATTCTTAGAGCGGCTTGAGAATCATCAGAGGGGGCCTGATATAATGTTTATAATATAATATAATAATATATCTGTGTTTGTCTCTGTCTCTCAGATGCCTGTCTGTATCAGTGTGAGGATATGGAGGAGGATTTCACCGGAGAACTGAAGTATAACACATCGGTACATACACACTCTCACACACACACACACTCACACACACCACAGACACTGAGCTGAGTAAGTGTGGCTTCTGAAAGGAAATGGTTGAGCTGTCAATCATCTCCCATAATCTGGATCGTAAATATCTAATGATGTGTGCACCGATAAAGAATAAACGCTGCAATATTCCATTAAAAAAGAAAGAAAAGAATGATCAGTTTTGATTTTAACCCTCAATCTAACAGGTTTCTAAAGTACAGATAATGTCAGTGTTTTGATCGCTAAACATTTTCAGTTAACCCAATACTCCTCAGTGCCGTATTTGACAAATAAATAGGTGATTTAACTACGACGTTTGTTTGTGGACTCTCTTGTTCATCATGACACGTGTGTCTCTCTCTCTGTCAGCTGGACCGGGATCTCGTCCTCACGCTGGACCCTGATAACCCCACATCACCATGGAAGAACCTGGACCTGAACCTCACAGGTGTGACTCCAGCGCCTCAGAAAGCCTGGGATGATTCGATTCGATGTTGTTTAATTATTATGATGGCCGAATTGGTAAAGGTTTACAAATTTAACTGATTAGACATCCTTTCTGATTATAATTACAATTTAGTTTAACCATTAAAGCAGAATCTAGAATTTCTAAAATGGAAAATTTTGGAAAAAAACAAAACCAATTTCAAGATAAACCCCAATATGAAATGCAATATATATATATTATACGTGGTTGATCTTGGCCAGATATCAGTCCAGTCCCGTCTGTGATGTTTGATCATATGGACTCTGACCTGCAAACATTGTGTTTGATGATTAATGATGTTGTTTTAGAGCTGAACTGTTTGTTTAATTGAGATATAAACTCTTTCTTAACTGGATAAATAACTGGAAGAATAAAGTGCAAACCAGTGTGTTCACAATGCATTAAAATAATATAAAAATATTAGTTTGCTTTCTGAAACAGCTAAAAATATCCTGAAGGGTGACACAGGAAGTCACGCACCTTCAGTTCTCAGATAGCTGCATCCGCTGTTACGTGTAATCATTTGCCTCCATCATCCCTCTGTATTTATTTGTAGGTGAAATGTCAGTCATGAAGGATGAAATGAGAATAACACAACCTCTGCCAGTGGACATGTGTAAGTCACCCGCTCTCTATGTTCATATACAGCATTTATTAGTAAGAATTAATATTCTGCTTAATCTGGTTCAGGGTTGTTATTCCCAATCATTATTTACAGCTCTAGTTAGGACATTAAAATCACGAGTTTTGCCAGTTTTTTAGTAAAACCACAGCGTAACTGTCATGACGTCATGCGAGTAAGTTGTGTGTGTTGCAGTTTTCCAGGTGAAGACCGAACCTCCGTCACCATCGTCATCTCTGACCTCTGACAGCTCCATACCGTCTTTACCTGAAGCTCAGGTACGCGCAGCTGTAACTGTAACTTAAAATATTGCTTTTATAATTACAGTTGAAAGAATAAATCAAGTATTTCCAGTAGTTAAACGGACAGTATTCACCAGCACTGTCATGTTATTTCCTCTTCAGCTGAACAAACATCCTCTTCTCTCGCCAGTCCTGTTTTCTCTTAACACACTCTGTGTTTGTGTGTCTTTGTCAGGTGATGGTGAAAAGTGAGAACCCGCCCACTCCGCCGTACATGTATGGAGATGTGCTGTCGCCGCCGCTGGCCAGTGTGGAGGTGACCGTCGCCAGCGTCGCTCCACAGCATCAGCCTCCTGCTGCCCTGACCGTACAGACGCTGAGCAGCCTCGACGCACAAACCACAGGTGTGCACACGCACCGCACACACTCACACATACACACGCACGACACACCGCGCACATACACACACTCTCACACACACTCTCTAACGCGCACATTTTGCAGGCGCGCACGCACACTCTCGCACGCACACTCTCGCACGCACACTCTCGCACGCACACTCTCGCACACCACACGCACTCACACACACACACACTCACACACTCTCACACACGCTCTCTAACGCGCACATATTTGCAGGCGCGCACGCACACTCTCGCACGCACACTCTCGCACGCACACTCTCGCATGCACACTCTCGCACGCACACTCTCTAACCGCGCACATCTTGCACTCACGCACACTCTCTCACGCACACTCTCGCACACTCTCACGCACACTCTCGCACACGCACACAGTCTCTCCGCACACACACGCGCGCACACTCTCACACACACACACTCACTCACACTCTCACACACACAACGCACACTCTTGCACGCACACTCTCGCACGCACACTCTCACACACACTCACACACTCTCACACACGCTCTCTAACGGCGCATATTTTCAGACACACTCTCGCACACACTCTCGCACACACTCTCGCACACACTCTCTAACGCTCACATATTTGCAGGCGCGCACGCACACTCTCTCTCGCACGCACACATCTCTCGCACACCTCGCACACTCTCACACATCCCACAGTCTCACACGCAAGGACACTCTCTCTCACACTCTCGCACACTCTCGCACACTCTCGCACACTCTCTCGCACACGCACGGACACGCGCGCACACGCACACTCTCACACACACACACACTCTCTCTCTCTCGCACACTCTCACACTCTCTCACACACACTCTCGCACACTCACATCTCACGCACACGCACACACATACACACACTCTCACACACACTCACACACTCTCACACACACTCTAATGCTCGCACAGGCGCCACACTCTCGCACACCTCTCTCTCACACACACTCTCGCACACTCACCACACACTCCACATACACACCACGGACACACGCGCGCACATACGCACACACCTCACACACACTCTCTAACGCGCGCATATTTGCAGGCGCACACACTCTCGCACACACTCTCACACACACTCTCGCACACACTCTCGCACACTCTCTCACACTCTCTCGCACACTCTCGCACACTCTCGCACACTCTCGCACACTCTCACTCTAACACGCACATATTTGCAGGTGCACACATACACACACTCGTACGCATATACACACACACATGCACTCACCCACACACACTCGCACGCACTTGCCTACATAAACGCAAACAGTCACACACACGCACACACTGTCTCTCTCTCTCTCTCTCTCTCTCTCACACACACACTCAAACTCTCACACACACACATACACACTCACACTCACTCTCTCACACTCACAAATTCTCTCTCACACACTCTCACACACATAAACACAAACAGTCACAGAAGCGCACACTCTCACACTCACAACACACACACTCTCTAACACGCAAATATTTGCAGGCGCGCATGTACACACACGTATACACTCGCCCACACTCACACGCACTCGCACACATAACACAACGGTCACTCTCTCTCTCTCTCTCTCTCTCTCTCTCTCACACACACTCACAAACTCACAAACATTGCATAGACTTCCACTGATTTTATATCAGGTTAATGATGTTTTCTGTGTGCTAACCCAATCCTCACCCATCACAGAAACACGTGCAAAACACTAGATTTTAGTTTTGGTCGGTTTAGAAGCGAGTGAGAAGCAGTTTTCATAATACTTCATTATATAAGTGAGAACATCATGGCCCTCGCTAGTACACAACCAAAGTAGCCAAACCTGTACACACACACACACACACACACACACACACACACACACTCAGCAGCCTCAATGCACAAACCACAGATCTGCACACACAGACACACACATAGAGTGAGCAGACGGGTCAGGTGACTCTTTTTCCTGAGTAACGTGACACTGAGAGTGTTGTGAATCTCTTTGCTCTCTTTATTCTCTTCATTTACTGATGCTCAAAGCTTCTGTCCCACCGTCAGCGGCTCCTGACGTGTCTCTGTCCTCCGCAGCCACACTGAAGGCCAGCAGCATTCTGAGCAGCAAACCTCTGCTCCAGCCCAAACCCGTGTGTGTGACGCCGCTGCCCGTGGCTCCGAGCCCGAGTCCAGCCAAAGCCCTGATCCTGCAGAGCCTTCCTGTTCCTGTTCCTTCGATCGACCAGAATGCCACGCCTGGTGAGATCAGCTGACTGAAGCAGCCTGACATGACAGCCATTATTCAAATGGAACGGTTTATTATCATAGTGGAGCTCAAACTCAAGGACATATTCAGAGACACAAACTGAGCAATAATATGCAGTTTATTAGGGCTGGGTAAAAAATATTGATTCCTCAATTTGAACCGATATTGATTCTTAAATCCCAAGAATCGATTAGTCTAGTCTGTTTTCAGTTGATGAATGAGCAAAATATGTAGCGCCTCCCATCCAATAAATCGCAATAATCTGTTACTTTTGATATGAAGCAAAGTCTCAGATTTCAAATGACGTCCATCTTATTATGAGTTTCAAAAAATAAATGCCGTTTTGGCGCTGTTTAATGTGGCGTGACAGATCGCTTTAGCGCCTCAGTTAAAGAGAAGCATGTGATCATCCTCTCCTCCGCTTTAATACCAGTTACAGCGCGAAATAAACATGAATGAACATCTGAAGGTATGTTAAAAGATACAGTACATCTTACCGAAATCCGTATCATGTCTCGTGTATTACCTCAATCAGTGTTTCAACCTCGGAAACATCAATAATGTCTAAACAACCTTATTCTGTAAATCATTAGACTCTCAACCTGATAAATAGCTATGCACCGTTACATTATTATAATTGTTAATGTTCTTCAATATTTAATGCATGTTTGAATAAATCAGTTATGACAGCCGCGATTTAAATGTTTGTATTTAAAAAAAACGAATTGGAATAGAATATGATTATGTAATTCTAGACTTTATTTATAATAAAAACATCATTGAGTGTAATTTAAGTGTTTGTATATAAATAAGTTAATTTAACCTTCAGTATTATTATAGTAGCACCAGCTGACTCTCATGTGTAGTTTACAGCATTAGTTGAGAGATTTTTTTCCTCTAGAAAATTTGCCATGTACTGAAACTGAAATACTACATCCAAAATAATCGAAATCGTAATCGAATCGAAAGCATGTGAATAGTAATCGAATTGAATTATGAAAATTGTCAATACCCAGCCCTACTGTTTAGTGCAGATGCTGATATTTAAATCATGCTTTTGTTTCTTAATTATGAGATAAAAAGTATTAATTATGGTATAACTCGAAATTGAGAGAGTCCGTAATAACGACGGCCGATGTCTCAGACGTCTCTCTCTGTCCTGCAGTGGTTCTGTCTCAGTCCGTGTGTCTGGGTTCAGCTCCCGCTATAGTGAAGATGGAGCCTCTCTCTCCCAGCATGCCTCACTGCAGCAGCCCGTCAGCCCCGGCCCCGAGCAAACCCATCATCCCCGCGTCCAGCCTGCCTGCCAGCAGCTGCAGTGACATAGACGTGAGTGAGACGGGATTTTCACTCGATCTCAGTCCTGTTGTTGTTGCGGTGACGCCGTATGCATGTTTGTGGTCCTCAGATGAAGGTTCTGAAGCGGCAGCAGCGCATGATCAAGAACCGAGAGTCGGCCTGTCAGAGCCGCAAGAAGAAGAAGGAGTACCTGCAGAACCTGGAGGCGCAGCTGCGGGAGGCGCAGCAGGAGAACGAGCGTCTGCGCAGAGAGAACCAGGCGCTGCGGCTGAGGCTCGCCGGGAAAGAGGTCACACACACACACACACACACACACACACACACACACACACCTGCAGAATAAAGTGTTTATTGTGCATTTTCATACGGTCTAATTGTGTGTTGTGTGTAACAGGCTGTTGAATCTGGCAGCAATAAGAGAGCTGTGTGTGTGATGGCTCTGTTCCTCTTCATCACCTTCACCTTCGGCCCCGTCAGGTAAACACAAACACACACGCCTTTAGCAGGAAACACACCCCTGACTGTAGGGTGGGAAATTTGGGAACCGTTCTTGTTCAGTTCCATTGCAGTTGTAGGGCCCTATGAAATCTGTTTTATTTTTTTCCCAAATGTTTTAATTTTTTGCACTTCATTTTAATGGTAAAATTACATTTTAGAATCAAAAAGCATGTCTATTTAATTGAAACCATGAAACTTATTCAACAACTATTTATTAAAAGTTTAACAAAAATGTAATTTTTTAGGGCCCTATAAAATAAGTGTTTTTTTGTTTTTAATTTTTTTTCTCCCCAAATTCAGATTTATTTATTTTTTTTCAAACTCCATTTTTTTCCCCCAGTTTTAATTTTTCTGGATTCCTTTTTTTGTTTTAATTTTTTGGACTTTAATGGTTAAATTAAATTTTAGTAATAAAAAAGCATGTCTATTTAATTGAAACCATGAAACTTGTACAATTTAACAACAATTTATTAAAAGTAAAAAAAAAAAAAAAAAATTAGGCCTTTATAAAATAAGTTTTATTTGTTTATTTTTTTCTTGAATTTTGTTTTATTTATTTTTTTGCCTAATTCTGTTTTTAGTTTTCTGGATTCCATTTTAATGGTTTAATTAAATTGCAATAATTAAAAATAATATTTAACTGAATTCATAAAAACAACAATGTATGAATTAAAAAAATCATTTCTATGAAGTGTTTTGTTTTTTCAGAGTGTATCTTCATTTTTCTGGCAATCAAAGGCATAAAACATTAATTTAATTTCTTTTAATCACATGAAATTAAAATTTTGGTTTTAGCTTTACTGTTAAAATTAAAACATGGGAGAAAAATTGTGATTATTCCTTAAATAAGTTTTAATTTTTTATTATTATTATTATTATTATTAGTGTTAGTTTTATTATTACATTGAGACATAACTAAATTCTACTGTACAACAGTAATATATTTCTGTCACAATTTCTTCAAGTTAAACCAACCTTTTATTTTAGCGGCTGACCGGGAAGACCTCTAAGTTTCTGCGAGCACCACGAGAGCCGTGTGTGTGTGTGTGTCTGTGTGTGTGTGTAAATAAAACCATTCATTCACACAGAACATGCAGGATTCATATTTAAAGTCTTTTTGCGCTTTAATTTTCACAGACACTAGTCCACATTGCAGTTGGATTTAAGTGACCTACTTTTATTTATTCATCAAAAATTTGACAAATTCCATGACGTTCCACGTTAAACATTAAATTCCGTTTTTAGGACTGAATTCTGCGATTCAGTCCACGTTTTCTTCATCGTGGAAATCATAGAGCTCTACAGGTGGAACATCGTTATAGCTGTTTTTAACCAGTGAAGTTCCAGTTTGCCAGCAAATGAATCTTTAATCCGTTCTGTGTAATGAATTGATCCAAAACGCACAGAATAGTCTGAGTAACGAGTTGTCCTGGTGGACCAGCTTCCAACTGTTATTAAACACCAAACCAGGTCATCAAGATCTTCAGGATTTATTCACTGAACCGCTGCGTTGTTTACTTGAGACGTGAATCGTTGCTTGTTCAAATGACAGTGTGAATTTAAAATATGTAGTGCTGTCAATTGATTAAAAAAAAAAAAAACTATTTTTTTCTGTAATTAATCACAATTGAAAACATTGGCAATTTTTTTTTTTTTTTTTTTTTTTTATAAAACATTGGCATTTTTAATATTTTATGTTGTACTAATTTCACAGTTACTCTAAAAACTAATGTAGAAACAACTTAAAGACGCTATATTTTAAATATTTTTTAATGGCATCTTGTTTTAAATGAAGGCCAGTATCACTGATGCTAATACTGTACTGATTAATCTATTTAAAACATTAATTATAGACATTCAACATTACAGTATAACTAAAAGATATCAATTTTACATTTATTAAGCTTAACATTTATCAGCACACATATTTACCTGTGGCCGTCGTGTCTAACAGGTAGGAAATATACAGAAATTGAATAAAGTTATTTACAGTCTTCATTAATGACATCATCACAGCAACTGGTTTATTAGGCTACTGTCACTTTAAGAGCTGCCGAACATGCATCACATTTTCTCACAACTCTTTAATATAATGTAACGCTAGCTGAATTATGAAGGAAAAAACGGATGCTGTGTTAAATATTTTTAATGCATTAAACTAAAAAAATGAATCGCGTGCATTAATGCGTTACGTTTGACAGCCCTAGTTTGTTATCAAAAAGGGCTTTGGTCATACAAGCACTAAAAGGATTATTAATGGAATCATTCAGGAACCAGAATCAAAGCCATGGCAAACTGTGTTTCAGAAGTATTGTCTGTCCTCAGTCTCAAAGAGCGGACGCTGGACGCGGGGCTAGAGGAAGCGGCCGTGCCTCTGACAGGAAGACACCTGCTGGAGTTTGAGAGCTCTCAGGAGCCGAGCGGGAACATGGAGCGAGAGGAAGGAGAAGCAGAGCTGGAGAAAGAGCCTGCGCTCTCGTATCCGTTCAGGTGAGACCGACCGTCCGCAAACACACACACCTGAAGTCGTTGTGTCCGTGTGTGTGAGCGGTGCGTGTGTTTTGTGTTCAGGAATCAGAGCGCTGTGTTCAGTGACGTGAAGGAGCTGCTCCTGCAGGATATCGACCGGTACTTCTCCTCTCCGGACTGCCGGCAGTTCAACCGCTCCGAGTCCCTCCGGTCAGTCTGCAAAACACTAACTGATCACACACTGATCTGTAATTAATTCACACGAACATTAAAAGTTGATATAGTTTTATATTGTAATAATTTCACACTGAATCCCCAGATTAATGTAGAAACAACATAAAGACATAAATATGTGTTTAATAAGCACTATGAATGAAGGCCGGTATCACTGATACATTTTTATCCATTAATTGTTACATTACTTAACAACATTACAGTATAACTGAAAGCTATCAATTTGAACATTTAATAGGCTTTCTTTTAGGGCTGTCACGATTCCTCTATTAAATTAGAGTACTTTATTTTAAAAAATCCTCGATTGCAATTTAACTTAATTTTAACACAATTGCATCTCTGCCTATGCTGTGAGTTTGGTTCACTTATAACATTGTGTGCCGTTTCATCAGATTTGTTCAGGCTGTAGCATTTTTTTTTTATCGCAAATAAGTTGTCAAATAATAAAGAGTAAGTAAACATTTGAATTAAATGTCATTTGGTCAATATTAAAGCAGAACTAAGAAACTTTTTTTACCTTCATAAATAGTTTTCTAAGTCCTTACGATGGCTAATTGACTTGTAGTGGTGTGTTTGAGGCGTGCACTAACCCCCTCTGGCACGTCTACGCCATAAAACAGCACTTGCAAGTTGAGTTGCGCCAACCCGACACAATCTCGCCTCATGTTCACGTTCACGCGAGAGTGACAAAATGCTTTACGGTGATTCAATATACACATAGCGACCTCACTTTATAAGACAATTTCGAAAATTACCCACCTCCATCGAGATTTCTTGTACTGTATTTGCAAAACTACTGCGCTGGTGAGCGTTGTAGTCGTTGTAGTCCAGCTGCGCTTGGAGTATTTACGACAGTGTGATTCACTGAAGGAACCTGTAGGGGAGCTTCGTAAATCTTACTGATTCCGCTTTAAAACAAGTATAGAGATATAAAGTTGGAATTGCGAGATATAAAGTCAGGATTGCGAGAAATAAGTCGGATTGTGTCGGGATTGGGATTATAAGTCGGATTGTGAGATATAAGTCGGAATTGCGAGAAATAAGTCAGATTGCAATATATAAA
Source organism: Culter alburnus (assembly GCA_028476615.1). Taxonomy (NCBI): domain Eukaryota; kingdom Metazoa; phylum Chordata; class Actinopteri; order Cypriniformes; family Xenocyprididae; genus Culter; species Culter alburnus. Next base: position 637,774 of record JAOTNS010000045.1, read on the forward strand.
GTCGGAATTGAGATATAAGTCGGGATTGCGAGATATAAAGTCGGGATTGCAAAATAAAGTCGGGATTGCGAGATATAAAGTCGGGATTGCGAGTATAAAGTCGGATTGCATGAAATAATGTCGGTTGCGAAATAAGTCGGAATTGGGAGATATAAAGTCGGATTGCGAGATATAAGTGGGGATTGCGAGATATAAAGTGGGATTATAAGTGGGATTGCGAGATTATTTGCGGGATTATAAAGTCGGGATTGCATGAAATAAAGTCGGAATTGGGAGATATAAAGGGGATTGCGAGATATAAAGTGGGGATTGCGAGATATAAAGTGGGGATTGCGAGATATAAAGTATTGCGAGATTAAAGTAGGAATTGAGATTAAAGTCGGATTGCTGAAAAAAGTGGGGATTGCATGAATAATATTGCATGAAATAAGTCGGAATTGGGAGATATAAGTCGGGGATTGTGATTGATATAAGTGGGATTGCGAGATATAAAGTGGGGATTGCGAGTTATTATTGCGAGTTATAAAGGGGATTTATAAATGGGGATTGCGAGATATAAAGTGGGGATTGCGAGATATATCGAGATATAAAGTCGGGATTGCGAGATATAAAGTGGGGATTGCGAGTAATAAAGTCGGGATTGCGAGATATAAAGTGGGGATTGCGAGATATAAAGTGGGGATGCGAGATATAAGGGATTGCGAGATATAAAGTGGGGATTGCGAGTTATAAAGTCGATTATAAAGTGGGGATTGCGAGTTAGTGGGGATTGCGAGTTAAAAGTGGGATTGCGAGATAAAGTGGGATTGCGAGTTATAAAGTGGGGATTGCGAGATATAAAGTGCGAGATATAAAGCGGAATTGCGAGATATAAAGTCGGGATTGCGAGAATAAAGTCGGGATTGCGAGATATAAAGTCGGAATTGCGAGATATAAAGTGGGGATTGCGTAAACGAGATATAAGTGGGGATTGCGAGATAAAGTGGGGATTGCCGATTCGAGTGTGGGGATTGCGAAGCGGATTGCGAGATATAAAGTCGGATTGCGAGATTATAAGTGGGATTGCGAGTATAAGTCGGATTGCGAATTCGGGATTGCGAGATTAAAGTCGGGATTGCGAAGTGGGATTGCGACGGATTGCGAGATATAAAGTCGGATTGCGAGATAAAGTCGGGATTGCGAGATATAAAGTCGGAATTGCGATCGGATTGCGAGATATAAAGTCGGGATTGCCAAGTCGGGATAGAGTTGTAAAGTCGGGATTGCATGAATAAAGTCGGGATTGCGAGATATAGAGTCGGATTGCGAGATATAGAGTCGGACCAGATGTCAGATTGCGAGAGATAAAGTTGTGAGAGAAACTCCCCATTCTGATAAAGTTAGTCTTTTTTCCCTCAGAATTGGACTTTATAACCCGCAATTGCAAGTTCATATCTCACATTCTGAGAAAATAAGTCAGAATTGCGAGAAAAAAAGTTGCAATTACCTTTTATTTTATTTTTTATTCTGTGGCGGAAACAAGCTTCCATAGCTTAGGTCTGTTTTTATTATCACAAAAAAACAAACAAATCAGAATAATCGTTAAAATAATCACCCAATTACCAAAGTAATCGACAGTGACAGCCCTACTTTGTTTCTCAGGGACTCTTCTGGTCGTCTGTAATGCTCATGTGTTTGATCTCTGTGTTTGTCGTCAGGTTGGCGGATGAGCTGCGCGGATGGGTTCATCGCCATCAGAGCAACCGCAAGTCTGATGGGAAGCCCAAGGCTGTGAAGAAGACTAAAATAGCTCAGGTGTGAAACCACAGCTGCTCCGTGACTCAAACACAAACCTCGTATCATGTGATGACCTGCTGCTATAGATAAATCACTTCAGTGCTGTATGAGTGCGGCTCGGTTTCTGTTGTGTAACTTCAAGGCTGAGATGAAACAAACAGAAACAGAGAATCACAAACGCTTTGTGCTCTTTCCTCTTCGTCAGCAGAAAGCTCAGCACAGGAAGACCAACTTCTCCAGGTACCTTCCCATTCAGGCTCATCGATCCATCGAAAGGTAACTCTAACTTCATTTCCCAGCAGCCTCTGAGTAAAACAGGTGTTGATGTCAGGTAAACTGATTAAACGTGTGTGTGTTTAGTCAGCTGCAGGTGCTGCCGGGGCCGGAGATCAGCTACAGCGACTTCCTGGACGCCATCGACCGGCGCGAGGACACCTTCTACGTCGTGTCCTTCAGACGGGTGAGAAACAGCCGGACAGAAACGTGTATCTCTCTCTCTCACACACACACTGATGCTCATTTCATTCTTGGCTTTTGTAGGATCACCTGCTGTTACCCGCCATCAGCCACAATAAAACATCTCGACCCAAAATGTCTCTGGTCATGCCTGCCATGGCCATCAACGGTGAGATCATTTACTGGCCCTCGTGTGTTTCCAAACCTGTGTGTGTTTTCTTTATTCTCTGAAACAAATGAAGATATTTTGAGAAATGCCTCGTGTTGTTTTGCCCGTACAGTGAAAGTCAGTGTTGTTGGTGAGTGAATGATGGCAGGGTTTGTTTTTTGAGTGAACTATCCCTTTAAATCTGTGGTTCTCAGTCAGGGGCCTCAAGATGACTTAAAATATTTAAAATAAGACAGAATATACTGTAAAATAAGCAGAAACAGCTAAAACTCAAGAGGTAAGCTATTTTATTTTTATTTCATTACTTCAACACATGTCATTTTACCATTTTACTAAGGAACCAGGATTCACACAGTCCTGGAAAACCTGGATATATGATATAAAATATAATATGATATTAATTAAATAATTAAATGAAATGAACAAATATTTATATTTTTAAATTGGTAAAATCTTAATTTTATTAGAAATTGTTTGAAATTTAAGAAATTAATTTTAATTATTTTAAGTGTTTTAAGTGTTTTATAATATAATTTAGAATATTTATATAAATAAATATATAAATAAATATTAAATATAAATATTTAATTAATTTTTGCCAATTGTGGAATTAATTTAAAAAGATAATTTTTAATTATTTTAAGTGTTTTTTGTTGTTTTATAAATATAATGTAGAATATGTATATAAATATGTATAAATTAAATATTTCAATATAAATATTTTATTAAATTAATTGATATTACCAGTCCTAGTTTCTGTAATTGTGTAATTTAACTTTTTAATTGTTTTATATAATTTTAATTAGCTTAAGTGTTTTTTTTTTTAAATGTTGTTTTATAAATTTAATTTAGAATATTTATATAAATATATATATATTTAAATGTAAATTAATTTAATTAAATATTTATATTGCCAATCCTAGTTTCTGGAACTGTGGAATAATTTTGTTTTGTTTGTTTATAATTTTATTTAATTATTTTAAGCGTTTTAAAAGTTTTTTTTTTTATGTTTTATAAATATCATTTAGAATATATATTTAAAAAGTATACAAATATTTAAATTAATTTATATTGCCAGTCTTAGTTTCTGTAATTCTACAATTTATTATTATTTTTTAATTATTTATAATAATTTTATTTAATTATTTTAAGTGTTTTTTTGTTGTTTTATAAATGTAATTTAGAACATGTATATAATCATATACGTTGTTTTTGTTGTTTTTGTCTGTAGATTCGGTGTATAACTCGTCTCAGGGCGGTTATGAGATGATGATGCAGGTGGACTGTGAGGTGATGGACACCAGGATCATCCCAATCAAATCCTCTGTAGTCCCGCCCTCTCTCAGAGACCCTCCCCCAGCCCCGCCTCCTCACCATCATCACCACGGCAACCACACCTCCCTCCGCAGCCGCACCCAGCAGCCCCACGGCAGGCGGAGGGGATCGGGTTACTTGATCAGCCAGAGCGGGTCCGTGTGACGCTCCTTCAGTCCGTTGCACTTACGCGGCTGGCGTGGCGTGTGCCGCACATTTCCTTCCTTCCTTCCTGTTTGTGTTCAGACCTTCTGTTCCTGTATGCAGTGCATCACCTGCTGTCTTTTTTTCTTTTTATACGTATGTTTTGTTTTTTTTACAGATTTTTATTGAGATTATTTAAAAAATAATGTGCTTCTTCTAGAGGTGTGTGATATAAATATTTGAATATAAGAAGTAATTTCCGTCACAGTCACGCGTTTCTACATGTATGTACTTTCCTCTTTCTCACGGTGGAGTTTTTCAGATACGAATCAGGAGGTTTGCTGAAGATCGTCCGTTCTCATTGGAGCTCGTAGTTTTTGACGTCACATTTTAGGACGTTCCAGAATCTTCTGCCTGTAATGTTCTGGTCTGCAGACGTCTGGTCTTCAATGTGTTGCTGCTTTTGCTACAAACCACTATCATGATCCGATAACATCTGTAATATTTGCTGAAATTCATGTTCGTTCAGCTGAAGTTATTATTGTAAAGACTCGATACAATCCGGAATGGATCTGTATTCCAATCACAATGTTTTTATTAGTGAATGAGTTTAGACTGACAGGTGTGTGAAGCGTTTGTTTGCCGACCCAAACGTCTGTTTAACGTTTGTTCACACACAAAGGGAACAAAACGGATGTATATTTTCATTGCAGAGACTTTTCTTTCTGTGAAGTTGTTTATCGTCTGATCGAAGGTATTTTTTGTTTTCCGTCTGCGATCTTCATGACTTCTTTTCAAATGTATCTGTGGTGATGATGGCTTTCCCATCATGCAATGCTCCAGCATGCTTCTGTTATCTGTGATGGAGGGATGATTTATGTAAATTTAAACCTGCTTTTTTACTTTTTTATTTAAACAAGCATTCACAAGGAAAATGCTTTACATTTTCTCTCCCTGTCTTGAACTACTGTCTTCATTTGTAGAGGAGAAAATAAATTTGATAAATAAGTTGTTGTTGTGAGTGAAGCGTGAGGAGAGAGGTGGGCGTGAATGTTAACCAAAAGACATAATGATCTGACAGTGTCCATTCAAGAGAGTTAATGTAGATTTTATTAATATTTGAATTAGCGTTTATTTCTATATTACTTTTCATGTTAATTTTAGTTTCATTTTTAGGCATTTTATGTGCTTTTGTCATTTTTAAATAACCCTAAATAGCAATAATTGATTTTTATTTCAGTTTTAGTTTAGTTCTTGTTTATTCCCAGGTAATTTCATTGCTTCAACTTTCTTATTTCAGTTTATTGCCAAGGCAACATTTCTACAGTTTAAAAAAAATAAAATAAAAATAAATAAAAAATATATAAGATACACTATATAACTTTTTCGGTTTTCGCGGGAAATTGCCTATGTGTGTCACTTGCCCGTGCATGTCTCCTTATGTTAATGAAATCAAAATTCAAAAGTGTTACTGTAGGTTTTATTTATATTTTGAATTAGCGTTTATTTCTATATTTCATTAATTTTAGTTTCATTTTTAGGCATTTTATGTGCTTTTGTCATTTTTAAATAACCCTAAATAGCAATAATTTATTTTCATTTCAGTTTTAGTTTAGTTCTTGTTTATATTCAGGTAATAATTTTACTGTTTTAACTTTTCAGTTTATTGCCAATTTCTTATTTTCAGTTTAAAGGTACACTTTTGAACAAATGCGATTTAAGTAAACAGTTTTTAATTTTTTATATATATATATATATTATTTATTTATTTTTTTTTAAAGATGCGCTATATTACCTTTGTTTTTGTTTTTTTGTACAAAATAAACAAAATTTAATCAATTTAAATTAATACATATAAATATGATAAATAAATCAATAAATCCTTCGTCCAAAACTTGTTTTTGTCTTACCCTGGTTTACTACTGTAAGCCTATAATAAGTGTTTATATTCTAGACCTGACGGGACGGTTTTCGCGGGAAATTGCCTACATGCGTCACTCGCCCGTGTGTGTCGTCATATCCGTAAATGGAGAAAAGTTGCTCCGGCTGCTTTGAGCGTGTCTGGCGGAGGTTAGTTGTTAAAACGAGGAGAAAGGTTGACATGGAGCCGCTAAATCTCCGTTTTAAGAGTGTGCTGGAGAAAAGAGAACTCGGAGCTCATAATAAACCCAGAATCAACATCGGCTCGGATTTCCGGAGATGGAGAGGATTTGAAATGTAAAAGCGATGCTAAGATGATGGTGTTTTGTGACTCAAGGGGTGAGTAAGATGTTTTATTGAGCCATATGTAGCTCTCTAACAGAGTTCAGTGTAAACAAACTTATTTTATTAGTCTGAACTTTTTCTCCCCTCATTTTTGACAGATAATGTGCGAATGTTCAAAGCGTGTTTGTTTTGATGTTTGAGTGAATCACAGTGTCAGGAAAATGAAGTCAGCATTCCACCTGAAGTGAATGCAGCTCGTTTTAATTTGAGTCTTTTTATGCAGACTTAGAGTAGTGATAGAAAATGGTGTTTTTTGACTTTGGAAGTTCTTGCGGTCTTTCTTCTTCTTCTTCTTCCTCTCTGACAACCATGTGCAGGTTTGCATATGCCAACACTGTGAAAACACAGTAGAAATATGATTCAATCTCCTGCAGCAAGAGGGCGCTAGAGATCCGTTCTAGTTAACTCTTTCTTTTCCTAGAAACTAATCAGGTTTGAGGTAGATGTGTTACTGCTCTACAGTTGGCTTGTGTGGTGTTACTGTGAAAACACACACACACACACACACACACACACACACACACACACACACAAGCCGCCGCCCGTTCCCCAGACTTCTGCTAAAAGTTATATTTATCCTTAAATACTCTATTTTTTTTTATTAATAATGAAAGTTATTACAATAGTAACATTTCTTATTTGGTTTAATATATTTATTTAGCAATAATGATGATAATAATAATAATTATTAATAATATTATGCAAATTAATATATTAGCACAAAATTCTGGGTTAAATTGTGCAGCCCTACAAACAAGTAAAATAAACCTGGTATTGTTTATTTTATTTTATTTCATGGGTTTTATAAAGATTTATACATTTTTAACCAGAAAAATCGCAATTAGATTTTTTTCTCCAAAAATTTCAATTTCCACAAATTTGCTGCGCTCTGTCAAAGCTCGCCCCACAATTTCTCCCTTTCTGATACAAGCAGATGCCTGTGAGCTTCCCCCGTCATCCTCTGCATTATCTCCGTAGACAAGGTTTCTACTGCTGCCCCATCTTCTGCTTGTGTGTCTTCAGAAGAAATAAAGAGATGAAATTGGAATTAATGCATTAGTTTATTTATACCCTTTAAATTGGGAACTACAGTAGCATATTTACACCTGGATATCAAATAACAGCACATTATACTATTTTATTTAGTCCATACCTTCATGATTTTTGACTCTTTCACTTGTTTAATTGAACCAGTTGGGCTCATCTGGGATAAAATGTAATGGGAGTCCACCTAAACAGCAAAATGAAAAGCACAGAAATGGATTTTAATATTTGTAATTTGTGCCATATGACAAAAAACAAAATAAATAAATGCTCAAAACTGTATTTCTACTTTGTCATTATATCCTATGATGAACAGATTGTGACACTCCTGTGGCTTTCTCTGCAGGACTTTGATAAGATCGTATATCTCAAAGCCCTCACGCAGCTGTTGCAGCACTGAGATGTGTTTTGTTGTAATATATAGAGCAGAAGCTCTGGCAAAAGAAAATTATAATGCAAAAATAAATGTAATCAGGGCATTAAAACTCCAAAGCATATTATACAAGTTATTTGTATAATTGAAATGAATTCCTTGTTTAAAGAACTAATATTATGTATGAATCTGTATATATAGAAAGACTCATAGTTCCCATCAGACAAGTCTATAATTGCAAATGTGATATTGCTCAATTTCTTCTTCAAATGTACCATATTACAACACATTATGTATTTTACTAATGTTAAGAGTTCACACTCTCATTACCCACAACTGAGGTTACCCACTGCTCCGGTTGTGTGTTCACGGTGTGTGAGAGTGTTAAATACTCACTGCTGTATGTGTGTGCACTTGGATGTGTGAAATGCAGATATGGGACACCTGTCACGTCACTTTCACTTTTTAAATCCACCCCCACCCAAAAGTGCCGTTGCACCTCTTACCATTGATGCAGGTCCCCATTGAACGAATTGGTATGGACCTCATCGGGCCATTAGAATGATCTTCACACGTGCATCACTTTGCATTAGTGCTGGTGGACTATGCAACATGATACTAAGGCAGTTGCATTTCACAGTGAAAAATAAATTGTCTGCGATGGGAGAGCGAGTCAGGAGATGAGCGGTGAGTAAGTAGGTCAAGTGCAAAATGACTACATTTGACCTGTACCTCACGCCTTCAGCCTCGGCGTGCTCTGTCCCACCTTGACCCATCGTCCTGGCTCCTGCACCAGCGCTCCTTCCTCCCTCGACTCCATCGTCACGCCTCCACTGCGGACTTTCAGGCTGTCTGCTGCTCTCCGGCCCTCCACCCCTTTGTCTTCAGCCAGTTCCACCCTCCCTCAGGCTCCGCCTCCACCCTCTGTCGCTCCAGCTCGTTCTCTGCCCTCCAGGGGTCTCATTTATAAAGCGTGCGTACGCACAAAACCGGGCTGGAAACGTGCGCACGCCAGTTCCCACGCAAAGGTTGTGATCTATAAAAATAAACTTGACGGGAGAATGTGCGCACCTTTAAGCAAACTTTGAGCCGTGCGTACGAACATTTTGGAGACAGAGCAGTTTGGCGACACTGATGGTGAGCTGAGGGACTGACGGCAGATGAAGGAAAACCACTTTAAATCCTCATTCTGAGTCATAATCATAAATACAGTTCATGTCCACAATAACAGTTTAAATAAATAAAAGAATTATTTAAACTTGCGTGGAAACACGTTTTCATTTGATAAACATTTACATTAATATTACACTTCACTATTGCCGATAAGTATGGAAGCCCGTTTCCGCCACTAAAAAAAAAAAAACTCCACTAAAAAAAAAAAAAAAAAAAAGCCACTAAAAAAAAAAAAAGATGAATTGCGACTTTTTATCTCAGAATTCTGACTTTTTAACTCGCAATTGCAAGTTTATTTCTCGCAATTGCGACTTTATATCTCAGAATTCTGACTTTTTCTCACTACTGTGAAACGTTATTTCTCACAGTTCTTACTTTGCTTGCGTTTCCTTTCATTGCGACTGACCATCACGATTACTGCTTTGTTATTATTATACATAAAATAGAGGACATCATAAAGGATTATTTTAGCGCCGATTTACCAATAAAGAAATATTGATTTTACTGGAGGAGACACATAAAGATTAGTCTCCGGACATATGCATTATGCAGGAATATGCATATAGAATGTTTCCACGGTAACCTTGTACACAGCGTTTCAAGGAGAAAAAACAGCTTTTACTGCCATCTAGTGGGCTTAATACTAAAACAACCAATACCTATCATGTTTCATTAACTTTGCAACTCAAGGGTAGAATCATGCAATTCTGCAAATTACAGTCGAGGTATTTGGGCAATAAAAGTTGTTTTTAACAGAATGGATACACTAATGAATTTTGCACAAATAATAACAATATAATAATCATAATAAGAAGAAGAATCAGCTGTGGCGGAGGCGCAATAATCAGACAAAGCTGAAGCGGCACATTTTATACACCAACAGCTTCACTTCACGGCAGCACGGCTATCGTTGGATGCACTGTTAGACAGAGATACTGACCATCAGTTAATTGCGAGAAAAAAAGTCAGAATTCTGACTTTTTATCACGCAATTTTGACTTGCAATTGCGACTTTATATCTCAGAATTGACTTTATAACTCGCAATTGCGACTTTATATCTCAGAATTCTGACTCTTGCGACTTTATCTCAGAATTCTGACGCGACTTTATATCTCAGAATTCTGACTTTTTATCACGCAATTGCGACTTTATATCTCAGAATTCTGACTTTTAAATTGCGACTCTCAGAATTCTGACTTTGCAATTGCGACTTTATATCTCAGAATTGACTTTATATCGCAATTGCGACTTTACAATTCTGACTTTATAACTCGCAATTGCGACTTTATATCTCAGAATTCTGACTTAGCGACTTTATCTCAGAATTCTGACTTTATAACTCGCAATTGCGACTTTATATCTCAGAATTCTGACTTTATAACTCGCAATTGCGACTTTATATCTCAGAATTCTGACTTTATAACTCGCAATTGCGACTTTTATCTCAGAATTCTGACTTTATAACTCGCAATTGCGACTTTATATCTCAGAATCGACTTTTATCACGCAATTGCGACTTTATATCTCAGAATTCTGACTTTTATCGCAATTGCGACTTTATCTCAGAATTCTGACTTTTTATCATGCAATTGCGACTTGACGCAACTTTATATCTCAGACTTTTTATTTGCGACTTATATCTCAGAATTCTGACTTTTATCACGCAATTGCGACTTTATATCTCACTGCAATTGCGACTTATATCTCAGAATTCTGACTTTATAACTCGCAATTGCGACTTTATATATCAGAATTCTGACTTTATAACTCGCAATTGCGACTTTATATATCAGAATTCTGACTTTATAACTCGCAATTGCGACTTTATATATCAGAATTCTGACTTTATATCTCGCAATTCTGTGGAGTTTTTTTTTTTTTTTTAGTGGGGAAACGTATGGAAGCCCATTTCCGCCACATAATAAAAAAATAAAAAGTCGAAATTATGACTTTAAAAGTCATAATTATGAGATAAAAAGTCGAAATTATGACATTCCAAGTCGAACTTTTGACATACTATGTCGAAATTATGAGATTAAAAAATCGAAATTATGACTTTAAAAGTAGAAATTATGACATAACTAAATCGAAATTATGACTTTAAAAATCGAAATTACGACATAACTAAGTCGAAATTATGACTTAGCCTACTGACTAAACGCTGACGTGACGCGCACGACAGGATGAATTGCGAACACATTAAACAGTATTTTGATCGTGGTTATACTAATGATGAAATTCTTGCCGTGTTAGCGGAACGGCATGGAATAGCTCTGAGCAAACGCAGTCTTGAGAGGATTTTGAGCAAGAATAAGCTTTGGCGGAGAAAGAACAAAACAGACGTGGCAGAGGTGGCAGCTTTCATTGAACAGCAACTTCAAACATCTGGCCAATGTCATGGCTATAGATGGATGCACCAGAAATGCTGGCTGAATGGCATTATAACTGACAGGGAAACGGTGCGAGTTCTGCTGCGGCTTTTAGATGGTGAAGGGGTTGATTTGAGGTCAAGAAATCGACTGAGGCGGCGTGTGTATCATAACCGTGGTCCTAACTTTGTCTGGCATATAGATGGCTATGATAAACTGAAGCCGTTTGGAATTGGAATAAGCGGATGTATAGATGGATTTTCCAGGAGCATGATGTGGCTTGAGGCATACAAGACCAACAGTGACCCAAGACTTATTGCTGGATACTTCATGGATGCCGTAATTAACGCTGGGGGTTGTCCTGCTAGAGTAAGGCTAGATTTAGGAACAGAAAATGTTCACGTGGCTGAGATGCAAAGATTTTTGACTTTTTCTGAGGATCGACCAGAAACAGATCGTGTTACTTTTGGCCCAAGCTCTGGAAACCAGCGCATCGAAAGATGGTGGCTCACTTTGCGAAGTGAATGTGTCCAATTTTGGATAGACCTCTTTGACAAGCTGAGAGAAGACGGGCACTTCGCAGACACTTTTTTGGACAAATCTTTGGTCCAGTTCTGTTTCCTTAACAAAATTCAGGTGAGTTTATCTCGTTAATCTCAATTGCCTTGCTTGCCTATACATTATTTAATTCATATTGAAGAGATAGTTACCAACTTTCTGTGAAGTTCTGTAGATAGGCTTAATAATGCCTAAATTTGTCGTGACGTATTCAAAATTATCTGGCTAAGCTTTAACGTTACAAAAGTATTCTTAATATGTTAAAAGGGAATACCGTAGGCATATGTGGTTTAAACCAACAATTTCAAAACTCATGAGTCATGAATTATGAAAACAAATAGCCTACCATAGATGTTAACATGAGAAAAGCTTTAATTTAATCTGATTGAAGAAAAGCTGTATTTTGTCTACACAGGGCTTCACAACACACACAAAAACCATGATATTTTATTTCATGTATTTAACTTTAGCACAGACCTGTGTTAAGGGTCAAAATACGGAGCCCCGGACATGACATGCAGGAAAAAAATAGGCCTAGTAATTCGTTCCCGATTTACTAAATTAAATTAGTAAATCGTGTGCACGATATTCCCCTTGCATACCATGTGCGGGGCTCCATACAAACTCACTATAGTTGTTTTGTTTATATTGTCACTTGTGTCCACCACCACCAGATGTCACCAAAGGGATACTTCACCAAAAAATAAAAATTCTGTCATTTACTCACCCTTATGTTGTTCTAAACCTGTATGAGTTTCTTTATTCTGTTGAACAAAAGAAGATATTTTAAACAATGCTGGTAATCAGACAGTTGATTAAGGAAGTCAATGGCTACCATCAACTATCTGGTTACCAACATTTATTTTTATTTTTTAAATATCACCTTTTGTGTTCAACAAAACAATGAAACTTGTACAGGTGTGGAACCACATAAGGGTGAGTACACAATGACAGAATTTTTGGGTGAAGTATCCCTTTAATTAAAACATGGAATTGTAACTTGGCTCACCTAATATTCATTATTGTCCTCACTCATTTTGTGTATATTTAATGTTATAAATCATTTATAATGTATTATGCATACCAAATATGTAAAATACCTTAAATTACTCTTCATTGCAGTTTCTGTGATTTGATTACCTGGTTCCATGATTCACGCTCTGTGTGGTTCTCCTGCTACACGCAAACAGCTTTCTAATCATGTTTTAAAACATGTTTCCTTACAGGAAGAGCTTGATGACATTGTCTTCGCTTGGAACAACCACAGAATAAGGCCAGTCCACAACTCACGATCACCGCATGGCCGACCTTCCATCATGTATGCTGTGTCTCATCTATATGGAGCCACAGACCACCTGCATCCAGTGTGTCTGGAGAAGGTTCAAGTCTGTTTAGAAGAGTGTGTTTTCAAGGACTTTCCATGCGAAGAAGACATTTTTAACATATGTGTTGATCTTATGTCAGAGCATGATTTGAACCTTACGAACGATGTGTTTGCAGAAGTGGACTTGTACATATCTCTTAGGGAGCTAATTAACAGTGAGTTGGAGCCTCATAACTAAAAAAAATATATGTTGCTGCAGACCTAACATTTGACATTTGTATTCTAAGGGTCAGTAGTGAAGACAAACAGGTTATGTTTTAAACAGGGAATGCTTTAATTGTCCCAAAATAACACATTCCAACATATCAGCAGAAAAAATAAAAAATAAATTGTAGAATATGTGTTATAGTCATGACAGAACAGTGATGATGAGAATACTAGAAAAACAAAAGGAAAGTGTTATATAATAAAAAAGTGCATCAAAATAAAATTTATCATCGAATATACATGACAGATTATTTTGTAAACTTGTTGTAAAGTTGTAACTGGGCCTTTTAAACCTTGTGCCTCAGAGAGAGTATTAACAGGAACTTTGGAAATATGAACATGTACAACATATCTTGAAAAAGAAAAAAAAATAAAGCCTGCTGTGACCTCAATTATGTTGTTGAAGCTTAACCTTCCTAATAGTAAGTCTGTACTAGACTTTCTATTACTATAAGTGTACTAGACTATATCCATGACCCATATGTTGCTCTCTAACACTTTGTTCATTTCATGGCGAAACTCTGGGTAGTTATCATAATTCACAGGCAGCTCCAGGTAACAGCCACATGTGTGTGCAATGGGTCGTCTCTGAAAGCCTTCCAACTGTGTGAAGCTAATGGTGATGTTCTTTCCCAGGAACAAATCTGACCCGGTGCAAAACCGAAGGAAGAGGGACAGGTGTTGTTTATCTGCTTCTCTGAGAAATGTACTTAGATACCTGCCAGTGTGTTTTTGTTGTACGTTCATCGTAGCAGGGTAGGCTATTGATTTCATGACCTTTCTTGATGTCGGTTGTAGTTCATCATAGGCAGCTGCGATGTCCAGGAGCTCAGTTTTCATAGGTGCAAGCACATAATGCCACTGCTCTATCACAAATGCAGGTTCTTGAATTAGTTTCTGATGTGCCATCTCTTCCAAGAGAGCTGCTCGATATTATCAGCTGTTGGGACTCTTCTGCAGTTATGACCTCAAACAGCTCTTCTTTGTCCACATCTTCGAAATCTGAACGGCATGATTCTAGGATCATTCTGTCTGATTCTGTAACATACTTGAGAAAGCAGTCCACAAGACTTGTTGAAACACATCCATGGGCTGCCTGTTCCAGCATTACAGGTGCTATTTTTACAGGCAGGTACTTCTCTTTTTGCCAACCAAATGCAAGGATTCGTCCAATGCTTTCCCACTGTTGTTGACCGAAGTCATGTCGTAGATATGGGACCTTAAAGCTGTTTCCCAATGTGCATTGCTCATAAAAGTCATTCCAAAACTCTGAAAGCACATCCCTCAAAACTCCCCCTTCATCAACAGCATTTTCCAGCCGCCCATCGGGAAGAATGACTTTCATTGATATGTCATCTGTCAAGACACTTTTGTCACAAAAATGTGCGATAAGCTGTCGAAGGGCCTGACCGCGATGAACAACAAGAATTTTCTTCACTCTTTCACTCTGAACAAAGGACTCCAGTGAGTTATCAATTGGAGAAGGTACAGAATATGGTTCCTCTAAAAGAGGTAAGGTGTCATCAAGCTCAGTGTCTTCCAGCCCAGAGATGAGTCCTGTGGAGATTGTTACAGTTCCACTATCCTCCAAATTGCCCACCTCTGGCTGCCTGGCTGCATCAATCTCAATCAAACTTGATGCGTCAGTCATGATAGTTATGGAGTCTGACAATAAAAAATATCATCACTGCCTGTTGCAATTGAAGTGCCACTCCCTACATAAATTAGGTCTGGCTCTACATTCTCAGTCAACAGAGGAGATGGGCTGGTACGTCTGGGAGACCTTGAATCTTGCACGTTTTCCCCTCCTTGTGCAATTGTTTCGCTGTTGAAGTTGAACTGTGTGTCTGAATGTGTGTCGCTAGCGATGACTTTCTTCTTGGTTGTCAAGTAAAAACGCAAGACTGGTAATTTGGTCAGCTCATAAAGTTCTCCAACTGTAATCTGTTCATCTATTGTTTGCTCCTGAAAGTCTGTTACATCGACCACAAAATCTGTGAAGCTTCCCATGGAAGATTTCTCATCAGGAAAAAACAACTCAGCAGCCTTTTCAAGTAGGTCCTTTTTTCTACAGTCCTTTGACACGCTAATTTTCCGTGTACCCCCACCTTTTTTTGTTCGGACCTGAGTAAACTTCCCTTCTCGAAAATGCATCCATCCCATCTCAATTTTTCGCATACTCTTTTGACCATTTTTTTTTTCACATACATTGTCAGTGTCACCTTTGTTTCTTGCTAGCCTGGTTCTCAGTCGATCAAAAAGTTTAGATTTTCGGCCACTGGGATCCTGTTCTTTTCGCCTGCAGTATCCACGAATAGCCAGTCGGTCACCATAGGAAGGCAGATATTCCTTCAGCTGGTCATCTGTCATAATCTCTATGACACTGCAATCAATCTGCAAAAAGATTATAAAAACTTTTAAAATACTTTAAATATAAGTTTAACATTCTCTGATGACAGTGACCCTGTGAGGTATAATTCAGAAATATTATTCATTTGACTAAACTGACATTATTGAGATCTGAACTGAGCTGGACAATGACATTACTGTTTTCTGCAGAAGATCTGCTTTATAGCTTAATTTAACTTATTTTATAATTGATCTTACAGAGTTATTGAATGGAACTGATCTGACTTCAGCTGAACAATGACACCATTTATTATTTTTATACGACCATTATTTTCTAGTTTCTTACTGTAAAGCTGCTTTGAAACAATCCCCCGATTTCACAGACAAGGCTTAGCTAGTCCCAGACTAAAATGCATGTTTTAGTGTTTTAACTAAAAGCAACTTGCACTGTCTTGCATATCTTAAAATGTCAGTTCCATTGTTTTGTCTCAAGATGCACCAGCAAATGTTTTAATTGAACTAAGGCCTAATCCAGGCTTAGTCTTACTCCTGTCTGTGAAACCAGGCCTATATGTATTGTATTAAGCACTATAGAAATAAAGGTGACTTGACTCTAATGTAAGGTATAACTGGAATAATGTACAGTCAAATGGTTGTTATAACCCCAGAGATTTACAGAGTGTACTGAGTTATAGAGGCAGTTTATTTTTTTTGACCCAGAAACATATGATTCAGTACTCGGTATATCATGAAAGAAACCAGACAGAGCAGTTCTACTAGAGAAATTTTAACAGAATATATATTGTTCCAATTCTCTCTATGACATTTTTGGACATAATCTTTTTAGCATGTGTGATGCATATTTATCAGTTTCATGATTACCTTATCCTGTTGCATTTGCTGTATGTATGATGTCATCAGTGATGTTTCTTGACTTCAAAAAGTCACAAATGTCATCCATCCTAATCCTATAAGAACAGAACAATGATATATAGCATAAAATTGCCTCAATGCTGCTGGTTACGTCCATTAACATAAACTCCGGCGTTAGCTGCTATTGCCATCCAGTGGTGGGTACGACACGACTTTGAACGAACGATAGGAATCACAACGAGAAATCTGTTTGTTCAATCTTTTTCAATAAACAAAACTGAATTCACGATTGTATATAGTGATGACAAATAAATAAGTTACCAAATGGAATTATTAGTTCCTAAATATAGCCTATGTAATTTATAACTTTTTAAAAAAATCATACTTTAGACCTAGCCTATATGCCAATCACAACACATGGATGGCTACTCCATTACTCATAAAAATACAGTTTAATGACAGAACAACGTTCATGCATTGAAATTGACATATATATATATATATATTCCAAATATAACGAATATATTCACATCACACAGGATACATGAATTATAATCTTAATTTTCTGATTTTTTACTTATGTGCAATAGTTCATTCTGTGTAGGCATATACTGACTTACTTGGGGTTATGCAATTCTTTGCTTAAATCCTTTCAAACGTGTGTTTGCTCCGAGAGCTATTCCGTGCCGTTCCGCTATAAGGCAAGAATGTAATCAAACCACGATTAAAATGCTCCTTAGCTGTGTTCACAATTCTATGGAAGCATTCATCTTGTGTCTTGCCGTGTCGGGCGCGTCAGATCAATGAGCTTGGAAGTCAGCAAATAATAATAATTTCGATTTAGTTATGTCATAATTTCTACTTTTAAAGTCATAATTTCGATTTTTTAATCTCATAATTTCGACATAGTATGTCAAAATTTCGACTTGGTATGTCATAATTTCGACTTTTTATCTCATAATTATGACTTTTAAAGTCATAATTTCGACTTTTTATTTTTTTATTATGTGGCGGAAATGGGCTTCCATACAATTGCGACTATCTCAATTCTGACTTTTTATTGCGACTTTATATCTCAGAATTCTGACTTCTCGCAATTTGCTGACTTTATAACATCTGACTTTATAACTCGCAATTGCGACGAATTCTGACTTTTTATCACGCATTGCGACTTTATATCTCAGACTGAATTCTTTTTATCACGCAATTGCGACTGACTTTATCGCAATTGCGACTTTATATCTCAAATTCTGACTTTATATTTGGCAATTGCGACTTTATATCTCAGAATTCTGACTTTATTTGCGACTTTATATCTCAGAATTCTGACTTTATCACGCAATTGCGACTTTATATCTCGAGCAACTTGACGACTTGCAACTTTATATCTATTGCGACTTTATATCTCAGAATTCTGACTTTATATCACGCAATTGCGACTTTATATCTCAGAATTCTGACTTTATAACTCGCAATTGCGACTTTATATCTCAGAATTCTGACTTTTATCGCAATTGCGACTTTATATCTCAGAATTCTGACTTTTTATCACGCAATTGCGACTTTATATCTCAGAATTCTGACTTTTTATCACGCAATTGCGACTTTATATCTCAGAATTCTGACTTTATCATTGCGACTTTATCTCAGAATTCTGACTTTATAACTCGCAATTGCGACTTTATATCTCAGAACTTTCTCGCAATTGCGACTATATCTCAGAATTCTGACTTTTTATCACGCAATTGCGACTTTATATCTCAGAATTCTGACTTTTTATCACGCAATTGCGACTTTATATCTCAGAATTCTGACTTTATAACTCGCAATTGCGACTTTATCTCATGACTTTTATCACGCAATTGCGACTTTATATCTCAGAATTCTGACTTTATAACTCGCAATTGCGACTTTATATCTCAGAATTCTGACTTTATAACTCGCAATTGCGACTTTATATCTCAGAATTCTGACTTTATAACTCGCAATTGCGACTATATCTCAGAATTCTGACTTTTTATCACGCAATTGCGACTTTAATTCTGACTTTTTATCACGCATTGCGACTTTATATCTCAGAATTCTGACTTTATTTGCGACTTTATATCAGAATTCTGACTTTGCGACTTTATATCTCAGAATTCTGACTTTATAACTCGCAATTGCGACTTTATATCTCAGAACTTCTTGCGACTGAATTCTGACTTGCAATTGCGACTTTATCTCAGAATTCTGACTTGCAACTTTATATCTCAGAATTGACTTTATAACTCGCATTGCGACTTTATATCTCAGAATTCTGACTTTTTATCACGCAATTGTGAGATATAAACTCGCAATTGCGAGTTAAAAAGTCAGAATTCTGAGATAAAAAGTCGCAATTCATCATTTTTTTTTTTTAGTGGCTTTTTTTTTTTTTTTTTTTTAAGTGGAGTTTTTTTTTTTTTTTTTTAGTGGCGGAAACGGGCTTCCATAGATAAGCACTGAAATTACATTACGCAGAAGTTAAACAAAAGTGATATGATTTCAGATAGTAGATGTGCTACTTTCGATAACTTTTCCTGTGACACGCTGTTTTAATGACAGCGAGGAGCGCTGGGAGCACAATAATTCCTCTTTAAACTAAACTGCAGATGGTATGACAAAATATTTTAACGAGAACGATGATCAATGCACACTTAACTTGGACATTATGGAAGACACTGCTGGTCGAACGGTCCGTTGTCTAGTTTGAATAGGTCCAATAATAAGGTGTTGATGTCGTGTGAAGGATCTTCAAACAATTACCATTTGAAGTATATAATATGAGGAAAAAGGTAAGATTTGTATGTTTTCTTTCTAAAATACTTTGTCAGTGACGCGCCGAGACAGACGACTGCAATAAATAAGTAGGCCGATCTGTTTCCACTAAAAATAGCCTATAAACTTCCTAAAAGATGTGTTCACCTTATCAGCAAAACTGTATAAATTTGATTTGAATTGTTTTTAAAACTATTAAAATACTATTTGGCCAGTGGAAATGAATGAATCAGCTCTATTCTAAAACCTTTATCTTAAGTATTTTATATAATTTTGTTTTTATCGATATTTTGATATATTTATTCTAAAACATAAAGAGGATATTGGATGATCTTTATCAATATAATGTGTGGCACAAATGGCATTTATAATCCATATCTAATATTTTACATTGTCTTGTACCTTTGATGGCGTGGTGTCACGTGGATGGGAATATATGTATGGAAATGATATGCAGATGAGGTTATGCATAGTAAAACTAGGCGTTGTAATCTCCATATATGGTGATTTCGGGGAGGAGACACGGTGGAGATGCACGTACGCACAATCTTCCGCTGACTGGGATTTATAAAAGGATTTGTGCGCAGGTTCTGGCGTACGCATGGTTTTATAAATCTGATTTTTTTTGTGCGTACGCAAAATCTAGCTTTTGAGACCCCAGATCCCCACTTCCATCTCGGCTCAAGTCATCGGCATCCCATCGTTTCCTCGGCTGTACTTCTGCATAGTGGGCTCCACCTGACACGTCAACGTCATCTGCTCTGGTCTCCATGGCGGACATTTATACCTCCACCAATATGGCTGCAGTCAGGATCATCTGCCATCTTCCTCTGCTCAAGGCTGTCCACTGGTTGTCACCTCCATCCACCTCCAGTGGTAAAGTTGTGTTGGATTGCTGTTCTCTGGATATAATGTACCTGTGGATTTATTAACACTTTAAGACCTAAAGGAGTGCCAGCGCTCCCGTTTGCATTTCTGTTTAAGAGCCAATTTAAACTGAAACCAAATAGGTAGCACAATAATTGTTTTTGCATATAAAATCAGAGACTTTAAACATTCAGATCAAGCCTCCAACATGCTCCTGCTGCGTTGTTTGTCCTGAGTCTGAGTAATATGCGTTTACAACAAAAACGGCACACAGCCGCTAACTGAATACAAATATGTAGATTTCACGTGGCATTTTTTCTCATAACTTCATGAAACATGCACAGATCGTAGAAAAAATGTCACATCATTATTTACAGCAGATTTTCATGATTAAAATGAGCCCTGTGTTAAGAGTGCTTTGCGAACGCCTCTGAATGATTGCATCTGAAGCATGTGTGATCTCAGTCCAATGACATGACGGCTGGGTGACATCAGGACCAGGAAGTAATAAAGCGCACCCAGACCAAACATTCTTACACTCTAAAAAATACTGGGTTAAAACCAACCCAAGTTGGGTTAAAAAATGAACAAACCCAGCGGCTGGGATAAATGTTTGCCCAACCTGCTATTTTTTAAAAATTATTATATGTTTGGCTTAACATGAACTCAAAAAGGTTAGAAATTAAAAACCAGACACATAATTACTAGAGGCAACAATAATAATCAAAAGGTGAACATTTATTATTAAGCAAATTAATTAATGTTTATTGTTTAATTATTATTCATTAAACTTATTAATGTATGTTAATTTATTAAACATATTAATAAACGTGAATTTCCAACATACTTTGGGTTCATTTTAAGCAAGCAATATTAAACAATATTTGAGTTAAAACAACCCAATTGCTGGGTTTGTCCATTTCCAACCCAACTTGGGTTGTTTTTAACCCAGCATTTATTAGAGTGTAGCTTCTGTGTTTTAGCAAGCGCTCTGTGTGAATTGTCTGTCTTATTTAGTGTTGTGTGTTCAAGTTCCAGAGCAAAAGACACAATGGCGAGCAAACAGGCATTAAATCATCTTGCCCTCGCTACATCGAGGATACACACGATTTGTGCGTGGTTTGTTTGGGAGCTGAGCATGCATGACAGCGGGCATACAGCAGTATCAGTCTTTGTAACTCATGATTAATCCACCGGATGTTCTTCCTCTGTTGTTTACACTGTTGTCTTCCTCTTCTTCATCATCTGGTTCACCTCCACTTGAGGTTGTAACATGCTCTCTTCACCCTCTTGTTAACCTTTGTGGTTGGTTACAAAAGTATCAAACTCAAGAAACTAACTTTCACAACTGTTGCTTAGTCATCTTATCTTATAACAAACAAAGGAAGTTTTGCAGTTACTTAATTTCATAATCATTCAAGCATTCATTGTTCCTTAAACCTACATTTGTAAAATGACTTTGGGTGTTGGAAAGGCAATAGGCAAGGCAATTTTATTTGTATAGCACATTTCATACACAACACAATTTTTACAAACGAGTTTTTTTGTTGTTGTTGTCGTCCATCAGAGTTGGATCTAAACGGATCTAAATGGATCTATCCATCAGAGCGGATCAGAATGGATCTTCCTCACACGACAGGACTGCTACCTGTTAAGGCACTTCAAACTGATAAACACAGTTTCAATCTCCCCTTTTGCCAAGACACCTCAAACTGCACCACACAGCCCTAATCCCCCTTCCGGATATATCTTATCTATGCTACGCAGTTCAAATTTCCCCTTTGGAAAGTGTCCTGACTGTAATCCAGAGATATCTTAACCATGCACCACAGCTCAAATTTCCCCATGGTTTGTCTCCTTATCCAAATTTACCAAATTTTAACCTAATGACAAATGCTTTCTTCCTAATTCTCCCAGCTCTTTCAACCAGACAGCAATATTTAAAATGCATTAAAAGTCAGAAATAACAAGATGACACATAAAATACATTTAAAAATGAAATAAAAACAGGAAAAGGAATTAAAAGAATAAAAAGATAATGCGTATAAAATAAAATGCAAACAGTTCGGACATAGCACAGTGCTCAATCAGCAAATGCATAGATAAAAAGATGTGTTTTGAGTCTGGATTTGAATGTGGCTACTGTTGGAGCACACCTGATCTCTCCTGGAAGCTGGTTCCAGCTGTGGCTGGCGTAACAGCGAGGTATTCAGATGCATGCTATATCATTAATATAGTTATATTAATGTCTCTTAATCTCTTAATTTGTTATATAGTTACAGTTGTGTGTGTGTGTGTGTGTGTATATATATAATATATATATATAGGTGGCGATGTGCTTTAAAGTAATTTATGTAAATCGCCATTAAACAAAAGAAGTAGAAGGAAGTAGAATGGCACTCTTTTTCTTGGCGTCTGTTTCCATGGTGAATCATCGATTTGCCGCTCTGTTGAGAATGTCTTGTATGTTAACTGGGAACATACTCTGGGTTGGCTGAATGCGTTTTTGGAACCAGCGTACCTCAAGTAATCAAGGTTTGGGTTAGTTAACAGAGTTCAGGGTATATGTGATGGTAAGTTAACCTTGCTTTCTGGAATACCCCCAGTTCTTTATTTACATTTGCTTTGCAAACAAGCAGAGATCTCCAAACTGTGTGCGGCATTTCATTCACGATAGAGATGGGCGAAGTTATGAGGTTTGACTCACAGTTTGAGGATCTAATGGAGTTACGAGGTTTAGTCACAAGCTCTTTTAAATCCTTTTCATTGGTTAAATATTTGTAAAATATGATCAGTAGCATTGATTTTTAAAAATAAAACAAAACAAAAATGACTAAATATAGAAATATGAGGATTCCCCGCCGATGAGTGAGCGACAGCAGTTTCTGACTGGAAGTTGACCATCACCTTTATGATTACCTAAGCCTGACTTCACTGGAGCTATAATCTATATATAATCTCTGAAACTATGCTGTATACTATTGGGGGCTGGCCCCAACCGGTAGTCCAATAGCTGTAGCTCCCCTATGAATAGTACTTTGGGGGACGTTTGGGGATGTTGGAGTGTCGATATCGTAGATATGTAGCTATAAATCAACCCGCGGAAACAACTTAAAAGTATCTAAATTCCACGGGAAACCCGCAGATTTGGCAACCCTGGCTCTGGCAGCTAGTAGTGATGTGACGTTCCACGCCGAGGCTTTGAAGCGTGTATCAAAAAACTGAAACATCTCAGTGAAGCCCTGTACTGGAGCTGGATTCATTTTGCCATAACCAAGTAGTCTGTGACATCCAAAGCTTCGTCGCATGCAACCATGTGACTGCTTCGTATTCTGATTCAAAATATGTCTTATGGGACACAAAGGCAGCTTTTCCACTTTTTGACCAAAAGATGTCATTAGTGTGTTGAAAAGCTTCGAGTAAAAGCCTCGGTGCTTCACAAAGCTTAATTTCACCATCACAATCTGTTTTCACCAAACAATAAAGTGATTGAGTCTCTTCAGAAAATTTGGACTAAACCGCTAGGTTCATATAAGTGGTAGTTGTGTAGCCTCAATGAGGGACAGAAAGCTCTCAGAATTCATCAAAAAGATCTTCATTTGTGTTCATAAGATGAACGAAAGTCTCACAGGTTTGAAACAACATGAGGGTGATTAAATAATGACAGAATTTTTAATTTTGGGATGAACTAACCCTTTAAGAACCTATCAGCCTGTGCCATCTAGAGTTTCATAACAAAACTTTGTATTTGTCTCATCAGAATAAAGGCTTAAAAAGGGAACTCTTTTGTAATAGGTTCATTTAATCAGATATCAGACTCATTTGGTTGGGAGGGCCTTAATTCAACAATAAATAGAGCATCATTTCTGAGCACAATGTGTTTCAACTAGACCCTCTTCACAGACTGCTGGTGTGTATTAATATTCATATGTTTGGTTTGAAATGTTTTGACAGCATAATATTCCTCATATGAATAATATATTGGATAAATAATAAATATAGCAATTGTCTATAAACAAATATTATTAATTCCATTTATTTATTATATAATGTATTATTTTGTTTAAAAGCAGATTGTGAAGGTCTTCTGTGAGGTTGATACAGTGATGAATTCCAGGTGAGTTGAATGTTTATGCACTCTCTACACCAGGGTAATGTTATAATTAGAATTGAAAATAAAATGAAATTTACTGAATACAGATTTAAAATAAATTTGATATCACTTTCACTAGTGATACATTTGCAAAACTCTTTTTGCACAAAACTCTAAACCATTCACACTTGTAACACAGCTCTTTGTTAAAAAGACTAAAATAGTGCTACTTATGTTTCCTTTCACAAAACCATTATATCAGAGTAAATGTCACATTAGTACTTCGCAAAAACACAAAATAATAAACCAAGTGAGTTTGTTGATAATTAAGAGCATCTAAAACATTACATTTACTTATTGTACACTGATTTTCATTAGGTGGCATTGGCATTGTATTGACACTTTGTCTCTAATAATTAAGATTCATCTGATCCAAAATCCTCGGATTCAGCATGACACAAAAGTTGAAACCTTTAGAAAACTGAGTTTTTGAACTGGTGGTGGTGCTATAGAGTTGGTCCTAGAGACTCTCACTATTCATGACCATCTCTACAATTGTGCCAAATTTCATCATTTTCTCATGTTCTGTTGATAGGTCTGCCATAGACTCCCTTTTGGGAAAAATAATAAGAAAACTAACAGTTACAATAGGGGCTACAGCCCTAATTCCAAAGAAAGGAACATACAGTCATCAATGTACAGCAAACAGACATTGATACATTTGTTTAGGGTTTGTGAATGTAAAACAAAGCAAAACAGCAAAAGGATAATTATATATGATGTCCACATGAGCTACATCTACTTGCTCAAATTTTGATCATATTCTGAATTCGGAAACCAACATGCTGTCACTCCCAGCTCATGCCACATATTGATGCTTGGTCAGGACTCCTTGGTGTCGCGTTAATGAGTGTTAACTGGTGTTAGAGTTAATAAGTTAATTAAGAGAGGAACAACAAGAACAGAAAAAAGTGAAGCAATAACTACAACTGACTTCCAGCCACAGCCTTAGATGAAATCATCTGAAGATAAAAGAAGACATTAAATCTCTCAAGATCTCCACAAACAGCATTACTTCACTTATTGCTAACCAGATTGACTTTAATTCTGTCATAAGTCTACAGAAGTTCTTATTGAGAATTAACAGAGGTTTAGATGTTGATGTTTTATTGAAAATAATAGTTTGGTGTGATTTATGGTATCACCATTATGTAGATCAGTGTTTGCTTTAGTTTGATGACTCTTGACTTTTTAATGTTACTCTGACTGCTGTAACTGTGCAGCAAGAGAAAATGTCACCAGATGCTGTCAGCAGCTTGATAAAATATAATCGTCATGTAGAGGCTTTATTCACTTATCTTTTGTCTGAGGTGATATGTTATTAATTGCATTTTGTTGTGCTGTGATTCCGCAGCAAAATATCCAACACAGTTTTAATCAGAAAAACTTAAAACACATTGCACACTTAACATTTTGAACTCATCTGTCTATTAGACTCACTTAGAAGAATCAGCGTATAAATCTTCATGCCCCAATGCATTCTGGGAGCCAACAATGAGTATTGCATGATGCACCCAGAATGCATTGCGACATTAAGCATGTCACCGTAGATGAGTTTCATGTGCTGATTCTTGATTTCTTTGTCTAAAACAGTTTTAAAATAGAAGCTAAACGTGTTTAGTGTACATGTTAATAAACAGGAGTGCAAAACTTTTTTTTTTTTTTTTTAATCCTTCAGTTTATCTGATTAAAACACTGCTGGATCTCATGCTGTAGAGTCACAGAGTAAATTATTAAATCTGTATCATCAAAAAGTAGCCAACATTATCTGTTAATGTTTTCTCTTGCTATTCTTCTATACTATTTTTATCATTATAATAGCAATATATGTGTTTATTTGTTTAAATGAGGATGAGAAATTGAAAATTATTCCTTCATATGTTGAGATGAGGTGATGTGTTGTTGTGTCTTATATCAGGATGGCCATCCGTGTGATTGTGTTTCTAACACTTTTTACTGGGTTGTGCTTCGCTGATTCAAAAGGTATGTTTAGAATAAAACAAGTAAAAATACCTGGATTTAATACTAATCCTTTAAAAATATGGAACCATTGTGGATCATTACATATCAATTAGATTAATTTATTAAATTTATAGACTGAAATATGGTAATTAAAAGGTTATTTATTTATTTGTATTGCTTTGAACCTGTCTTATTCTTTTATTATCGATTTCATATCATTTTGAACGGGGAATCTTGCTCTTCATGCCAAGGTTGTGCAGTCCTCCACAAACCCACACGGAGGAGATGCTAAACGTGCAGTAGATGGAAACAGAGACTCAGATTCCAGGAGGGGCTCCTGCTCTCACACTTTAACTGAGTTTAATCCATGGTTAAGAGTTGATCTTGGAAATGTCTACAGTATAAACAAAGTTACCATCACTAATCGTCAAGACTGTTGCAGAGAGCGACTTAAAGGAGCTCAGATTCGTGTTGGTAACAGTCTGGCCAACAACGGAAACAACAATGAGCTGTAAGAAATGTTTCAGTTGTTCTGTCATCTTCCCATGTTTATGATGTTCAGTCTGGTTTAATAAAACAGGAGGCAAAATTGAACCTCCTCCACAAACCAACCACTCAGAGAGCCACAGCCATGGAGATGAACTTTACTTGAACATATTTTATCCAGACTGTGATTAGACATTTGTAAGTTTAGACCATTGTTTCTTGTAGCAATGCAATATAAAACATGAACAATAATGTGTATTGTGAAGAGTGCTGTACAAAACCATTTGATTTCAATAGAGATGAATTGAATTTGTTAGACGTGTGCCTCTGGTTTTCATTTTAACTCTGTTCTTTATGTATTTTCAGGGCTGCAACTATTGTCACTGCTCCTGATGGCACAGAAACATTTTCATTTGACCCTATTATTGGCCGATATGTCAACATTTTTTTACCTGGGAATGATGAAATCCTTACTCTGTGTGAAGTCGAGGTGTTTACAGGTAAGAGACAGAGAGAGAAGAAAACTCTGTGATAGAATTTGCTTATATACTGTACTTATTAATGCGTGTTATTTTATTAACAGATAACTACACACCACCGTACATTTGTGTTCCAAGTGAGTGTTCTTCATTACTTTGAATGTTGTCAGTAACACACAAACACACACATACTGTATATATAATATTCTTACTACTACGAAATATTGATTTGAGGTGAAATATTTTATTAGCTCACTTGTAATAAAAGCAAAGCTTCCATTAAGAAAAAATATTCTTAACAAGACAAACGAACAAGTTCATACGAGAAAATCTGGAAATATCAGACCTCAGAATGTTACGACTGACCAATTAGAATTAACTATTCCAGTGAGCCATGTAATAATCAGTTGGTTTACATATTTTAGCATTATTTTGCCCATTATATTGGGATTATACTTTAGCACATTAAAGTTAAAAAAAAAAATATATTGTTTATTATTTTATGTTAAACAGGGAATCTTGCTCTTGGAGCCACAGCTGTCCAGTCTTCCACATACGATCAATTAGCAGCTGCTCAAAATGCTGTCGATGGCAACAAGAGTTCAATTCGCAGTGTTGGGTTATGCAGTGTGACTAAAGCGGACAGGGACCCCTGGTGGAGAGTTGACTTGCTGGAAGTCTACAAGATAACCAGGGTTAGCATCACTAATCGTGGAGATTGTTGTGCAGAGAGAATAAATGGTGCTCAGATCCGTATCGGCAACAGCCTGCAAAATAATGGCAACAATAATCAGCTGTAAGTATTGTCTCTCTCTTAATACTTATACAAATGGTTAGAAAATTAGTAAATAAGATAAAATCATATATAATATTTAAAAATCCTTCTTCTTTCTGTATAAATATATATATATAAATCCTTTTAATACACACTTGTCTTTGACAGAAGTATATTTAATATGATTCATGTATATTTCTCTGTTACTGTGTTTCTTCACAGGGCTGCGACTGTTGTGTCCATCCCACTTGGAGAGACACAAACATTTAAGTTTCATCCTATTAAGGGGCGATATGTCAACATTTTTATACCTGGTCGCAATGAACATCTCACACTGTGTGAGGTTGAGGTGTTTTCAGGTGAGTGATAAAAGGAGAGAGACATGGTGTGTAGACATTTGTACTATAATTTATACTATGTGTACGTTCCCTTAATGATTGTTTGTTCTGTTTTCATTGCCAGATTAAGTGGAATGAGATGATGTTACTCCACAGTCCACTGATCCTATAAGCAAAATACCAAACTACTGTTTTCTGAGCAATACTATATTGCACTTTTTTCATTGTTTTCATTTTACCTGTGCACTTTTATCCAAAGATAAGTTTCAGTGCACATTCAGTAAAGGTTTGAAATGGTTCTTAAAATGCACCTAACTTTTACCCATCTTTGTTTATCTTTTCTTTCTACATGAATAAATGACTTCAGCATTGCATGTTGTATTTCATGTTTCTGGATCAAAAAGGCTCATTTAGATATTCACAATAAGGAGGAGGTGTAGTGTTACATAGCTACCCATCTAGAGTTGAGGAGCTGGTAACAAAGTAAAGAAGAATTACATTTTTCATAAAGAGAAAGGGAAAAAAGAAACATGGATAGAAAGAGGATGTCAACCTTCTGTCCCAGAATCAACAACACAACCACCAATTCAACCAATATTAACTTTTAATTTTCTATTATAAAGAGTAAAAATAAACCTGCATAAAAGTAACAATAACCATAACAGAAATATCAAAAAGAATAGTCATGAAAATAGGAGCAATAGCTTCAGAGGAGATCCAGGCCAAAATAACCCAGAAATCTCTCTAAATTACCTGGAGAAAGATCGATAATACAGAAAAATAATTGTCATAACTCTTCCCTCTCTCCCTGTTTAACCATAAACAGTAGAAAAGCAGGATTACAAACAAAATTGCAAAATTTCCCAACAAGAAAGAAATAATACAGAAGAAACAAGCTTTAAATAGATAAATCAAAGAGTGAAGTTCAACACAAAGTCCTTACTCAAACAACTCATATAAATCACTCAACTCATCTGGGATGGAACAGGAGGAAGGAATCATCTTCATGAAAGGAAGACTCTCTCTCTCTCTCTCTCTCTCTCTCTCTCTCTCTTTCTCTCAGTCAGCTGTGACGTCGAGACACACACACACACACACACACACACACACACACACACACACAAAAAAAAAAAAATCAGCATACAAAAATGACACATATTAAAACAATAAGTGTAATACAGCTTTAAATTGTTGTTATTTTTCAATGCATCAGAATTGGTCCCGTTTATTTATTTATTTTTTCTGAGCAAAAATTAAATATACATTTTTACCATGATTTACAGAAGACACCCACTGAAATATCATTCAATGTAACAATCTTGTCAGGGAAATTTACAACAAATCTATGTTGGGTCATATTAAAGACTAATTACTTTTACCCCAAATGCTAAAAAATACTTTCCAAGGTTTTGTCCATTCGTCAGCAAGAATTTTTCATGCCTTTAAAATGCAATAAAATTTTGTATGCTCACTTATTCCTTTATATATTTTAACACGTACAGGTCAGAATAAATATAAGTGTTACACTGAATGACAATGGAACATTATTTCACCCACATTTTGACATTTTATTCTTCCAAAACTTATTTGAAACCTTAAAAGTTGACATTTTACTTGCATTTAATGTGCTTTTTATGTATATAAAATCACTTCTGTAAAATTCTATTGATGCCGACTAAATGTCTTTGACCCATATATATATATATATATATATATATATATATATATATATATATTGTGTAATTATATATTGTAAAATATTGTGTATATATAATATATTGTGTGTGTGTTAGTATTATGCAGGTTTCTTTCTGTTATTTGATCACAAACAAGAGCAACCCGAAACTGCAGTTAAATTGTTGCTGAACTGCAAGAGTAGTTCTGCGGACATGTTTTTTGTTTGTTTTTTTACTTTAAATGACCATATAGATGCTGAAGTGACTCAAACAGCAACTGGGAAAAAGATACCTGTTAGATCATAAATCACTTTCAGATTATTAATAATGATATATTCATTGAACACATGCATTTGTGCTGCTGCAATAAATATAAATAAATGATTCAAACAGCAAAATCTAGAACATTAAGAATGACGTATTACACTTTTAAAAGAAGTAAAGTTTCTAAATGAAACCTTAAACCTTAAATGACCATTTCTCTCTCTGAGCAATACAGAAAAATTAATGCATGCATTTATAACTAGCAGGCTTGACTATTGTAATGCCCTTCTTACTGGTCTATCAAAGAACACAATTAACCAATTACAATTAATCCAAAACACTGCTGCTCGAATATTGACAAAAGCCAAAAAGAGAGATCATATTACACCAGTATTAAAGCCAGAAAACATAAGATGTGCTGAAAACATTAATAGCTTTAAATCTTTATGCTTTATGTATCTTAATGGGTCTATTTTACTTTTTAATTGTTCTTTTTAATTTTATTAATTGCTGTATTCTTGTCCTTATCCTTGTATTCCTTGTCAAGCACTTTGAATTGCATTAATTTATTTAGAAAAGTGCTATATAAATAAAATTTGCTTGCTTAAAGGTTTCCGTCAGACGCTTCATATATAGAACCTTTCAGTGGTTCCATCATGGAATCATTTAATGGATTTAGTTTTAATGAACTTTGTTTTAATTCACACTAAATTTTAATGAGATTTTATGAAATTCACAGCTTGTAGACATACTTGTTCAAATGAAAAACAGATGAAACATTATTCAATCATTAATTCTCCTTATTTAGAACCTTTTTGTCTTAAAATTGAGTCAAGAAGCCTCAAGTTCTTGAACCACACTGAAAGTTTTAGGATTAAGAAGCAAATAAACTGCAAACGTTTGACTCTAATTTCAAAGCAAACGAGTAAATGCACTGAGAGATAATCAGACCCATTATCTGAAGTGAAGTGAAGCGAAGTGAACGGCGACTCTGAACCGATCGATTCTGACGGCCTCATGACATCATTGAGGTTATTTCCTCATTGTGTGGTTTAGAGGGCTGATGTCACGACTTGTGTATGTCAGATCTCATCACTCCTATTGGCTCGATTTTTCCGTTCAGTCGCTGTGGGTTTTTCTCTTTGTGCATATCTAATATCTTTTTATCTGATATGATTTTGTCAGGATCAAAAATATCATGTTTCCAGACGTATAGGTGCCTGTTTACATATAAAGAAGGAAGTGTGCAGCACTGGACTTGGATCAAGATTCGTGTGTGTGTGTGTGTGTGTGTGTGTGTGTGCGCGCTGCATTGGCTGGCGTCGTGTGAGAGCATGTGTCTCTTATAAACAGTCGAGGCACCAATAAAATCAACCAGCTAGAACAGTGAAGGATTATTAAAACTCCTGCTAACTGTGAGTGTGTGGGTCAGAAAAATATTGTTTTCCCTTTGAATGAAGTTTATTTTTCTGACTCCACTGGTTTTAAGCACAAACTCACTTCATTTTAATAATTAAAGGGTTAGTTCACCTAAAAATAAATTCAATGTCATTTATTACTCACCCTCATGTCGTTCCACACCCGTAAGACCTTCATTCATCTTCAGAACACAAATTGAGATATTTTTGATGAAATCCGATGGCTCAGTGAGGCCCGCAATGACATTTCCTCTCTCAAGATCCATTAATGTACTAAAAACATATTTAAATCAGTTCATGTGAGTACAGTGGTTCAATATTAATATTATAAAGCCACAAGAATATTTTTGGTGCGCCAAAAAAACAAAATAACGACTTATATAGTGATGGCCGATTTCAAAACACTGCTTCAGGAAGATTCGGAGCGTTATGAATCTTTTGTGTCGAATCACGTGTGTGTTGAATGCAGCTGTGTGAGATTTACATGTGTTAATTGTGATTTATGTAGCGTGTGTGTGTGTGTGTCATTTACTGCAGTGAATCGGTGCGTGGAGTGTGTATGGATCGGTTCATATGCATGTGTTGCACATGAAAATCGCATGTGTGTGGTGTTTACAGCTGAAGGAGACGTGACCCATTATAACAGTGTGAAAGACCTGCTGTGTGTGTGTGTGAGTGTGTGTGTGGAGCACTAATGTCTGTTAACGACTGCTTCCTCACACTCTTCCTCTTCAATTACAGCAGTTTAAGACAGAAGCCGTTCAGACGGACACTAAACATCTCCACATGTGGAAACACTGCTCACTTCATTGTGTCTGCGCTTTCCTGCCAACCTTTAGTAATTAACACGTCATATTGAAGTATATAAACCCAAACGACTGCATTTTGTTTTTGTGAGATACCTGAGAGCTGAATGGCCATCAGCAGTGTAATCAGCGCCACGATTAACAACCGCAAACGAGCGCTAATTCTGCTATTAAACCCAGGAGGAATCTAATCGTGTGTGGGAAACATGTTAATGGAAGCTCATGGAAAATAATAGATTTCTCAGTGATTTCACGTCTGAGCGTTTGAGATCTTTCCTTTCTGATTTCCAAGCGTAGATTGTCTTCTTTCTCTGAGTTGATTCCCCGCTGTATTTGAAGAAAAAGCTGATCTTTTAACCTTTTTTTATTTACAGAAACTAGGAAATAAAATGCAAACAGAAAGTAGTGCAGTATAATTTAATTAAATATTTATATAAATATTCTAAATTATATTTATAATACAATATTTGCTTAATTAAAAAAATAAAATATTATATATAATTTTAAAATAATAAAAAACAATTACAGAAGCAGTTTCAATAATTGAATGTTTTTCAGGGTTTACATTTTATTAAAAATAAATTTACATGACTTTTCTAGTCCTTTGTGATTATTTTGTGCAATTTCTCAGCAATTTCTACCTGAAAATATTTTAAAGCTTGATGATAATTATAAAAATGTTTATTTGTTAAAGAAATATCCATGACTTTTAAAGATTTTACTAATTTCCGTGCCTTTTCCAGCTCTAGAAATCTCGCTTTTAAAATATATCCAGGTTTTCCAAAGCTGTGTTAATCCTGGTTCTTTAGGTGCTGAGGGAATTAAATTAACGCAGTTATTGAACTGAACTGAATTGATCTGAAAAATGACTCTTCTCATAGTTAAAGGATTAGCGTGATCTTTCCAACATGATTACGTCATGCGTGGAGCATCACAGAGCAGTGCAAGATGAGCATTTGTTGTTAAAAAGTATATAATTTTATTTTTTTTTTAGAAAATGAGTGATGGTTTCTCTAGATAGACTCTTATTCCTCGTCTGGGATCATGTAGAGCTCTTTGAAGCTGCACTGAAACTGTACATTTGGACCTTCAACCTTTTGGTCCCCATTGAATTCCACTATATATGGAGAAAAATCCTGGAATTTTCAAAAACATTCATTTCTTTCTTCTGTCGAAAAGAAATTAACATCTTGGATGACATGGAGGTGAGTAAATTCTTTGTATTCTGGCTTTAAAGTTATTTTGAAGCTGCTTTGAAACGATATAAAGTGCAATAGAAATAAAGCTGACTTGACTTGGGTCAAAAATGGATCATGGGTGTCATCCTTGCTGAAAAACATCCAGGCTGGTTTATGGTAGAGAAGTTTCTTCTGATGAAGTCTGTTGACCAGCACAAACCAGAACCAGCGGTCAGCGATGGCTTTTCACTTAGAGAAGCGCCGTTATGTCCGTGCTGTGTAGGGAAAGCCATCCTGAGCTGCCAAACGTTACGCTCTCGTCCGCGGATGGACTGCAGAACACATTACGGCTCAGAATCTGGCCTGATCCACCAGCAGCAGTTTTCTCTCAAACCTTGATCTTTGCCACACTGAGTGCATTGAAAACTGATCTGAGATCTGTCTCGCTGCGCAGATGTAAACAGGAGCTGAGTGTTTGGGCCAGATCGTGTTTCTCTGACGTCTACGGTCAGCTTTAATGTGTCCATAACTCTGCGTCCCGGAAGGAGAATTGATGGTTCCTCTGACCTCAGGTCAGTTATTGGAGCAGCACTGCTGCCACACATTAACCACGGCTGCACGTCTCACCCCTCGAGCGCTCGGCCTGTTCAACACCTGTAAAACAACACGGGCCAGTCCAGCTGAGATACATCCGGCATAAACAAGTACTGTGTGACCAACTAGCAGTGAGTCAAAGGGCAATCAGACTTACTTTTTTATCAAATGAGACCAATCTATGTTTATATGTAACTTGAAGAAGAAAAAAATGTGATAACTAACTTGTAAGACTAGTCTTAGTAGTTTATGCAACCATGTTAAACTCGTAATCATTTATGCAAGCCGACTCTCTGGCTGAATCATTAGATACGGCCTTGTGTGAAGTGCAAACCAATCAGTAGAAACTGACTTTCAGATGGCCATTGCATTACTACAAGTAGAGATGTCAAGGTCAAAGGTCAGCTGGTAATAGAGGTCAAATGATCCTCTGAAGAATTCTAGTTTTTAAATGCAAATAGAGACATTTCCTAACATGCATGCATATATCGTTATATAGTGATCTATGTGTGTGTGTGTAATTTATGGATATATGTATAGCGATATATAGTGAGTGATATATGGATATACAGTTGAACTCAAAAGTTTGCATACCCCTTGCAGAATCTGCAAAAATATTAATCATTTTAACAAAATAAGAAGGATCATGAAAATTGCATGTTATTTTTTATTTAGTACTGTCCTGAATAAAGTATTTCACATTACAGATGTTTACATAAAGTCCACAAGAGGAAAAAAATAGCAGAATTTATAAAAATGATCCCATATCCATCTTCTGCATATTTGAACCATTTCCAGCAGTGACTGAATGATTTTGAGATCCGTCTTTTCACACTGAGGACTCAAACACAACTATTAAAAAAGCTGCAAACATTCACTGATGCTCCAGAAGGAAACACGATGCATTAAGAGCCGAGGGGTGAAAACTTTTGAAAAAGAAGATGATGTGCAATTGTTTTTTTATTTTGTTTAAAGAACATCATTTTTCATTTAGTACTGCCCTTTGGACGCTACAAAAGATACTTGCATGTTTCCCAGAAGACAAAAAAAAGTACAATTTATTCTGTTCATCCAATTCAAAAAGTTTTCACCCCTCGGCTCTCGTGTTTCCTTCTTGGAGCATCAGTGAATGTTTTTTTAATAGTTGTGTTTGAGTCTCTCAGTTGTCCTCAGTGTCAAAATCATTCAGTCATTGCTGGAAAGGGTTCAAATATGCAGAAGATGCTGGAAAATCAAGGATTTTTCTGAAGAACAGAGCATTAAAATGATTAACAATTTTCTAGAATCTGCAAGGGGTATGTAAACTTTTGAGCTCAACTGTATATGGCCTTCAGATGGCCATTGCATTTACTATAAGTAGAGATGTCAAGGTCAAAGGGCAGCCGGTAAAAGAGGTCAAATGACCCTCTGAAGAATTCTAGTTTATAAATGCAGATAGATAAATTTCCCAGCCTCCCCTCTGAATAGATGAATAAATGCATTGTGTGAGAGAAGATTATGCAGATGAAGATTATGATTATCAAGTTAATCTAGTGACTGTTACTGAAATGAAGGGTCGGCAACTTTAAGACCCTACTTATATTCCAGCTCTAAAGTGTGTTTAGGTTTGAATAATCAAAGTTACTTCTACTCTGGCCTCAGATTTTGGAGATCAGGGGTTGTAAAAAACTCTATACATTAGATTCCGTATGTTAATGAATTAAGATATTGGAATTCATTTACCTTTGTACTTTTGTTGTGCAGCAGAGCTCAGGTGAAAGTTGATGTTAAATGTGTGAATCAGAAGCTGAAACACACTCACCTGGAAGGGATTGTGCTGCCAGCTGTGTTTGAGGCTCCGTCTGCACTCATGTGTCCCCTATAAAGGGCTTCCCTTCAGGGCCAGATGTTCTGCACTCATGGATTTTACAGCTGCTGCGAAATATGCATCGCTAATCTAACACAGGCAGACACCCGGGGTTACACACACAACACAACACTGTCTGAAAGGATCCGAGAGGAGCGCTCTCAATCCAGCACAGGAACCGTTCCAAGCTTTTCAGAAATCATTTTTGATCAATGTATGACATGCTCTCTGTCTTTCTATTGAATAATGGCTGTTTTTGAGGACTGTGCTTGACATGATATATACTGATTATATTTTGATATATTTTCTGGATGACATTTTGAACATGAAAAAAATCAAATTGTTTCTAACATTTTCCACTTATGACCACATAATAAAGTATATGATTTTTTTTCTACTGTGAATTTAGTGGGTAATCTATTATGAGTTTCATTATATAAAATTACATAGAAAAATAAAATAACATACAGTATCGATGCACATTCTCAAATGTTGTGACACTTCATTTTTAATGTTCGACAGAAGAAAAACGTTCTACTTTTGGAACAATGTGAGGGTGAGTAAATCATTTTTCTGTAAACTATCCATTTAAGACAGAAAGTTCAGCTACTTTCATATAATAAAAATGATATATTAGAAAATGCAAAATAAAAATGTAATTTTGTGGCAATTTTCTTGTTCGGTTTACTTAATTAAAATGAGCTAAGGAAATGCAATGATTGAACATTTTCTTTAAGTTTTCTTTAATTTATGTTTAACAAATTTATGTCCTCTTTAGTGCTTTATAAAAATCAGATTGTTTCAAAGCAGCTTCACAATAACAGAATCAATGATGCTAACTGCATCAAATATGATACAAATTCAAATTCTGCTCTAAAAAGACAATAGAGTCATTGAGATTAATGTTGGTTCAGTTCAGTTCAATAAAAGTTAATCAATTATGAAACGAGTTCAATTTGGCTATAAGCAGCTCTATAGAAGACGATTTTTGATTGTACTAAATTTAGGTACATATACACATGTGTGTATATATATATATATATATATATATATGGAACGCGGGGGGACGGCGTCCCCGGAGTGAATTTCAAGGGGGGACGGCGTTCCAGTTCAAATTGGTTCGATTTTTTTTTTTTTTTAGAAATGAAGGGATTTCTGTATTTATTCACTCAATAGCCTACGAAAACGAAACCGATTCAGCGCAAAAACATAGCGCAATAAAATTGCATGATTATTCATAAAAAAAAAATCGCAATCTGAATTCAAACACCCACGCGATCTTACTCAGTGTTCGAACGCACCGGCACTTTAATCTGTAGCATACCCACGCTTTGTCTTGCATACCGGCACTTCTCACATGTTGCCGTACTCGATCTAACCACCACACCGAAACATAGAATCAGGCTGTTAATTAATTTTATAAATCGCGCGTTCGGAGCTTTTATAAGCATGAGTGGTGCACCGCGGGCAAATCACCACAGGCGCATTCACCAGCGCGCTCCAAAAGTGTGATAAGATTTGTGCGAGCCGTTCCTATGATAAAATAGAACGTTCTCAATAGAATTCAAATGGGTTTCATTTGAATTCTATTCAGAATGTAGTAAAACGTTATGGAGAAAGTCATCATGATCTAAAACAGCCCAGTAAAAGACTGATGAAAAGAGGGGAAAACATGATGATGATCCTGCAAGCTTTTTAAACTTCTCATGACCACCTCTACTAAAATTAATCACGTTCTATTGTATTTATTGTGGTACATTTTAACTAACTTGTTCAAGAATTTATAATATATAATCTATTAAGGCAATAGATTTAAAAAAGAGAGAAAAATGTTAACATTGCCCTAAGCATGCAATGAGGAGCAATGATCTAGCTTTAATTATATCCTTATTGTAACAATTACAAGAACTACTTTTTCATAAGGCCAAGTACAAGTTAGAATCATGGATCTTCTTGAATTATTGACTAAACTTTAGTTTTCCTCATGTGTAAAATGTGTTTCTGCTAATATGACAGATATGCCCGTTAGGAAAAACCTGGCTGTATTCCAAGAATCAACATGTTCGGTATAAAAACATTTTAAGTAGATAGTTTGACTTCCCATGGTACTTTGTAAACAAGTAATTGTTAAAAAATGCTGGGTTAAAAACAACCCAAGTTGGGTTGAAAATGGACAAACCCAGCAATTGGGTTGTTTTAACCCAGCGGTTGGGTTAAATGTTTGCCCAACCTGCTGGGTAGTTTTATTTAACTCAACTATTGTTTAAAAATTACTGTATTGCTTAATTAAAATTAACCCAAAGTATGTTGGAAATGAACATTTATTAATGTTCAATGAATAATTATTAAACAATAAACATTTATTAAATTGCTTATTAATACATTTATATTAATAAACTATTACATTTATATTAATAAAATATTAAAGCTTATTAATAAACATTCACCTTTTGTCTATTATTGTTGTCTCTAATTGCATCTGGTTTTTAATTTCCCAACTATTTTGGGTTCATTTTAAGCTAGCCATATAGCAATTTTTAAATAATAGTTGGTTTAAATAAAACTACCCAGCAGGTTGGGCAAACATTTAACCCAACCGCTGGGTTAAAACAACCCAATCGCTGGGTTTGTCCATTTTCAACCCAACTTGGGTTGTTTTTAACCCAGCATTTTTGTTACTTTATTGCAGTTGTGTTATCAACCAACTTTGCATGTGTGGACCATTTTGCAAAAATAAAGCAACAAACAAATAAATAAACCTCAAGAGCAGACCCAAACCCAAACCCAAAACTCGCAACCAAGGAAGACAACCAGTCCCCCATCCCAAACGGAAGTGAACAAAATAGAGTGAATTACCCTTTGAAAGTAACTTGATACTTCAAATAAAGATTGCATCAATTATATTGTTACACCAGTAGGTGGCGACAAATGATTGTTAAAAATGTATTTGTCATTGATTCATTCATTACAAAGAATTGTTCAAACACGTTGATTCATCTATGAAACAAGTGACATCTTTATAATTGAGTCATTGAATAATTTATTCAAACCGATTTTTATAAAATTATAATTCATTCAAAATAATTAATGTTTTTTGTAAATAGACTGCAGCAACTAACATGATGTCAGAATCAGTATTTTAAAAAATGTGATTCTTAATTTCCAGAATCTTGCAGCTTATTGAGTAAAAATCAGCAGTTGAAATTATTTCAGCGAATATTAGAATAAAACTGCATGTTCTATGGTAACATCCTCAAAAAGTCTTATAAAATGATAAACATCACCTTTCAACCCTTTTAACCATTGTTTAAGAAAAGGGATGAGTGAATATTATTATATTTACATTATTATCCAAATTATTTTGCTTTTTAGAATGCACATCAGCTTCATTTTGCATTAAAACTGGATTTCCCTTTTAAATGTGTAATTGTTGATTTTCAAACTATACTAAACTGAGAGGTAGCCATCCAAAACATTCAGTTTTCTTTAACCCGAGGACAAATGTATTTAAAATGTTTGTGACCTGTTCAATTCAGTCTGCACCACATATGCAAATTCCTAGACAATGTATCTTTAATTTGGCCAAAATCAAACAGGTCATTTTCTCCAAGCAAAAATTCTATTAAATTAA
>JAOTNS010000045.1:680000-773132 GCA_028476615.1 Culter alburnus
GAGCAGCAAATCAGCATATTAGAATGATTTCTGAAGGATCATGTGACACTGAAGACTGGAGTAATGATGCTGAAAATTCAGCTTTTGATCACAGGAATAAATTACTTTGTAAAATATATTTAAATAGTACACAGTTATTTTAAATTGTAATAATATTTCACAATATTACTGTTTTTACTGTATTTTTAATTAAATAAATGTAGCCTTGGTGAGCAGACGAAACTTCTTTTAAAAACATTAAAAATCTTAGTGGTTCCAAACTTTTGGACTGTACTGTATAGTGATATATAGTGTGTGATATATGGGCTGCATTTAGAAAGTCACATGAACTGCCTCATTAAACAACACTGAACTGGCCGGATTGACTGGTGATGTGAATGCGACCTCTGACATACTCTGTTCTGTCAGAAAAAGGTCAGTTCTATCTCAGAATGAATGGCTGTGGGTGAGAAACACCCTTGAACGCCTTTTGGGCGACTTTATTACAGCGAAAGGAAGAATCAAGCTTTAATAAACACTCACTATTTGACTCTGACTCTCACGGGTTCATGTACACTAGTTCCCATGGAAACCATGATCATTTCTGCAGTGAAGTCAACGCATTGTGCTTAGCTTTAATAATTTCATGATTTATAATATTAGTTGCATTGTTCTCTTGAATGATTAGTTCTGATTGGTCAGTGGCAACATTCAATGATAGTCTATTGTTTTTTGTTCTGTTTTTTTTAATATAATGATGCTAAAATGTGTTTGTCGTCCCTGCCAAATGATTTCCTTCATAGTTGTGCTCGTTTCATGTCTCGTCTCACCATCATAAAATCATCACACTCAAAAACACTGCTGTCCATGTGTTTGGTAGTTGGTCATGTTTTAAACTTGATGACGTATACAGTCACATTATCTACTGACCTGTTTAAAGTCGGCATGAAACGGAGGTTGGATGGTAGTGGTTTGCTATTGGTGGATCTCATGAGAGGTTGCCTCGCCCTCGTCATCAGAGAAGAAAAGAGATGTCGGAGAGGAAGTTATTCTGATTCAAGATTATGAGGAACATGAATTTAAAACAATAATGACCAATAAATCATTTAGAATAACTGCAGTATTCCATAAAAAGGTGATTTCATGGGGACTTCATCTTTACCTCTAGACTCCATCATGTTGTGAACGTCACTTTTCTCTCACTCCGTCGCTCTCAGAGCATCTTTTCTACCTCCGAGTCTCTCATTCTCTCACTCCCTCTGTCAGCATTGCTGGGATTTTTCTCAGTGTGTGTTCTTCTCCAGAATGGTCAGCTTTGACGCATTTCTTAGACACAATAGAGGCCTTTTAGGTTGTGAATGTTTCTCTGTGCTCACATGTGAGCGAACAGCTCGACACCAACACTTCACTCCACACCGACGACAGACAACATCAACGTCCCTCCTTCATGATGACTTCCTTCCCAGACAACACCGAAACAAGTCACGCTACATGACAGATCTAGCTGTTTAGTGTCAAACAGATGATGTTACAATGCAAAATAAATGCCTTTTTCAGCAGTATTTCAGCTCATTTGCATGTTCTGACTACTCTATTAAATGTGCTCTTGCTGAAATTAATTAGCAGACTGTTTATGAAGCCTAGGCCTATATAGCTAGATTTTTTAATGTATTTTCTAAGACGATATATAGTGATATATATAGTGAGTGATTTTTATATATATAATATATATTATATATATTATATTAGGATATAATAGTATATGTATATAGTATGATATATGGATATATAGCGATATATAGTGTTTATGATATATATAGTGATGTATAGTGGTGTGTTATGGGGATAATATATATATATGATATATATAATATATATATATATATAGATATATGATGTATAATGATTAGGTATATAGTGAGTGATTTATAGATATATAGCAATATATAGTGTCTGATATGGATAGTAGTGGATATATAGTGAGTGATATTGGATATATAGTAATACGTAGTGATGAGATACATATACTGTATGTAGTGTGGGAGATATTATAAAAAGAAAATGAGATAATATAATATGTATATATTGGATATATAAAAAAAAAGCTATATAATAGATAGAGAGTGATTATACAGTGATATGGATATATAGTGATACACTGTATATAGTGTGTGTGATATAAGGGGATAGAGTGATGTATGAGTGAGATAGATATATATATATAGTGATATAACAAATGACAAGTTGTTTCAGAGGTGTTTCTTATTACTTGTTTTGCAATAATGTGGCGTTGTGTAAGGATGTGTTCTAGTTCATGCTGTTATTGCACATTATATTGCTTTGAGCTGACCTTCACCTGTGAAGCGTTCAACCTTGAAACATTTTGGATGGGCACAAAACAATTTAAAAGATATGTCATGGGTTATTAATGTATTTTGAAATGAAATGATTGATTGACGATGATTGATGCTCTAAATGATGCAGTAGTTCAGTATTGAGACACTGTGAAAACATCCGCTCTTATGTTTTTCTTTTGAGTCCAGGTTTTCCACTAGTTTAATAGATGAGAATCACCATATGGTGCGCAAGAGAAGCACTAAAGAAGAAACGTCAGCCCTTGTCTTGTAAAGTCAGACTGTCGGCCTTTGTGCACTTGGTTTCTGTTCTCTCTGAGGGGTGATAGCCAGCAGTCTCAGTTGTTTCTTGATGTTCTTCCAGTCTGTACTTTGCCTTCTGAAAATGGACAAAGCAGAATTTTCCCTACAAACCTTCATTTCGTGTAACGTGTGCCGCTTGGCGGCAGCCTCTGTTTGTTGGATGAAATGAACAGGTTTCATCCTTCCTTTCCCACCTGACAGTTGCTTTGCTCAGTCCTCAGAAAAACAAATGTACAGAATTGATCTGAGAGTGTTTTTTAAATTCAATTTCTACATTTGAGTTGAATTTAAGTCATTTAGCAAAGATGATACGGAATTGTAATTCAAATGTTAATTTAATAAAGAAGAATTAAAATTGAGTTTCATTCAAGCAACAAAATGGACAATGTCATGAAATTGATAACCGTCACTTATAGAAAGCTGTATTCAATTTAAAGAGTACTGTGTACGTCAGATGCTTCACATCTGTGGCTTTAGTGTGGAAACTTACTGTATGTCACCAATAGATTTTCCTTTTTTGGACCAAAGAACATATTTCTCAGAATGCTTTAATTGTGATTAATCCTGCTATTTCAACTCAGTTCATAAAATGAAATGAAAATAAAATCATGTAAATCCTGATTCTCTGCTGTATCAGGGAGAAATATTACACTTTAAAAAATAAAAGCACTTTAAAAAAACCTAAGTTGGGTTGAAAATGGACAAACCCAGCATTTAGGTTGTTTTAAACCCAACAGTTGGGTTAAATGTTTGCCCAACATGCTGG
The DNA here is from genome assembly GCA_028476615.1 of Culter alburnus. Taxonomy (NCBI): domain Eukaryota; kingdom Metazoa; phylum Chordata; class Actinopteri; order Cypriniformes; family Xenocyprididae; genus Culter; species Culter alburnus. Next base: position 683,403 of record JAOTNS010000045.1, read on the forward strand.
ACAGTTTTATTTAACTCAACTATTGTTTAAAAATGACTATATGTCTGGCTTAAAATGAACCTAAAATAGGTTGGAAATTAAAAATCAGACACATAATTACTAGAGGCAACAATAATAATCAAAATGTGAACATTTATTAAGCAATTCAATAAATGTTTATTATTACTCATTAAACTAAATGCTCATTTATTAAACATATTGCTTGTCCATTTTCAACCCAACTTGGGTTTTTAACCCAGTGATTGGGTTGTTTTAAATGTTTGCCCAACCTGCCGGGTAGTTTTATTTAAGCCAACTATTGTTTAAAAATGACTGTGTTTCTTGTTTAAAATTAACCCAAAATATGTTGGAAATTAACATTTTATTAATGTTTAATAAATGAACATTTAGAGTGTAGGATAGAGTGCCAATCAGTTTGTGTCTCTGCAAAACAAATATAAATCTGACCTTCAGTTTTTGCTGTCGTAGGTCCCCCACAATCCACTGCAAACTCCCCTGACGCCTGTGTTTACTGTGGCGTCTCTGTTATTCAGTGTCTGTGAAGCTAAACAGGCCTTTCAACATGGATTCAGCACTGAAACTCACACATAAGGTACAGTCATCAGACGCTGCAGTGTCCCCTCCTCCTCGCTTTCTGCTACTCTACGGTTTGTTGGTCGCGCTCAACAACACCTGCGTAAGATAGCCTACGTTTGTGTTTAGAAACGGCATTGACTGGTAGTTAAAGTCGAGCTAATGAGTTGAGCTGACGAAACGTTTAATGGACACCGTCTGCGTGATGATGATGTATTAATTGAAAAAATGGTCTCCTCTGCAAGAGCTGAAACTGGAAAACATCAGCAACACTTAGTTCTGTTTCCATTCTGAACTATTGGTTTTCAAGCTGCAGTGAGTCTATAGAGATTTTAACTCTCAAATACTCCAAATCCACAAAATCCTTTTTGTGTGTTTCAAACATCAGTGCAGTTTACTGTATAATAATCATTAAAAGTGTCTATTTGAGACCGCATGGAGAATCAGATTTACCTCCCTCGACAAATGAGTGTCAAGTTTCTTTGTGATCATTTTCAGATCTCCTGAAGCACATTGTGAAAACATTTAACATACACTCTTAAAAATAAAGGGTCTTTATTTATGGAAGCTTGTTTCTGCCACTGAATACGAAGTAAAAAAAGGTATAATTGCTACTTTTTATTTTGCAATTCTGACTTTTTTTCCCCCCTCAGAATTGCGAGATATAAATTGCGAATCAGTCAGAATTGCGAGATATAAAGTCAGGATTGCGAGATACAGTCAGAATTGCGAGTTATAAAGTCAGAATTGCGTGATATAAAGTCAGAATTGCGAGATACAGTCAGAATTGCGAGTTATAAGTCAGTTGCGCAAATTAGTTGAAAGTGCAGAATTGCGTGATATAAAGTCAGAATTGCGTGAATATAAGTCAGAATTCGATATGCGTGATATAAGTCAGAATTGCGAGATATCAATTCCAGAATTGCGAGTTATAAATCAGAATGCGTGATTAAAGTCAGAATTGCGTGATATAAGTCAAATGGCGTGTATAAAGTCAGAATTGCGAGTGTAGAAGTCCAGGATTGCGTGATATAAGTCAGATTGCGAGTTATAAAGTCAGGATTGCGTGATATGTCAGAATTCGTGATTAGTCAAATTGCGAGATTAAAAGAGATTCGATATAAAGTCAGAATTGCGTGATCATGAATTGCAGGATCTTGCGTGAATTATAAGTCGAATTTGCGTGAAGTTATAAAAAGTCAGGATTTGCTGGATATCGCAGAATTGCGTGATATAGTCAGAATTGACTGGTGATCTAAGTCAAAAATATGTGATATATAAAGTTCGAATTGCGAGTTATACTTCAGATTGCGGGAATATAAGTCAGAATTGCGTGTATCAGTCAGATTGGCGAGATCTAAAGTCAGAATTGGCGAGATATAAGTCAGAATTTGCGTGATATAAAGTCGAATGCGTGTATACGTCAGGATTTCGAGTTAAAAGTCCGTATTGTGTGATATAGTCAAATTTGCGTTACTCGTCCATAATTGCTTGATCTATTCAAATTGTGATTATAATTCGAATTGCGTGATATAACGTCCAGATTTGCGTGATATAAGTCAGATTGCGTGATTCAAGTCAGGATGGCGAGTTTAAAGTCAGATTGCCGTGGATATAGTCATAATTGCGTGATATATCAGAATTGCTGATATCGTCAAATGGCGAGATATAAATCAGAATTGCGAGATATAAAGTCATAATGTGCTTGATATAAAGTCAGAATTGCGTGATATAAAATTCAGGCTTTGCGTGGATAAGGCAGGAGTTGGCGAGTATACTATTCAGTCGAGGATTGCGTGATATGGCAGAATTTCGTGATAGGTCAATCAGAAAGTTGCTGATGATATACGTCATGCATTTCAGTGCGATATATCAAGGTCATTAATTGCGAGAGTATAAAGTCGACTAATTCGCGTGATATAAAAGTCTATTTGCGTTCATATAAAGTCAGGATTGCGAGTTTATAAAGTCAGGATGTCGTGTAATATAGTCAGAAGTGCCGTGATATATGTTTCAGAATTGCGCGATATACAGGCAGAATTGCGAGAATCAATAAATGTCAGATTGCGTGAGCGTAAAGTCGGATGCGTGATATAAAAAAAAGTCAGGATTGCGAGTTATAAGTCAGGATTGCGTGATATAGTCAGAAGTGCGTGATATAGTCGAATTGCGTGATATAAAACAAGTCAAAGATTGTTGAGACTAATACGTCAAATTATGATATATAGATTCAGGAATTTTGGCGTGTATAGTCCTAATTTCAGATCTCAAGTCAGTAGCGAGGTTGTACAGTCGGATTTTAGACTTGAATATAGGGGGTCAGAATTGCGTGTATATAGTCATCAATTGCGGTCGGATCTAAAGTCAAACTATTTTTGATGATTAATAAAAGTCAGACTTTGTGAAATTCTCATGTCGAATTAGCGAGCTATAAAGTCAGGATTGCCGTGATATAGTCGAATTGCCAATATAACGTCAGAATGGCGATCTGTATAACAGTCAGGATGGCGTATTATCAGAATTGCTGTGATTTCGTCAGATTGCCGTGTAGTTATATCAGAATTGCGTGATAGGAAAGTCAGCACATTTTCTGCAGTGCGAAAGTCAGGATTGGTGTATATTAGTCAGAATTGCGTGATAGCGTCGAATTTCGCGTGGATCTAGTCAGAAATTTGAAAGGTATAAAGTCAGAATTGCTGATATAAGTCAGAATTTGCGAGATATAAGTCAGGATTGCGTGATTAGTCAATTGCGAGATTATAAAGGTCAGGATTGTCGAGTCTGAATCAGGATGGGCGTGTATAGTCCAAAATGGGCGAGATATAAAGTCAAATATTGGCGACTTTATATAAAGGTCAGGAGTTGCGGATATAGTCAGAATTTGCGAGTTATAAAGTCGCGATTACGTGATATCGTCGAATTTGATGTATCGTCATACGTGACGTTATCTAAAGTCATAATTGTGAGATAAAAGTCAGAATTGCGTGATATCGAGTCAGAATTGCGTGATATCAAAGTCAGAATTGCGAGATATAAAGTCAAATTGCAGATATAACGAATTGCGAGTTATAAATCAGATTGGTGATATAAAGTCGAATTGCGTGATATAAGTCAGAATTGCAAGCAATGCGAATATAAAGTCCAGATTGGTTTTGTGATTAAAGTCAGAATTGCGTGATATAGTCAGAATTGCGTGATATAGTCAGAATTGATGAGAATATCTGTCGTGATTAGTCATTTAAAGTCAGAATTATGCATGATATAAAGTCGAATTGCGAGATATAAATCAGGATTGCGTGATATAGTCAGAATTGCGAGTTATAAAGTCAGGATTGCTGATATATAATTGCGTCAGAAGTCATAATTGCGAGATAAGTCAGGGAATCTTTGCGTTGATATAAGTCAGAATGTGCGTTATATAAGTCAGATTGTGAAATAACTCACATTGCGGTTTAAAGTTCAGAATTGCGTAGATAATTAAAGTCAGATTGCGTTTATAATAGTCAGAATTTCGTATAAGTCAGAGTAGATATAAGTCAGAATTGGAGTTGATATAGTCAGAAATTTGCGTGATATAGGTCAGAATTGAAGTATAAAGTCAGATTGCATGATATATTCAAATTGGCGATGATATAAAGAGTCAATTGCGTTGATATAGTCAGAATGGCGAGATATAAGTCAGATTGCTAATCTAAATTCAGTAATTGCATGATATAGTTCAGAATTGCGAGCATAGAAAAGATCAGAATTGCGATTATAAAGTCAGGAATTGCGATATAGTATCAATTGCGTATAAAATACAGTAATTGCGGGATATAAGTCAGATGCGTGATATAGTCAGAATTGCGTGATATAAAGTCAAATGCAGAATTGGCGTGTAGTAAATCATAATTATTCAGAATTGCTGAAATCATAATTGTGATATAAGCAGATCAGAATTGCGTGAGCGAGATATAAAGTCAAATTGTGAGATATAAAGTCAGAATTGCGAGTTATATATTCAGAATTGCGTGATAAAGTCAGAATTGCGTGATATAGTCCATAATTTGAAAAGGTATAAGTCAGAATTGCATGATATAGTCAGAATTGCGAGATATAAAGTCAGGATTGCGTGATATAGTCCAGAATTGCGAGTTATAAAGTCAGGATTGCGTGATATAGTCAGAATTGCGTGATATAAAGTCAGAATTGCGAGATATAAAGCAGAATTGCGAGATATAAATCAGCGTGATAAAGTCAGAATTTGCGAGATAAAGTCAGAATTGTGAGATATAAAGTCAGAATTGCGAGTTGAGAGAATTCAGAATGCAGGATATAAAGTCAGAATGCGAGATTATAAATTCAGGAATGCGTGATATAGTCAGAATTGCGAGTTAGAAAGCAGTGTGCGTGATATAGTCAGAATTGCTGATATAAAGTCAATTGCGATATATAAAGTCAGATTGCGAGATATAAATTCAGAATGATATAAAGTCAGAATTGTGTGATGTAAAGTCAGAATTTGTGAATATAAAGTCAGAATTGCGAGTTATAAATTCAGAATGCGAGAGATAAGTCAGGATTGCGTATATAGTCAGAATGCGAGTTATAAGTAGGGTTGGCGATATATTGCATGCGTTCTCACCGCATTTCGTCAGTAAAGCCGTTCCCTGATTACCTCTAAATCGCCATCACCTCTTTCAAATGGAGCGGCATTTATAGACAAAGCCGTAGATCACTGATAAGCCACGCAAATCGGGTTCAGTATCGAAGTCGATTCATCTTCGATACTGAACGCGATTTGCGTGGCTTCTCCGTGAACTACGGCTTTGTCTATTAATGCCGCTCCATTTGAAAGCAGGTGATGGCGATTTAGAGGTAATCAGGGAACGGCTTTACTGACGAATGCGCGTGAGAATCGCATGCAATATATCGCCCAGCCCTATTATAAGTCAGGATTGCGTGAATATCGGAATTGCGTGATATAAGTCAGAATTGCGAGTATATAAAGTCAGAATTGCGAGAGATAAAGTCAAATTGATATAAAGTCAGAATTGCGAGATATAAAGTGAGATATAAAGTCAGAATGTGTATAGTAGAATTGGAAGGTCAAATTGCGAGATATAAAGTCAGAATTGCGATTAAAGTGATATAAAGTCAGATTGCGAGATAAAGTCCATAAAGTCAGAATTGTGAGATATAAAGTCAGAATTGCGTTATATAGATATATAGTCAGAATGCGAGATATAGTCAGAATAGAATTGCGTGATAAGTCAGATTGCGAGATATAAGTCAGAATTGCGTGATATCAGAATTGCGTGAGTCAGAATTCAGAATTGCGAGATATAAAGTCAGAATTGCGTGCGAATTGATATAAAGTCAGAAATTGCGTGATATAAAGTCAGAATTGTGGGCGATATGGCGAGATATAAAGTCAGAATTGCGAGATATAAAGTCAGAATTGCGTGATATAGTCAGAATTGCGAGATATAAAGTCAGAATTGCGTGATATTGCGAGATATAAAGTCAGAATTGCAGATATAAATCAGAATTGCGTGATATAAAGTCAGAATTGCGGATATAAAGTCCGATATAAAGTCAGCGTGATATAAGAGATATATTGCGTGATATAGTCAGAATATAGAATCAGAATTGCGAGATATAACGTCAGAATATATAGTCAGAATTGCGTGATATAGTCAGAATTGCGAGATATAAAGTCAGAATTGCGTGATGAATATAAGAATTGTGAGAATTGCAGAATTGCGTGATATAGCGTGATATAAGTCAGAATTGCGTGATATAAAGTCAGAATTAGATTAAAGTCGAATTGAAGTCAGTGATATAAAGTCAGAATGCGAGATGAGTGAGATATAAGTCAGAATTGCGTGATATAAAGTCAGAATTGCGTGATATAAAGTCAGAATTGCGAGATATAAAGTCAGAATTGCGAGATATAAAGTCAGAATTGCGAGATATAAAGTCAGAATTGCGTGATATAAAGTCAGAATTGCGAGATATAAAGTCACATATGTGGGTCAGTCTTTATAACTCGCCATTGCGAGTTCATATCTCACAATTCTGAGAAAAGAAATGAGTTTATAAGCAATTCTGACTTTATTTCTCGCAATTGCGAGTTCATATCTTGCATTTCTGAGAAAAGAAGTCAGAAATGCAAAATGTGAACTCGCAATTGTGAGGAAAAAAGTCAAAATTGTGAGATAAAAAGTCACAGTTACCCTTTTTTATATTTTATTTAGTGGCGAAAACAAGCTTCCATATTTATTGGCATTGATGGTTCCATTATGATCCTTTAACATCCTATGATCTTCCCAGAGGAAAAGCTTCTTTAGATTATGAAAATGTTCTTCACACTAAGAATAACATGGTTATTTTAAGAAATGATCACTGAAAGGTTCTTTGGGGAACCAGAAATGGCTCTCCTATGGCATCACTGTGAAAACCCTCTTTTGGAAGCTTCATTTTTAATGTTTAGAGTTATTTATACAGTATTGTGAGAAATATAAACAGATCAAAACGCTCAAACACACAGATCAATGTTTTAAACATGTCACACTGGTTTCGCACAGGAACAGCTGAATTATTGCAGAGTCACACATTAAACTGAGTTTTTGGAAAGTGTTGAAACATCTACACCTCTGAACACTGACCGCCATTGAACAACTGACCTTTCTCTCTGTCTGTAGGTGGAAATGAGCATCACTGCGCTGACGTCAGACTCAAATGAAGAAGCTGCCAGTGAGAAAACGCTCAATTGTTTGTTTTACGTGTGGAGTTTCTGCATCTGGCAAAGATGAAGGAGAGAAACTGAGTGAAGAATAGAAAGATGCATGATGGAAGATAGGATAGCTGAAGTCTGGATCTATTTGCAAAGCAGTATTGTTAATGAATTATTTAAATAATTTAAATGAAATGATTAAAAAAACGTTCTGAAGTGTTGCGAGTCTGTCGTGGTGCGGCATACATAATTATTTGTTTATTTGCCCTTTTGTTCACACAGCTGCAGTTAAAAGATCAACATTTAAATATTGAAAGATGTTTCTGTCCTGAAGCAAACTGAGATGTAATCAGGAACAGGTTCATGTGAGACGACTGGTAATTAATGCACAAATAAATAGGATTTTAAAAGGCCAAGCAATGGAGATGAGTTCAGAGACATAAAACATTCAACTGGTCATTCAAAATATCGAAAAAATCAGATGTTTTCCATCGAAATGATCCGCCCAGCAGGGACCAGTAAAGCACATAGAATTACATCAGAGAAGCGGAGGAGAGGAGAGAGAGGAAACATTCTTAAAGTATGAGGAAATTTTACTGCTCTCCTCCCTCTCTCTTTCTTTCTCTCTCTCTCTCTCTCTCTCTCTCTCCTCTTTCTTCCCCCGTCAGTCAGGAGTTTTCCAGAGCCGTGAGGAGCAGCGACTGACAGGACGGGTGTGAGGAAGCATCAGCGGCTCTGCAGGTAAGACCATCCAATAATGCTCACACTTGATATTAACCCTCTGATGCATGCGTTAATCCATCACAAACTTCAGTATTGAAGATCTCCAGCATCAGAATGTTTTATGAGAGAGTTGCACATCTGTTCACTGAAGCTCATATTCAAGAGTTGAATTTACACTACGGTTCAAAAGTTTGGGGTCGGTAAGATTTATAATGTTATAAAAAAATGTATTTCATATAAATGATCTTTCTATTCATCAAAAGAATCCTGAAAAATAAAATGAATGACTGTTTCCACAAAAAACATTGATAATGATCATAAATGTTTTTTGAGCAGCAAATCATCATATTAAAATGATTTCTGAAGGATCATGTGACACTGAAGACTGGAGTAATGATGCTGAAAATTCAGCTTTGATCACTGGATATAAATTATAGTTTACTATATATTCACATAGAAAACAGCTGATTTACATTGGAATAATATTTCACAATTTTTACTGTAGTTTTGATCAAATAAATGCAGCTTTGGTGACTTTGAAAAATATTATAATATCTTCCTGATTCCAGACTTTTGAATGGCTGTGTACACTCTAAAAATAATTAATGGGACCTGTTGACACTTAAACTTAAATAAATGCATGGTTGCAAGTTAAAAATGGTGATTTATTGTTTTAATTAAACCTTTTAAGTTGCAAATATTATTTTGTAGAGTTCTGTTGACATAATAATGTTGATCATTACATCAAATTAATATCACCTGTAATTTTAGACTCAAATTTCTGCATTAATTAGCTTTTTCTTTTTTTTTTTTTAAATTGGGTTCTAGTAACTTAATTGTTTTGATAACTTCATAAATTAGGCAGTGGATTTCTAGTTCCACACATGCTTTGCATAAGACTGGATGAGTAGAATAAATGTGTTAATTTAAGTGTTTTAAAAGATTAGTTGACTTCAGAATTAAAATTTCCTGATAATTTACTCTCCTCCATGTCATCCAAAATGTTCATGTCTGTCTTTCTTCAGTCGGAAAGAAATGAAGGTTTTTGAGGAAAACATTCCAAGATTTTTCTCCATATAGTGGACTTCACTGGGGTTCAACGGGTTGAAGGTCCAAATGTCAGTTTCAGTGCAGCTTCAAAGAGCTCTACATGATCCCAGACGAGGAATAAGTCTGATCTAGAGAAACCATCGACATTTTCTAAAAAAAAAAAAAATTATATACTTTTTAACCACAAATGCTCGTCTTGCACTGCTCTGTGATGCTCCACGCATGACGTAATCATGTTGGAAAGGTTGTGTGTGACGTAGGTGGAAGTACCGCAATAGGGCGAAAACTCCTTCATTTTCTCCTCCAACTTCAAAATCGTCTGACATCGTTGTTTTTTTTTTTTTTTTTTGTTTTTTTGCAAACCGTTTGACTTAGTCTTGACTTCCGCTTTGTAGACACTGGATTGGTACTTCCACCTACTTTCCAACATGATTACGTCATGCGTGGAGCATCACAGAGCAGTGCAAGACGCATTTGTGGTTAAAAAGTATATAATTTTTATTTTTTTTTTAGAAAATGTCCGATGGTTTCTCTAGATCAGACTCTTATTCCTCGTCTGGGATCATGTAGAGCTCTTTGAAGCTGCACTGAAACTGACATTTGGACCTTCAACCCGTTGAACCCCAGTGAAGTCCACTATATGGAGAAAAATCCTGGATGATTTCATCAAAAACCTTCATTTCTTTTCCACTGAAGAAAAAGACATGAACATCTTGGATGACATGGAGGAGAGTAAATTATCAGGAAATTTTAATTCAGAATTCAACTAATCCTTTAATGCTGTTGTGTTTGACATTTAAAAGTTTCTGTAATGTTGAAGTTTTTGTGGTTATTGTGCTGAAGAGTAGATACATGAAGGTAAACACTATTGACTCTATAAGCAATGACTGCGCTAATGACAATAATATCTTATTTGTTCATTAAATATACATGTTAAAATAAGTTATGCTAGCATGTGTTGTGATATCTGTTGATTTGAACTGAAATTGATCAAATTAATTGGTTCCAAGTCTACAACTCTTAATTTTTTTTGAGTAATCAGCTTAAAAATTTGCGTTAAGCTACAAATTAAGTTACTCTTACTCATTGTAGCTTGTTGGTTGAATGTAAAGTTGTAACTCAAATAAAATTGATGCAAACTTTTTTTCTTTTTTGTATAGCCGACACATTAATTATAGAGTGCATGTTGTCACAAATGGTGGTTTGGCTGTAATATTGTTAAAATGCCTTTTAATGTCGCTGTGCATCAGAGAGTTGCTTGTTGCAGATGCTCTTCTGAGGCTTGGATTGAAGATGTTTTGCTCACAATCACAGTCAGATCAGGAGTTTTCATCTTCTCAGGGTATAGTGATCATGTGATCTCTGGTTATAACATTTTTATCACCAGAATGTGCAGCGTATTACAGTCCGTCTGTCTCCGTCTAGACTGTCAATATGAACTCCGGGGCTTCTGACCACAGAAGAAAAGACCAGTCGAGAAGATAACCGTTAGAGATTCTGAGCTCAATTGATGATGACGTTTGTTAATGAAGAGAAATGATGAGATGGGAAGGAAAAATCATCAGGAGCGGATGAGGGATACAACAGCTGAAATATTCAGTTTTATAGTGTATTTCACAATGCATGTTGTTTCACAGAAGCTGAACCATAAAAACATTCATTTTCTCGACTGTGGCGATGAATACATGAAGTGATAAAATGTTTACCTGCTTGCTTTGGATAAAACATGTATTTCAATGAATGAAAATGATTTAATACCTTTAGTAACAACGCTGTAACAAAATTAAGCAATTGTCTGTTTTTGTGAAATCATAATTCGATATGAGCTGCGTTTATAGATGCTCTTTTTAAAAAGATAATTAACCTTACAGCTCGCAATCTTAATATCTATATGATTTTCAGTCAATCCCGAGGAGTGATGTGATATTTCCCCTTCAGCTCCACGCGTGTGTTTTTCATCATCAGCACCGTGAGAAAAGACCCGCAGACTGTCCTTTAACTGACCTGCCGCCTGACAACCATCTCTAACTACAGGCAGATGGCATGAAACAAACATTTTTATTTAGAAATGATGTTCTTCCTCAGTGATTCTGTCTTGTTTTCCAGCACAAATATCTAAACATTAGAGAAGCAAAGAAGCATGGAGAAGCATGGAGAAGCAAAATATTAAGATATCAAAATGAAGTGAGTTTGTGTTTAAAACAAGTCTGGAGTCAGAAAAATAAACTTAATTCAAAGGAAAAGCTGACAGATTTTTGTTCTCACGTCATTTTCATGATTTTCTCAGTGAACAAGACTTAATATCTTCAGTCATTTTGCTTCTCCAGCAAATTTATCCTCAATTTACGTATTTGTACTGGAAATACTGAGGAAGAACATCCTTTTTTACAGTGTATGGTATCCAAAACTACATGATTACCAGTTCACGTCCAAACAAAAACAGTTCTGATCATGATCACGGTATCTGGGGGAAAACATGACATCAAACACTTGTTTTCCCCATTTGTTTCCACAGGTAAAGTCACTGAGAGCAGAACTGGTATTTTCAGCTGTTTTAAATGAATTTTAGCAGGAAAGGATCATGGTGTTTACTTTCCTTGATTTGATCTGGCAGCTTCTGTGTCGCTCCATTGACAGCGTTATTTAAAGTCATCATGGAATTAAAGTCGACCCTGTTTACTCTCTTAATGCACTTTCCTGCTCTCATTATGTTTCATTCATCAAAAAGAAGTTTGTCTTTGAAATCTTTCATCAAAATTAAATCGGCTCAACATTTTTGCCTCAAACCATCCTGAAACTTGGAAGTAAAATGGGTTGCACATGCTGTTTTTATGTCGACTTCAGGTGAATGTCTATTATTGAATCCTGCGTGACAACTGAAATTGTGTTTGTGTGAAACAGGTCGGAGAGACACTTGAAGAGAAGAGAAGAGTTCAGCCAACGGTTCATCTGCAAAAAACTGAATCTAAATGTTCTGAGTACTATAATAAAATACCTTCTCGTTCACAAACAAAACATCATCTGTTGATTTTGGAGGTGTTCCTCCCTTTAAACATGGCGTTTGTATTGCCTTTCCTCCTCCTGCTTCAACTCTCGATCCAGACGGGAGCTCAGCGCGTCTCCAGCGATCTCAGATCCCAGCCTATTAGAGTTGTTATTTCGGATTCATGTGCGCAGAATGAGGCCAGAGAGAGAGAGATGGACTTGGACCCTGATTCTCCTTTGGTCCTGACCCATCGGATCCGTCTGCTGCCCGGATCAGGCTCAGGTTGTGGTCAGTGCGACGTGGACTTTGCAGCCTTGCGTGAGCGTATTGAAAGACTGGAGAAGGAGGTGTCGGATCTGAGGCAGAAATGTGGAGGTCCGGACGGATGCTGCACCTCCCAGCAGAGCAAAGGTAAAGCCCTTCCTGAGTGCCACCAATCCAGACCTTCCCAGGTTCTCATAAGCTTCTCATAGTCAAGAAATCCAAAACAATACCTATCCTGACTGATCCTAAAGGATCGTTATGGGAGATATTCAGCTCTAATCAAATTAGATCCTACTAGATCAGGGGTTCAAACATGCGGCCCACAATGGTGTCCAATCGGGCCCGAGGGATGATTTGATTTTGAACAATAATAGAAAATGGAGAGATACTGGTCAGACAGCTATAAATTGGAAATGTCATTTGTGTGGGAATATTACGAAAGTCTGTAAACAGGACATTAACTCAGGCCAGACGGAGCACTCTGAAGACTGACACAAAAAGCACTAAATAAAAAATAAAAAAGGTAATTGTGACTTTTTATCAGGCAATTCTAACTTTTTTCTCAGAATTGCATGATATAAACTTGCAATTGCATCTTATAAAGTCAGAATTGTGAGATATAAACAATTCTGAGAAAAAAGTCATAATTGCAAGATATCACGCAATTCTGACTTTATATCACGCAATTCTGACTTTATATCTCGCAATTCTGACTTTATCCAATTCTGACTTATATCTCGCAATTCTGACTTTATATCTTTACTTTATATCACAATTCTGACTTTATAACTGCAATTCTGACTGACTTTAATTTCTGACGCAATTCTGACTTTTACTCGCAATCTGACTTTATATCACAATTCTGACTTTATATCTCGCAATTCTGACTTTATATCTCACAATTCTGACTTTATATCGCGCAATTCTGACTTTATCTCACGCAATTCTGACTTTATATCACAATTCTGACTTTATATCACGCAATTCGACTTTAACTCGCAATTCTGACTTTATATCTCGCATTCTGACTTTATATCATGCAATCCTGACTTTATATCACGCGACTTTATATCTCACAATTCTGACTTTATACGCAATTCTATAACTGACTTTATATCACGCAATTCTGACTTTATAACTCGCAATTCTGACTTTAATCTCGCAATTCTGACTTTATATCACGCAATCCTGACTTATATCACCAATCCTCCTTTTATAACTCGCAATTCTGACTTTATTCGAACTTCGCAATTCTGACTTTATATCACGCATCCTGACTTTATACTCTCAATTCTGACTTTATACGCAATCCTGACTTTTATTTACTCGCAATTCTGACTTTATATCACGCAATCCTGACTTTATATCTCGCAATTCTGACTTTATATCTCGCAATCCTGACTTTATATCTCCAATTCACCTTTTAATCTCGCAATCCTGACTTTTATATCTCGCAATCCGACTTATAAATCTCTCAATCCTGACTTTATAATCACGCAATCCTGACTTTATATCACGCAATCCTGACTTTTATAATCACGCAATTCTGACTTTATTATCCTCGCAAATTCTGACTTTATATCTAATCCAATTCTGACTTTATTAAATATCAAACACAATTCTGACTTTATCTCTCCGCACTTTTTCCAATTTCTGACTTTTTATATCCTCACAATTCTACTATATAACCCTCGCAATTATTCTGACTTTCTATCACCTTCTGACTTTATTAACACCCCACTCCAATTCTTTTCGTGGACTTTTTCTCACAATGCTGACTTTTAATCCAAAATGCATCTCAATCTGACTTTATCTCCTCACACGCAATTCCCTTACTTTATTTAATTTATATAAATATCTCGCACTTTCTGACTGTAAAATAGTAATATTAATAATATCCAATATCTGTTCATGACTTTATATATCCCCTACAATTCCCAATCCCTCTGCATTCTGACTTATATCCCCAACAATTCTGACTTATATCCTTCCCAATATTCTTCTGACTTTTATCCCTGCACACTTTCTGTCTGTCTGACTTTATAGATAATCGCGCACTTCCTGACTGAGCATCACGCAATTCTGACTTTTATACCATCGCAATTCTGACTTTTAATCTCTCCACCCGCATTCGGCACTTTAGTAATCATGCAATCCTGACTATAAATAATATCACGCAATTCTGACTTTATAGTCTCCCAATCTTCTGACTTTATTCCCTCCAACATCCACGCATTCTGACTTGATAAATATAAATCGCCATATCCTGACATTAATAATAATCACGCAAGTCTGACTTTAATTCAATATAAAACTCGCATTCTGGACTTTATCATAATAATATAATCTATAAACGGTATGTCTCGCAATTTCTTCCTGACGTTATATATCATGCAATAGATTGTCCGACTTTATACTCACGCCAATCCTGCATTTATAAAATACCATCGCAATTCCTGAACTTTTATAAATTAAAATCGCGCACTTCCTACTGTAAAAATATCATATCCTCCAGGCCAATTCTGACTGTAATATAAAAATCACAGCAAAATCCACTCCACCTGAACTTTATACATCTCAATTTCCCCTTCTCTGACTTTATATTATCACAAAGCAATCCTCCTGACTTTATAACTCAACTCTAATTTTCTGCCTTTAAATCTCGCAATTCTGACTTAAATCCGCAATCCTGACTTTATAAGCATCCGGACAATAATCATGCAATCCTGACTTTCTAATCTCTCAATCTCTTCTGACTTATATATATCTCGCAATCCTGACTTTATAACGCATCTTTATAACAATCCTGACTTTATATCATTCTGACTTTCTATCACGCAATCCTGACTTTATAATCTCGCAATCCTGACTTTATAACTCTCAATTCTGACTTTATATCTCGCAATCCTGACTTTATATCTCGCAATCCTGACTTTATATCTCGCAATCCTGACTTTATATCATCGCTCGACTTATAACTCGCAATCCTGACTATAGCTCGCAATTCTGAGAAAAAAAGTCAGAATTGTGTGAGAAAAACTCGCAATTACCTTTTTATTTCATGGTGGAAACGAGCTTCCATGGAACAGATGCACCAGCAGAGAAAAAACTGTACCAGACACAGAAGCTCGCTTTCGCAAAGTATAGGAAGAAAAATAAATACTGAAATGGGGGTTGGGGTTATATGAATGTATATATGAAGGGGAACTGTTTTCAGAAGCATTTTCTTGTCCTATTACCTCTGCAGCACTGCATTGTGTACAGCGGTAATCAAGGAAATGTTTCTATAAGCGCCACCTACTGTCAGAGAGTGAATTTGCATTTTCTTGCGTATATTCAGGATGCATTTTTCATTTAATTCTACTAATAAGAATAGAACATAATTCTTTGGTTACTTTTGTCAAAAATAGAGCATGCCAAACATGGTTACAATGGTGTCAATCATCGCATTTCTGGAACACATGATCATAATTTCAAGGGATTCGCTCCTGTATTTACATACAGATGTGACTCCTGAAGCTGTGGCCATTATAACGTGTTATTTCTCCACAGGTGCGGTCTGTACCACCGCTGGTCCCACGACTGATGAGTGTCCAGATGACTGCAGTGACCAGGGTCGCTGTGTCGATGGGAAGTGTGTGTGTTTCTCAGGATTCAGTGGGCCGGACTGCAGTATCCCGGACTGTCCTGATGACTGCAGCAGCCGGGGCCGGTGTGTGAACGGACAGTGTGTGTGTGACGCAGGCTTCAGCGGTCCGGACTGCTCTGTAAAAACATGTCCAGATAACTGCAGCAACCGCGGACGGTGTGTGAATGGGAAGTGTGTGTGTGACGCAGGCTTCAGAGGTCCGGACTGCTCGTCCAGCACGTGTCCTGGGAACTGCAATAACAGGGGCCGCTGCGTGAACGGCAGGTGCGTGTGTGAGGCCGGGTTTACCGGCCCTGACTGCGGGACACGGAGCTGTCCGGAGAACTGCAACAACCGGGGACGCTGTGTAAACGGAAAATGCGTGTGACTCTGGGGACAGGTCCTGTCCGGGCTGCGTCTCTGGAAGGTCCGAGAGGTCTGGGGGAACTGCAACAATCGGGGGCGCTGTGTGAATGGAAATGCGTGAGGGCTTCTCTGGGCCAGACTGCTCTGTAAAAACATGCCCGGATAACTGCAAACCGCGGACAGTGTGTCAATGGGAAGTGTGTGTGTGAGAGCGGCTTTACTGGACCGGACTGCGCGTCCAGATCCTGTCCTGGAGACTGCAGTAACCGGGGCGTGTGTGTCGACGGCCGGTGCGAGTGTGAGAGCGGCTTCACTGGACCCGACTGCTCGTCCCAGGCTTGTCCCAGTAACTGCAATAACAAGGGCAGATGTGTGAATGGGAAGTGCGTCTGTGATGTGGGCTTCTCCGGTCAGGACTGCTCCAGCAAAACCTGTCCCAACAACTGCAGTAACAGGGGCCGCTGTGTGAGGGGCCGCTGCGTGTGTCGTCGGGGTTTCACGGGGCCCGACTGCAGCGAGTGTCAGGCTGGGTTCACTGGGGAAAACTGTGATGTCGGTGAGTGATGCACTGTACACTGTAAAAAAATAAAAAAAAGGGTAATTTTCTAGCAGCAGAGGTGTCAGAAAATGTTTAAAAACAGAAAAATACTGTCAGGAAAAAACAGATAAACTGTAAAAAAAACCCAGTATTTTCTTATCCTATAATTACGGTTTATTACTGTAATATAAATACTTTTAACATACATTAATTGTTGCACTCTAAAAAATGCTGGGTTGAAAATGGACAAACCCAGTGATTGGATTGATTAAATGTTTAAACAACCTGCTGGGTAGTTTTATATAACTGTTTAAAAATGACTGTATTGCTTGATTTAACCCTCTGGTTTTTAAATTGGAATGGTACGAAACTTGATAAGGTTTTGGCACTTGCTATATGAACGAACAAAAAAATAATCATGTAACGTACATGATTCGAAAAGATTAAATGGTCCTGGAAAAAAATAGTCACACTTGTGCTTCTCGAGGTCAAAAATGAGCGCATTGGAAATGAATGGGAGAAGAATTTCATCACAAGATTTTCAACAAAATCTTACTGAAAGCTCATTTTTTGCGATATCAAGCTCAAATTTGGAACTCAACCTGTTTAGATTTATGGCTTTGATATCCTCAGAGTTTTAGTTTAAATCGTGTTCCTGAAAATATATATTTAATATAAAAATTGAAAATTGTGTTTTTTTCATAACAATAAATGTCAAATTCTGTAACTTTAAGTTAACTTTTTAAAACTTTTTTCACTTCAGCAATAATTTGCCAAGAGTCGTCTTTGAAAAGAGATAAAAATTAAGGCTTAAAGCGTTCAAGATTTGACAAATGGATTATAACTACAGCGTAAATATAATTTAGCACTATAAAGTCCCCTAAAAATACAAAATATTAAATAAAAAACATTATTGAATTAAAATATAGTACATTCATTTCTTTGAAATAAAAAAAAATTCGGTCATTTTTGACCGACACACGAAGAGCACCAGAGGGTTAAAATGAACCCAAAGTATGTTGGAAATTAACATTTATAAAATGTTTAATAACCAAACATTTATTGATAATTAAACAATAAACATTTATTAAATTGCTTATTAATAAATGTTCACCTTTTGATTATTATTGTTGCCTCTAGTAATTATGTGTCTCTTTAATTTCCAACCTATTTTGGGTTGATTTTAAGCCAGACATATAGTCATTTATAAACAATAGTTGGGTTAAATAAATATGCTCAGCACATCTGGCAAACATTTAACCCAACCGCTGGGTTAAAACAATCCAATCGCCGGGTTTCTCCATTTTCAACCCATGTTAGGTTGTTTTTAACCCCAGCATTTTTAGAGTGCAGAATACAGTCATACACCTCTAAAACTCACACTGTAAAAAAAAAAAAAAAAAAAAAAAAAAAACGACAGCTGTGGTTACCAGAAATTTACCGTAAAAAAATATGGTAGCAACATTTTAGGTTTTACAGATTTTACTTACATTTACAGTAAAAAAAAAAACATATTTCATTAACTGATATAATGTTAATTTACCAACCTAATGAAGTACTAACATCTGTTTTGTACCTTTTGTAATACACTGACACCAACCAATACAAATACTGATGAGAAAGTCACGTGACGAATCAAAGTGTCACAGTGTCATTTACACAAACACTAAACACATGGTAACACACATGACATTTAAAAAATGCAATAAACATTAATTTAACAACATTAGACGTAACATTAAACACTAATGTCCATAACTGCTTAGAAAAAAACTAAGAAGAAAAGGTTATTTCAACAAAAATACATCAAATGTGAAGTATCATTTAGGAAATTCTGGGAATGTCAATTTACGGTTTCATAGTTAAAATTATGATTTTTTTTTACAGTGTGTGAACAAATACTATTATTTAACCTAAAAAAAAAAGTATCAGGTTACGTATGTAACCATGGTTCCCTGTAACCCAGGTCTGAAAGCAACTATCCAAAAACTCCAATCCCTATTGGCCAGCGACAGCCTATGACGTAATATGGTGCGACCCGGACGTATCAAAGGAGCGCCTGGAGAAACAGAAGACATCTATCGTCTTGAGGAACAGTTCTGCAGGCAGGCAACCCAAAGCATGGCAAGGAAACGCAGAGTCTCGTTCCCTGTTCTCAGGGAACCATGGTTACATACGTAACCTGAGATGTTCCCTTTCGAAAGGGAACTCGCTCTGCGTTTGCAAAAACGCTATGGGGAACGATATACCCACGCCGCCATGCTTGAGGAGAGTGCATGCCAAAAAATATGGCTGACAAACGTCGAGCAGTTTCGAAGGAAACGCTTAGCAACTCACCCTCGGGTCACACCAGGCTGTCAGTGACAGCATTCCCTATGGCCAACAGCCCAAGCTGAGCCTACAGAAGGCCTTCCTCTATAAAGAGAGAAGGCCTAATAAGGCCGCTAGAGCATCTGAGACCAACTTTTCCGCAGACAAAGTGGTCTCTTCTAGGGAATGAGGCCAGGGAACTGAAGGGAACCCCGACCAGTCACTAGAGGGGAACGAAGTCACCCCCCAGTGCCACCAGGGAGGCCGACCTGGTCTATCGTAAGACAAGCTTAGTCTTGGCCAATCCCTGTCTGAACACAGAATCTCAAAAACGCATCCTTCATAGAAGGGAGCGGGTAAAAGTGACTGCAAAAGGGCAGGAGCAACTCAAACCCACGCGTAGAGACGGGCATCCTGGAGAGCAGAACTCAGCTGAGTGCTATAAACCCTCATATTGAGGGGAGTATAATCCGCTCATCCTAGGATCTACTCAGCACTTGATAATTTGCACTGAGGAGGCTGTGCGCTAGAGAACCCTGATAGAGGGGAGCACAACCAGCCTGGGGCTGATCCTCAATGGGAGGCCTCATGGAAGCCTTCACCTAATGATCAGCTTAGGGAGCTAAGCACTATTACACAGACAACCCTAGCAGGGAAGCACAAAGCTCGACCTAACAGGTAAACCATACTGTGGGCACATAAACATGGAGGCCAGAAAGGACCTACATCATGATAGTAATTCTATGTGGAGTAAGACTCACATAAGCCAGAGTACTTTGTCACAACAGTAAGACATTTAATGGAGGCCTGCGAAGGCCACCTTGAACACTTATCTCGCTCGCTGGAAGCAAGAAACATGACCTCAGTATACAGCAAATGAGACACTGAGGTGCCCACATAACAGCCCACCTAACACAATCCAACAAGCAGTGTACTCGGTAAAAGGAACCCTTTTTACTCTTTAAAGCAAGAGGACTACAACATACGCCATCACGCACTAAGGAAGGCCCGAAAAAAAGGGCCTATGACCTCAGCAGACATGTGGCATCAGCTCGTGGCAGTGTTTTAAGCACCAGGAAGGACAAATAACCGAACCATAAGGAGGTTAAATTATCAACTGGGGCCCTGGCCAACCAGAAATGTACTCAGTAAGACGCTTGTAACTCTCACTGTGAGAGGAGTACACTATCACATACACCAGTATGTTCAAAGGTACTGGTAATACCTGTAAAACATACGGCGTTAGTCTAGTGGCCACGTAGAGACGGGCATCCTGGAGAGCAGAACTCAGCTGAATGCTATAAACCCTCATATTGAGGGGAGTATAATCCGCTCATCCTAGGATACTTGATTATTTGCACTGAGGAGGCTGTGCTATTAACTGACGAGTGCTGTGCGAAAACAAGGAATGTGGATCCGGAATGCTACTGCACAACAACATATACTCTAGTCAGTCTATCAACTTCAGTTTGCCCAATAAAAACCCTAATTTCTCTGACTACATGCTCAGAAAAACTATACATGAAAATAAGGCCTTATTCAAACATATAAAATATAGACCGTCCTGCGGCTCAAAGACCGAAGACTCCTAATGTTCCCTTTTTTTTTTACATGAAAGGATGGAATCTAAGGTTCTTTTAAGCCTAAAAGATCCTCTTACTATCAAACAGAAATAGCAGGCCAACAGAAATAATTACTACGGGCCCAGCCATCAGTCTGACCATAAGAAGCATCTGAGCATGAAATAAGAAGAAGAGGAGAGGGTAGATATAAATCACCTATGTAGCTGGGGAATCGATTAAAAACGCAACGGTGTTTACAATCGATGACCCACCTCACTCTCGCTTCTTCCTCCTCCCGTCTGTCTGGGTTCAGATACAAATCTGAAAGGCTAGGGTTTTTTCCATGCCCTCCCGATCTCAAACGTGGAGATCAGAAAAAGAATGGAAAGTCATGGAAGCCCCTGCATTAATGGACAGAAAGGAACCGCTCGTCAAGCTGTCCGCGCGGCCCCTTTCTTAACGCGCTCTCACGGCAGCTACAGCCCGCCGAGAGGCGCGTCCCAAACACGCAGCAGCTCGCATGCACAAGCCAGAGGAGCGCTCGCCGTCCGGACGCGATGGCGACAAACACAAACGTCATCGTCATCCATTTTAGAACGGAGCGCCCGATAGGGAGATGCTCATAGTAAACAACAGACAAACACACAGACAGCGCCCTCAAGCACTGTCTATGCGCGCTCCTCTCCAGACAGAAAATGCCCAGAAAATGTGTATATCAAGTGTCAAACACCGGGACACGGATGAACACACTCTCTTGAACGTTTGTAAGGCATATATTAAAACCCTACCGGAGTCGATATAGACGCGATCAGACAGAACAGGACCGAAAGACGATGAGATGTCTTCTGTTTCTCCAGGCGCTCCTTTTATACGTCCGGGTCACGCCATATTACGTCATAGGCTGGCGCTGGCCAATAGGGATTGGAGTTTTTGGATAGTTGCTTTCAGACACCTGGGTCACGTGACGTTCCCCATAGTGTTTTTGCAAACGCAGAGCGAGTTCCCTTTCGAAAGGGAATCACCATTTTTCAAGAGTTTCAAGCCTTATTTTGTAACCTATTAATTGAAAGCGACAAGATTTTACTGCATCTGTCCGCTGGGTAGGATCAGAAATTATAACAACTTTAGAGACACTTTAAATAGCGCTTTATATTCCATATGGAGGTGTTTAAATAACCTGCACATGTGGTAACACGCCAACATTACGTTGTGTCTTTATTAGTGCTGTTGGTGAATGAATCCAGCAGCGGGTCAGCAGTAATCGGAGTTATCGCTTCAAGTAGAAACAGATGGCTTTGAATGGGAGTGTTGTACACTTGTGTCTCTGTGTTTTGTGTCCAGCGCTGGCGGGCGTCTCTCGTCTCAGCACCAGGGACATCACCGAGTCCTCCGTCACGCTGTCCTGGACTCCAGCGGCTGTGCAGTACGACACCTACCACATCAGCTTCACCAGCACGGCACGTAAACACGCCTGCATGTCACGTGACACAAGAACTGCTGATGTGATTTCAGCATCGATTCAGACTACTGTTGCTGATCCTTCCTCAATAATAATAGCAAATATCTATAGATTTAAAAATGAAGGGTGAACTTGTCTTTCGGTCTTTCCAATCAATACAAAATCAATCTTTAATAGTCATTTTAAGGATTAGATCAGATAAAAAACTTTTTTTTTTCAACTAAATATACTGCAAAAAAAGTTTTTTTTTTTTCCCAGTATTTTTGTCTTGTTTTCCAGCACAAATATATAAGCATTCTTAGCCCGTGTGTGTCAATTAAAAAAAGCAACATACATGTCCATAGAGGACAAAAATGTCCATTTCCAAAAATTGTCATAAAAATTTGAAGCTTGGGAGCACAGACTTAAGTTTGATCTCATTTTAAAGATTATTGGCAGATTATTGTTGAAGTAAAAAAAAAAAAAAGTTTATAAAAAAGCAATAAATCTAAATAAGTTGTTACAAAAATTTGAAGCTTTTAATTTTAATTTTGAAGCCTATTAAGAAAGACTGCAACATTTTATCGTTAAATGACCCTGGGATTAGAAATTGCAGTTTTTTAATGGGTTTCAATGGGGATATTTTTGAACTTACGTTCCTGAGAGGAACTATTTTGTGTTTTTCTTGTGCACAATAGATTTTTTTTTTTAAAGTAAAATGGGAGTGAAATAGTAAAATTTCAATAAAAATACACACCTGTGCCAAAATGTATGCATTTGGCATTAACACAGGCTAAATAATCATAAAAACAAATAAAACAAACAAACAAAAAAATATCCATAAGGATGCACAAGGGATAAATCAAGATACATTTACTGGAGAAGCAAAATTCTGTAAAATATTGTCTTCTTTTCTGACAGATATTTGTTTTGATTTAAGCACAAACTCACTTCATTTTGATGATTTTTTTCTGAAAACAAGACTTAATGGTTGAAGTCATTTTGCTTCTGCAGTAAATGTATCTTGATTTATGAATATTTGTACTGGAAAACAAGACAAAAATATAGAGGAAGAATCTTTTAAAGGATTTAATATTTGCTGGACAGACTGTTGTCTATGTGATTTAAAGCTGCAGTCTGCAAGTTTTGCCTCTTTGTCGCCACCTCTTTTTGAATCCTGCATTTGCAGTTATTTGTGAAATTATCATCTTTACATGGTTTGTGTATGGCACGGATCAGCGCGGATGAATCTAATGTTTGCTGTCAATCACCACACTGGTGTGGATACTGTACTTCGGAATCTCAGATTCTAGTCTTGGAAGTATGACCAAAATAAGAATTTTCACTGGAAAATTTCATCTGAACAAGCAAGTAACAGATCTGCCACTTTTGTTCTGACCAACTGAGGAAAAAAAAGCATTACATTACCAATGGTGATTAAATCTAATGATCGCTTAGCTCGGATCACGTCAAACTGTGCAAATTATTGTTGTTATTATACTTTGTTCTCAAATTGTTAATGTTAACATCAGCATTGCGTGACTGTGTATTTAGTGTGTATTAGTGTTAGCTGTAGATTTCAATTTCTAACGTTAATTTGTCATACCATACAATCCACCATCAAAATAAGTTTAATTTCCAGCTGCTTGAGAAAAGGCTATAAATTATCCGTCACCTGCAGCATCGTCACATGATATAGTCTACTAGCTGGGACTCGTTTTTTATGTAAACAGATGTAATGATGCAAAGATAAACTGCAGCATGCTCGAATTTCCTGTGGAAACCCACAAGGACTGCTCTTATTATAAAACATTATTACAAGCGTACCGTTGTGAATCAGGCTAAGGTAAGGAGATAGTTTTGAGCACTGGCTGATTATGTACTTGCTCAAAAATGGAATTTGGATCATTTTTAACCAAAAAGTTACAACTGCAGCATTAAATAAAATTTCAGTATTTTTTTTTTTTTATTATTATTGCAAAACTGTAAATGAGAATCACCCATTTTTTTTTTTTCTCCTCATCTGATAATATCAGGTACAGAAAGTATTTTACAGCTCCCACAGCAGCCCAAACTTAAATCTGGCCGAGTGTCTTTTCCAAAGGAAAAACAAATTAATTTTTACACAGACATAAAATGAGCTCAATCTGGCAATGGAAAAACAAGCTATGTGTTTTGGACAGAAGCCCTGCTTGATTTACAGCCGTATGAATGTTTAGTGCCCATCTCTGCCTCAGCAGCCATGCATGTAACATCTCAACATACTGTAACCCAACACACACTAACACACACCACTGTAACCCACACACCAACACACACCACTGTAACCCAACACACACTTGTACCCAGTAACCTGTAACCACCACACACAAATGTAACCCAACACACCACCGTAACCCACACACCACGTAACCCAAACTGTAACCCAACACACCACTGTAACCCAACACACACCAACACACACCACTGTAACCCAACACACACCACCGTAACCCAACACACACCAACACACACCACCGTAACCCAACACACACCAACACACACCACTGTAACCCAACACACACACAACCCATGTAACCACACACCACTGTTGTAACCCAACACACACGGTTCCGTAACTGTAACTGGTTGGGGTACAAAAACTGTTTGGGTTAAAAATGGACAAACCCAGCGATTGGGTGTTTTGACCCAGCTGTTGGGTGAATCTTTAACCCAACCTGCTGGGTAGTTTTATTTAACTCAACTGATGTTTAAAAATCACTTATTGATCACTTAAAATGAACCCAAAATAGGTTGGAAAATAACATTTATTAATATGTTTAATTAATAATAGTTAAATAATAAACATTATTAAATTGCTTATTAATAAATGTTCATCTTTTGATTATTATTGTTGCCTCTAGTAATTATATGTCTGATTTTTAATTTCCAACATATTTTGCGCTCATTTTAAGCCAGCCATATAGTGATTTTTAAACAATAGTTGAGTTAAATAAAACTACCCAGCACATTGGGCAAACATTTAACCCAACCGCTGGGTCAAAACAACCCAATCACTGGGTTTGTCCATATTTAACCCAACTTGGGTTGTTTTTAACCCAGCATTTTTTAGAGTGTAACCCAACACACACCACCATAACCCAACACACACCAACACACACCACTGTAACCCAACACACACACACACACCACTGTAACCCAACACACACAAACACACACCACTGTAACCCAACACACACCACTGTAACCCAATACACACCAACACACCACTGTAACCCAATACACACCAACACACGCCACTGTAACCCAACAAACCGACACACACCACTGTAACCCAACACACACCAACACACACCACTGTAACCTAACACACACCACTGTAACCCAACACGCCCTAGAAGACATACAGCACATGTCAGCATCAGTACTGACCATTATTGGAACTTCACTTCAGTGTTTTGTGAATCTAGTCAATGCACAGCAAATGTGATGCCATGCAAATGATGTTGATTTGTGATTTATTACGGGCAAACTTTTCTGTTCGAGATTCATTTGTTGTGTCTTCAACCTTCCTCTGCATGAAAGCCTGACCATGTCTTTCCTGGTGTGGTCGAAACATGCACAGAGGAATGACAGTAAAAAGTTTGTAGCTATAGAAGCGCTAGTTATAATTGTGATGGAATTACCACTCAAGCTTTCCTTAACTGCTGGACTACGACTGCAGTCTTGATGCTTCAGCTGAGTTTGATGGCCTGTTTCTGTCAGTAATTGTCCATTAGAAACATGTGCGGTGGTGATGTAAGCGCTAGAGGCTCATCAGACTCTTCAGGAACGAACTATGATGTTGCTGTAATCTCTGAAATATCCCAACATGCTGGAGCTCTTATTTTTGCATGCAACAGTATTTGAAGCGCTTCAGTTTAATCCGCAGCTCTAAAGACTTCAAGCCTCAATCATTCAGACTGTGATGAATGTTTTGATATATTGACATCACTCAATGCTGGATTTACACAAATCAGGCATAACATTATGAGCACCTTCCTAATATTGTGTTGGTCCCAAAACAGCCCTGACCCATCGAGGCATGGACTCCTCTAGACCCCTGAAGGTGTGCTGTGGTATCTGACACCAAGATGTTAGCAGCAGATCCTTTCAGTCCTGTAAGTTGTGAGGTGGAGCCTCCATGGATTGGACTTGTTTGTTCAGCACATCCCACAGATGCTCGATTGGATTGAGATCTGGGGAATTTGGAGGCCAAGTCAACACCTCAAACTCGTTGTTGTGCTCCTCAAACCATTCCTGAACCATTTTTGCTTTGCAGCAGGAGCATTATCCTGCTGAAAGAGGCCACAGCCACCAGGGAATACCATTTCCATGAAAGGGTGTACATGGTCTGCAACAATGCTTAGGTAGGTGGTACGTGTCAAAGTAACATCCACATGGATGGCAGGACCCAAGGTTTCCCAGCAGAACATTGCCCAAAGCATCACACTGCCTCCACCGGCTTGCCTTCTTCCCATAGTGCATCCTGGTGCCATGTGTTCCCCAGGTAAGAGACGAACACACACCCGGCCATCCACATGATGTAAAAGAACATGTGATTCATCAGACCAGGCCACCTTCTTCCATTGCTCCGTGGTCCAGTTCTGATGCTCACGTGTCCACTGTTGGCTCTTTCGGCTGTGGACAGGGGTCCGGCGGCAGCCGGTTGGTTGGTTGGTTGGTTGGTTGGTGTCAGTAAATTGGTCGGTCGGTCAATCAGTTGGTTGGTCAGTCGGTTGGTTGGTCGGTCGGTTGGTTGGTCGGTCAGTCGGTCAGTTGGTTGGTCAGTCGGTTGGTTGGTCGGTCGGTCGGTCAGTTGGTCAGTCAGTGGGTCGGTCGATTGGTCAGTTGGTCATTTAAACTGGGCAAATACAGAATGATTTTGAGTTTAGAGATCCTGCACTATTTCAGGGTCACTAATCAAATAGCCAAAACTGATCATGTGAAAGTGTCATTAAAGCAGAAGTGTGACAATTACAATATATTGAGGCAAATGCTAAGAAATGATCAGATTCATGTACACTATTCATTTCAAATTTTCACTCAGGTCATGTACAGTATAATGTAGTTTGTATTAAATCATAAAATATGTTCATTAATGCTCTCAGACTTTACATGTATCTGTCCGTATATGAAGCTCTCGATGTGACATTTTGAGAAAGTGCAGTTCACATCCACATGCTTGACCAAACACAGATCAGCGACCACACCTACAACAATAAAACTGATGTTTATTGGCCTTTGCTCACTGGTCGTCATAACATACGAGACACAGAGCAAAGGGGGAACCGCTGTAAAGAGCAGATGTTTGAAAATGCTATCAGTAACAGTAACACTGAAAAGACACTGAGACAATGAAAAGTGCAGAAAAGGCACATTTCTTCCACACAAAACATGAATGGGAGGGTGTAAGAACGATGGAGAGAACAAGAATGAAAGTAGGCAGAGAATGACACCAATGCATCAGAGGAATAAAGAGAGAAAGAGTTCAGGCTGAGGAAATGCAGTAAAAGAAAAAAGCCATCAGCAGCTACAGAGAAAGAGAGACAGATGTGGGATGCTTGTTGCTAGGAAAGCGTAAACACGGTCAAAAACAAAGATGACATCACAGAACAGCTGCCGGACACTGCAGGAGCACAACAACAACAACAGTCAGAGCGTTTCACTGATCAATGACCGATACAGGCAGAACGACACCTTCAATAACCTGCTCCGTTTCTGCAGACAGACTCGCTCTCAGCTGGACACAATTACGATATTATGAGAAAGAAGACTGGAGAACACCAGCAAACTGGCAACGAGGACTGAAACTGAACTCAGGGCTAATAAAGAGCTGCAGAGCGGCTTTGCCAATATATGAGCTAAATATTACTATAGTATTAGTTCTGTAATGTGTAAAGTATTGGCTGCCTTTAGCTAATGAATGTTTTACTGAACTGGAACTCAAGAACTCCCTCATCAAGCTAGAATTACCAGAGGAAAACCCTTTACTTTCTGTAAGCCATGACTGGGGTTGTGTCGATCACAGACGGATTCATAGAAACTGTCATTGTTCATTCACTGCAAAAAAAAAAAAAAAAAAAAGATGTTTTTCCTCAGTATTTTTGTCTTGTTTTCCAGCACAACTATCTAAACATTCTTAAATCAAGATACATTCACTGCAGAAGCAAAATTAACTCTTGTGTACTGAAAAATCAGTGAGTTTGTGCTTAAAACAAGAACAATATCTGTCAGTGGAGTTTGAATGAAGTTTATTTTTCTATTTGTTCTTGTTTTAACATTAGAACATTTTCTTGTAGTATAAGTAATTGTTGTGAACGTTGACTGTACAGTTTAGTTTGGACACATTTTCTATAGTGTTGATAAAGAAGATCAATAGAGCCATTCATTAAGCTGATTTGAGACTGCAACCAAAATATCTTTCCCATTATTCTCTGTGGAAGCTCGAGAATACATTCTTACTATTCTTGTGTGAAGAGATCTTGGTTAGTACTAGCCAGCAACCACCTAGCGATTCCCTAGCAACCATCCACAACACCATAACAACTGTAAAGCAATGGCCTGGCAAACACTTACTACAGCATACCAGTTCTGAATTGGCAAATACATCCACATTTTATTCAGATAATGAACCTGCAGTACAGTTACGTCTATGTTTGCAGATTTAGATGAAGACGTAATTTGGAAGGGAGTGAATTAAATCGGCATTAAACAGAGTTAAGTAGTGGAAGGTCACAATAAACAAGAAAAATATCTATCAGTGAGGTCAGAAAAAGTCATTTTGCAAATTGATTTAAGAATATGTGGATATTTGTACTGGAAAACAAGACTGAGGGAGAACATAATTTTTGCAATGAACTCAATACTTACAAATTCTCATGTTTGGGTTGAAACAGAATATAAATGAAGTCACTCTATAACTTCTTTGTATCACAGCAGTAAATAAACAACAGGCTGAATATATTATATCCACTTTAAACAAGAAACACGACATACTGCAAATATCAGTATTCATGCAATTTGCCGTTTGTTTCCGTAAGTTCATGTGAACGCACTGATTTTTACGTTGCTGTCTCTCTACAGAAAGAAACTGAGCAGAAAATAAGCTCCAGAATCAGCGGCACACTGAACACGTACACTCAGGTCGGACTGGCCGCTGGACAGCAGTACATGGTCAGCATCACTGGAGAGAAAGATGGCGTGATGGGAACGGAGAGCACAACGCAATTCACCACATGTGAGTCTATGCAAACTGAACCGTATAGAGCAGCAGCCGCCTTATGATGTTGATTCATTCATTGATTCATTTTTGGACAGTGATCTCTGGGCCAAAAGACTTGCACGTTGTGAAGACAAGCACTACTTCAGTCGTTGTCCAATGGGAGAAGGCGCAGGGGGAGATTGACAGGTACGTCCTCTCCGTTGCACCCAATCAGACAGATGGATCCGGCAGACTTCCGGAGTTAAACCTGCCCCCGGGGAGAGATTCGGCCCAGATCGATGGCTTGCAGGCGGGCCGCTTGTATGACATCTCGTTAGTGGCGGAGAAAGACGGCGACCAGAGCCGGCCAGCAACCGTACAGGCCACTCCCGGTGAGTCTCAGGATGATGAATAAACTCTTGTTAACAGCTCACAGAATGATGTGGAACATGGCGGTGTGACTTTAAACTTCTTACGGCAAATGTTAAAGCAAAATGAGCAGAAAAGTCAAAACCATGCCATGTTCTTGTTTTAAGCACAAACTCACTTCATGTTCATGATTTTTGCAGAAAACAAGACTTAATGACTTGCTTTTCTAATAAATGTATCTTGATTTTTGATTTCCACTTCTCAGCCTTGATATTTCAAAGAAAAGTGAAGGTTGTTTTGTAGAAATGGAATGGAAGAAAGTTTGTACTCTGTAAGCACGCAATACATGTCGGGCACTTATGAACATACTTTGTCTAATGTATGTCTGCTTTGTAATTCATTTTTTTTTACAACCAGACGTTGTATCTGACAATTCAGACATTGGGAATTTTTAATGATCAGTTGCTGGCATTACCGACCAATGAAATCCAGGCCCCTTTGCATGCCAAGCATAAATGGCACAGCAAGACTAACAGGTTATGAGAGTACAAGGAAAAGTCATCATAGTATGAAACGTATTTATCGCCAGCAGATGATGTGAATTTAGACGAGACCCACTCTGATTGTGTATAGACCAGTCAGTCTGTCATATTTACAAACCAGTGACCTCACTGGAAATGTCCGGGCTATTAGAATTGAGTTTTATGTGTGGCGAGGCAAAGAGAAGAGCCTCGTGTAAATGTGCATGACTGGATCATTGTTTTATTGTGAAGAATGTTTTTCCCCTCCACACAATATCTTCACTCTAACCAGCAATGCCACATTTTCTATTTCTTCAGGAAGCTTTTGCCTTTCTTTCTTGCAGAAAATGAAAACCTCCAGATGCTACATTAACTTTGGAAATGACGGTCACACGGATAGTGGCCACCCCACCTTTAACCTGTTGCATTAACACCATCTTTTTATTAACAGGATTTCCTTTTGCAGCTGAGCCATTTTGAGTTCATTTTGCATCCAAATTTTACACCTCATTCGTGCCTTTAGGGAATGTCCCAGTGCCTGAAACCAGGATGACCATGGGGATGGAGAACATGCAGGTTGACGTGGAGCCTGGAAATAACAAAGAAAAGACACCGAGGTTCACAAACGCAACACTCTTCCTGCGAAAGCAGGTGATTAAAGGAAAGGTTGAAAATTCAGAAAGAACAGGAAATACCAGCAGACTCAGACCAGGCTTATTTATTAGACCTGGGCAAAAAAGACCACATGGGATGCTTCTCAAACCCGGTACACTACCAAATATCACAAGAAGACCTTATGGTCCAGGATTAAAACATTTAAATTCTTCCCAGATAGGAGTGAAAGGGAAGATTCTAGTGCCTTCTTCAAACAGGTCAATAACACGGTATCCACTGAGACCGAATGTAGACTCACCTTATCCCGTTTCCAATGGTAAACCATTGGCGCTGACAATGAAAGAGACAAGATCTCAGAAAGGAAACATTGAAACCATTTTTAGAATGGAATCTGTCGAGACCCCCAGAAATGACACATCAGCCCCATCTGCCACCCCACCGCCTTTCACAAACGTCACTGAATCGACTGAAGAGCCTACAATTACAACAGAAAAAAACATAACAGCCTATATAAATGGGACAAAATGTGTTCGGAAGGTTTTAGTTGGGTACAGGAAGATACACGGAAACATGTCCGATGGCAATGTGCTGTCTAAAAACCTGACAGTTGTAGTTGGCCATGTAAATGGAAATGAGCTCTTGCATAAACTTCTGATAGGCAGTTCTACAGTCAATGAAAGGGGGGTTATAGGGCTGGACGAGGCTCAACATAAAGAGCAAGAGACTTCTGAGGCGAGAAGGAGTGTGAAAGAGCAAGAAGGAGAGGTTGATGAAGAGGTGGATGAAAGCAATGCGAACACCACTCCCTATTCAGTGAGACCGCCTGAGACATCACTGTACCTGTCCCTCACCACCACATCTCCTCACATCTCCACATCAGCTCAACCTGAGAGAGTGAATAAACAGCCGACAGCAGAAAGAGCCCCGAGAAAAAACACTATCCAGGCATCTTCATTATCAATTCCCGGACAGCCAACTAGACACAAACCATTAGTAGGTAGACCACTTTTTAGGTCAGCATACTCTTCATCATCTTCAGAGATGCAAAAAGATAAGCGTCCATCTTGGCCTAGTCCCAATGCCTCTGGTTTTGCAAAAGAACCCCTCGGAGAGATGAAAGTGCCGAATTCAAGACTTCCAGCCACAAGAGAAATCCAAGATTCAACTCCTGAACTTGCTCACAAGTCAAGCACTGAGACGACTTCATTACCAGTCAAAATCCTCTTGAAACCAGACACTGCAATAAAAAACGGAGGCATTGATGCATCGCATCTGATGCCATTTCGTCGGACTCCTTTTAGGGGTTCCCTTCCTCGTCGTCCCAACGCCAGTCCTTTTCAAAACCGTACAAGGCCAGTTCTAGAGCCGCCTCAACGCCCTTCCCGGGGACCCGTAAGACGGGTTTTCCCTTCAAAACCGATTATGAGAAACAACAGGACTATCAGCCAAGCCAGTCCTATCCAACCTGTAAAAACCTGCCTTAACCCCCGCTAAAGAAAATGGCACTAGTATTAGGATTAGACCGAATGCAGTAATCAACAGGACCAGTGGGGCCGCCAGTAGACATCCAGCCAACAGACATTCCCAAATACAACACAGTGGTACCACTCGAGTGGGCCCAAACATCAGTCAGCATGGAAAAGGAAACTCTGATAGCTCTTTTTCCACAGACCATCTAATGGAAAACGATAATAAGACTCGGGAATATGTGTTGAGCGAAACAGATGGCTCTATTGAGCATGTGGGGGTCAACAATGCCACGTCAACAGGGTTTGTACTAACATGGGCTGCACCGAAAGAAAAGTTCAAACACTTTGTAATCACTCAAACTGAGCTTGGACCAGAAAACAAAGAAAAGGATGAGATGGAAAAAGATGAAGAGATGAATGAAGAGGAAGAAGTTGATGATGGGACGGGACTTAAGACAACAGCAGCAAAGAAAAATAGTTTGAGCAAAGGAAAACCTGAACTTGTACCCAATGTACAGAGAGCAAAGATGAGCAAGAATGGAGGAAACTTGACTACAGTTGTTCCTGGATCGGCCCGTTCACACCAAATGACGAATCTCAGCCCACAGACCAGGTACTCTGTGTCCATCTTTGGGAAGGGACCTGCGTTTCGCTCCAAAAAACACAACCTCGTCATTCATACAGGTACCCAAAACCAGAAGTCAGTACTGCTAAACCTTAATCTGTAAATGGTCCAAGTATAGTTACCTTCAGTTTTACTGCTTAGCACTGTTGCTTTCCATGCTTTTAAGGGCTTTTAATCAAAGCAAAGATTTGATTAAAATTTGTGCAGTGTGTAAATATTAATAAATGTTTGAATATAACAGCTTTGTTCTCAAATCTAACCCTGTGCATTTGGTCTTTTGTGGACAATGTGTGGGCTACATACTGAGCATGAACTCTTTCCCTGCCATCGACTGATGTTTTTTGGCATTTATGACACAACGGAATTCTCCTGCAATCCATGTTTTCACTGTTATGTGGTAGGGGGCGCTATTATGCATCTTCTGAAAGAGTGTATAATCTCCTGATCAAAACACAGGCGAAGAAGCAGCAGAAACAAGCGATAGAAGCATGTAAAAATAATGCAATCATCAAAGATTAAACGGCAAATCAAAAAGTCTCTGTTCTTTCCTTTGATATTCATAGTTCAGATAGTTCAGATATTCATAATATTCTAGGGGCCATGAAAGTTTTGTGAAAATAATCAAAAATGCTGGTGTTGAATAGCAACTTTAAAAAAAAAACGCTGGCAGGGAAAGAGTTAAGAAACAAGCATACTAAATAATGAAGTCTAGTATGTAATTTTGTCCACACACAGTCTCATCAGGCAAATGTGTGTCTTGAATATCAACAGAAAAAAAGTTGATTTAATAGTTTCACCTTAACATTGTCTCCATTCATTTGGTAATAACTAACTCTTCATAACTAATATTAACATTGGATTATACAAAAACAAGTGAATTAGTGTTAATTTGAATTAATTTAACAACATTTTTTACTTCGGATTTGAGAGCTACTATTGATTAATGCAACAATTTACTTTGTTCATATATTCTGGGTTAAAAACGGCACAATTACCACAGAAAATAATTTCAGCTTGTCCTTCTGTTTGTAAAAATGAAGACAAATCAATCTGAATTAACCACGTTATATGTGTGAAATAATAGTTGTGTAATTAGATTACAAATAATAGACAATGAAAAAGACAATAGTTGTGTAAAATCAATATAAACAGCCTGCATGGGGATTTTATCTGATTTGAACTGAATCCACATGTAAGGATGGTATTTTTGGTCTAAATGTAGAAGAATTTTGAATCATTTTGTTCAGTTCATCTACTGGAATTCTCTTTATTTGGTGGTGTAAGAAAACTACAAGCTTCACGTTTCTGCTTTTAAACCTTGGGAAATTCTTTCTAGGCTTCTTTACTGTAAATATGTCATCTTTACAAACTGAGGGATCAGTCAAAATGTTTTTCTGCGGACGGTAATTTCCTGATGCTAATACAGTTAAGACATATTCCTGCTCATCACCATTCTTCTCTCATCCAGGGTAAGATTACAGTCAGCTGCTTCATGTGTCCTTCATCACTCACCCTCCGTCCAGGGTAAGACCGCGGTCGACCCCTCCATCACAAACAAACGACAGCGGTTCAGTCTCATGTCAAATAACCTGTTCCATGTTGGCCAACAAAACACAAACTGTGCTTTTTTTAATGAAATGACTTGACGGCTGTTCACAACGTTTCCTTCACTTCCTCACCCGTTTCGTCTTTGCATTTTTCTTCTCCTCTCCAGGTTCAAAAGAGCAGCATCATAATATCATGCTTGTGTTTTCTGTGCAGGATTTCATGTCAGTCATTAACAGCGAGGTTTCTGTGGGGCTCTGTATAGGCCGTGGCCTATATACTGTATATATGTTTCGACTGCACATATATACACTCATGTTTTCACTGAAATAACCCATAGCCAGCCTTATGTAAGGGTTTTCACAGAGAACAGAGAAATGCGAATGCAAGTAAAGTACTGCTTAACAATGTTTTATTCTGGATTTGTATTCATCCTTACATCTTTTTTTCCTTAAATTTCTTCTTTTTAAATTTCTATGTTCTTTCTTATCCTTTTTTTTTTTTTTGAGGACTCTGTTTTTGGGAACTTCTTGTCTTTTCTCTTTCTTTCTGTCTCTGTCTCTTGCTCATTCTGACCGGGTTTTTAATGTTCTGTACCTGCTCGTTCAGGCCCGGAGCCTCCGTCTGATCTTGTCTTCAGCGATGTGACCGACAGCTCTTTCACCGTGTCTTGGACCAAACCCAAGAGCAAGGTGTCCGGATTCAAGATCACACACACTCAAGTACAAGAAGGTAACGTAAACCTCAGTTTCAAAAGACTGGCACTTTCCATGAAGAGGGTTTGAAATCATTACAAGCTCGGATCCCATTGAAAACACATGTCGTGTCCCGCAGTCTTTTATTGCATGATTATGGGTTGAACAAATTGTAAACCTCATAAAACCTGTATATTATTTATTTTGACCTCCTGAGTTTGGCAGTTAACATTTTATGCAAGTGAGCATGAAACAGAAGTTGTGCTCTTTTCTTCCCTATTGTGTCGTATATCTGAGTGGAACTGCTTCTCAAACAAGAACAAATGTAGGGCGGGGCTTGATTTTGTCCGTAGGGAATTGATTGGATGGTTGTGGTTTGCTATTGGTGGATCTAATGTGAGTGACAGGTTGCCCCGCCCTCGTCATCGGAGAAGAGATGACGCTGAAGAGGGAGGGGAAGTTATTCTGATTTAAGATTATGAGGAACAGATTAAGATTATTCAAAACAATACTAATAAATATATTCCATTAAAAATAAAGAATTCCCTTTTGATTTCTTGGGGACTTTAAGCACCACATTTAACTGTCCCAGTTGAAAAGAATGGGAAGTTTCAAGAATTTGTACCCCGTTCATGGAAAGTGTGAAATATGCATATGTGTTCTTTGTTGTTGTGATGGCAGGTGAGCCGATCTCTGTTAGCGTGAACTCAGAAACGCTCCGTCTGGATCTCTCGTCGATGTCGCCCGGCTCCACCTATGAAGTCAGCGTGATGTCTGTGCTCGGACAAGACGAAAGCGACTCCATCAAAGGCACTGTAACCACCTGTGAGTTTCACATCTTTCTAGATGGAGTATTATAGGCAAGCTGTAAGGCTGATAAATGAAAAGTCTGTCCCAGGTTGACTGATGAACCGTCACAGTTGTGTCCTCAGGATACAGCAGGATTGAAGCCGTCACAAGAATTGTCTACTACTAGTTTTGACTGTCATGAATTCATGTTTTTTGTCATCAATATGTACATTAAAAGTGATTTGAATTAAGTTTAGTCAATGTTGTCACTTTATATTGATAGTCCATTTTAGACATTCTACTAACTATAAGTAACATTGCAACTACATGTCAACTAACTCTCATTAGAGTATTAGAAGACTGTTAGGTTAGGGTTCGGGTTTATAGAATAAATTGACATGCAGTTACTTATAGTCAGTAGAATGTCTGTTGGGGAGCATCAAAATAAAGTGTTACCATGATTTTACTTTAATTTTAAAGCTGCAGATTGTATAATTTTCAAATGATAGCAGCAAACAGAATTGCAATTAGTTTCTTTGAATGGTGTGACATGACAATACTGGAAACTTGTTTGCCTATTTCAGAAAAACTGTTGGAAAATCATTTTTGCAAATCCATTTAAGGCAGCAACTAAGCTAATTTGGTGGGTTGAAATGTACAGTATAAAAAGTGGAATAACTGAAAAATATAGCTGCAAGCAGAAATTAAGGGGCCAAGCACATCAGAAGCAAACGAAGAAGCTAGCAGCAAACCAACAATGCCGTAATAACAACATAACATCATAACAACTGAGACAAAGACACTGTATGTCAAGTTTGAAGTCAATCAGACCAGCGGTACTGTATTTAGTGCAATTTCATGTTTTGTTCAATTATAGCGCCACTAAGTGTCACAGTCCCACCTCTTTTTTTTTGTGTGTGTCCTCAGTGTCCACATATATAAGCATGTAAAATTTGGTGAAAATGTCTCATTTTGTTTAGGAGTTATAGACATGTATATGTATGAACACATCATAAATTACCCACACCTGACTTTGATTGCATTTTTTTGCCAAATACTATTAAAATTTTGACATTTGGCCATTAGCGTATGGTCAACGAACCATGTTTACAATTTTCCTACAGTGGTTTCGTCTCGATCGGACTAATGGTTTCGAAGATATTCATGAATGTTGTTTAAACGTTAAATCACAACATTGCACCAACCATAATGTGAAACCTAGCATGTTTTGTTGGACTCGGCAAGGATTCAGGAATCTAAGGAGGTAACTCCAGTGAAAATAAGTTATAAGCATGTAAATTATTAATTTTTCACCACTAGGTGGCGCTGGTCTGAAACTTCTCAGACTCCTTCAGGGCATCGTGCCGATGACCCATACCAAGTTTCGTAATGATACGTTCATGCATTCGTAACATACAGCATTTTGCAACAAAATTCAAAATGGCCAACGCCCAAAATGGCCGATATGGGAAAATTGGATATCATTCAGCATGGCATGACGCCCAGAATATAGCGAAACCATGAAATTTATGATTTTTGGGCCAACCGTTCATATAAGCAAAATTAGCCATTTTTCGTATCTCCAGACCAGTAGGTGGCACTGCGCCGAAAAGCAGCATGTGACCTCAGGTCATGCTTGTGATGACATGGACCAAGTTTGCTCTGAATACGATAAAGCGTTGAGGAGATACAGCCTTGCGTCTATTTTCGCATGTGCTACGTAACATTTGTTTGTGCGTTTTTCAAAAACGGTTTGACAAATCGACTTGAATTCCATAACTTTTTGTTGGCATGGTCTGAAGATGATCTGGTTCAGTTTTCATGAAAATCTGAGCAAAGGCCTAGGAGGAGTTTGAAAAAGTAGGTTTTTCAGAAAATTCAAAATGGTGGAAAATGACGTCATTTTGTTTCTAGCCCTTGCAGTTATTAGCATTAACATGAGTGTTTTTTTTTTTTGGACAGTTGGTGGCGCTAGAGGGATTGACTTAGAGACTTCAAATTTTCTATGGTGACAGTTGAGGCTGTCCTCTATCTGTCTGCCAAATTTCATAACTTTCCCGAAAGTGGTTCTATGGGCTGCCGTAGACTTCCAGAGCGGAAGAATAAACGGAAGAATAATAATAACATCAATGGATACAATAGGTGCTTACGCAGCTTCGATGCTTGGCCCCTAATAACTTTGGATTAAAAGCATCTGCTAAATGACTGTTCATCTTTTCTAGTATGCATGCTTACTACTTCTTTTACTGCTGTTTTTGTAGGGATTTACTTAACATGAAAAACATTTCAAGTTTTTGCCCCATTCAGACATATCAAAAAGCAAACTTCAAGTCACAGCACGGTTTGCTCAGCTCAGAGTACATATGGTCCCTCTCTAAATAATGTTAAAATAACACTGAATCAGAGTTAAAGTTAATGAGATAATTAAGCAATTAAGTGATGATAGTGCATTAGTGATGAACACCTGCTGTTAACAAGCAGAATCACTGAAGAAAAGAGAAACACAAGAACTACAACTGACTTCAGTCACAGCCTTATTAATTGCTTAATTATCTCATTAACTTTAACTCTGCTTCAGTGTTACTTTAACACTATTTAGAAAGGGACCATATGTACTCTGAGCAGAGCTGATTTAACTCTGGAGATTTTGCTGTGTAACCTTTGCCTTTATCTCTGTTGGTGATTTTGATCAAATGTGTTTCCCTCAGTGCCTGATGCTCCAACAGACCTGAGGGCCATAAATGTCACCGACAGCAAAGCGCTACTGCTGTGGAGACCGGCCCTGGCAACCGTCGACCATTACATCATAGTGTACAGTTCAGACACAGGTATGCTGTATATCTGTATGGATTGGGTTGCAACTACAGCTACTCAATGTGTCTCAACTACTCAGAGGTTGCATATCTCAGCATTTACCCTCTAAAAAATGATACTAAAATGTTGTTTATACTTTGTCAGAAAAGAAAGGTCTGACACACTTTTCAATATTACTGAAAAACGACACTCCTGTGTTTTTCCTCTCATCTCTCACCATAAGCACCTGGGTCTGGAATAACCATCAAAGTCTCTGGCAACGCAGTAGAGCAGCAGCTGCAGGCCCTGCAATCCTCCACGCAGTACAGTGTGAGTGTTCAGAGCCGGAGGGGAGACCTGAGCAGCTCCAGAGCGACTGCAGTCTTCAGCACCACAGGTCAGCATGAGCGTCAGCTGTTCACTCACTCATTATCAGGTCAAGAGCCTTGAATATGAGCCAGAACTAATGTGACTTTTCCTCAATGTCTGCTGCTGTGTCATTATTAGTGGATGTATGAAGTCATTTCTCCTCAAGTTCACACAGGTGTGGAGAATCATTTTAAAGAGGACCCATGATGCTTTTTTTCCATGTTCATCTTTCTCTAGTGTGTAATGTTGCTGTTTGAGCATGAAAAATCTCTGCAAAGTTCCAGTAATTCTCTACCAGTATCATTTTTTCTGAACTCCCTGAAACGCCTCCATTGTAGTCTTGAGTTTTCTTCTTTATAAGAGAAGACTTTATAAAAGGGCATTATATGGTGTCTTTAGAGGGATTGTTGATTTATGATTTCACTTTTTTAACATAACTTTAGTTAGTGTGTAATGTTGCTGTTTGAGAGTCGTAACTTTGCAGATGTTGTTTATGATCAAAGTTCAATGCAAAGGGAGATATTTTCTTTTACAGAAATCTATTTTTAAGGACTACAACAAACGGCTGGTAGGGACTTCAACGAGCTTCTTTTTGGGTGGGTGACATCACTAACCCTTAAATTTACATAAACCCCACCCCCGAGAACACACAACAAAGGGGGCGGGGCCATGTTGGGCTGCTTTAGAGAAGAGGAAGAGTTGTTGTAGTCGAGTGTTGTTCATTTTACGCCGGACTGCTTCACAAACGAGGGTCAATTCAACACAAAAGATGAACATGACGGCACATGCTAGTGGATGAGTTGAATCAACTCCACAGCAACTACATCAATTTATCCACTAACCATTCAGAAACGTCCAGTTTCATTCTAAAAGTTGTAACTTCTTCCTGAGTCTCTCCATCAGTGTCGACTCCGGTTTGAACAATGTAAGGCTGAACACCGTCGTCATTTTGGCTGCGTGAGATTCTCCAGCTTTGTTGTTGTTGAGCTGTTAAAGCTCCGCCCTCTTCTGGAAAGGGGGCGGGAGCAGCAGCTCATTTGCATTTAAAGGGACACACACAAAAACGGCATGTTTTTCTACTTTTACACTGTTGCCACGGGTTGTTTTTCATGTCCGCTGGTTGAAGCGACTCCAAATAACATGGTATTTAGCTTCTGGAATGCAAATTTTACCAGGGGGAACCCCACCAAAAATGCAGATTTTTTCCTCCAGAACACGATTTTTCCTGTGGGACCCCCTCGAAATGTGATTTGGCTAGTTTTGGCAACCCTGTAAATGGCACTTGCTTTGATATTTGGCATGGATGCAGAAGGTGTCCAGACCACACTTCGTATTGTAATAGCACTTGTTTATGCACAAGGCGAATCCTTTGTATGTCGCAGGTGCTGGTAAAAAAAGTGGATGGTCCTCGTGATCTGAAGGCCAGTCAGGTGACGCCTCGTACCGCAGTGTTGTCATGGAAACCACCTGTATCAGCCATCACTGGTTACAAGCTGAGCTACTACACGGACAGCCAGGACATTAAGGTCAGAAAACCGAGTGTATGATTTACAGAACGAGTTATCACCCATAAAGCCTCTTTTACCCAGCGCTCTCTTAAGATTGAGCATTAAACACCTGGATATGTTTGTTCCGCACAGGAAGTGATTGTTGAGCCCACGTTGACGGAGCTGAAGCTAAGCAGGCTGAAGCCGTCGTCCACATACATGGCTCGTCTGCGGGCCATGAGCGGCGGTCTGGAGTCTGTGACCATCTCCACAGAGTTCAGCACTGGTACTGACCGCTGACCATCTCTAAACATCTGCATTTGTGCTAGAAATCATCCAACATTTTTTTTTTTTGTTAGTTCATGTTAGTTAATACATGTATTGATGTTAGCAAATGAGAACTTGTTGTAAAGTGTTACCACAAGTCAGGATGAGCTGCATTCATTTTCTTTCTGTGAAGAAAAAGTCTTTTTACAGTGCTACTTTGTTCTCCTCAGGGAATCTCCGGTTCCCGTTTCCCACTGATTGTTCCCAGGAGCAGCAGAACGGAGTGCTGGAGTCGGGAATCGTGGAGCTGTTTCCGCAGGGCAGGGAGGGTAAACCAGTGATGGTTTACTGTGACATGGAGACGGATGGAGGCGGCT
The DNA here is from genome assembly GCA_028476615.1 of Culter alburnus. Taxonomy (NCBI): domain Eukaryota; kingdom Metazoa; phylum Chordata; class Actinopteri; order Cypriniformes; family Xenocyprididae; genus Culter; species Culter alburnus. The sequence continues at coordinate 724,723 of JAOTNS010000045.1, forward strand.
GGATGGTACGAGGGTCACGTCACATCTCTACTAGTGTAGCACAGAAGTTATTGGGTGGGACAAGAAAAGGTGGAAGTCTTCATGTTGCAACGGCCGGCGCGTGATCTTGATCATGTCCCCTTTACGGTCGATATGTGCCCTCGATGTGCACTGAAGTGAGCTCCACAGCAGACTTCTACCCGACGGTCAAAGCAGCATTATGTAGTGAAAGGCCCTGTCCCAAATGGCACCCTAAACACTCACGATCTTCCTACAAGTCTACACTTTCGTTACTTTGACTGTCGGGATGAAGTCTGCTGCGAAGCTCTCTTCAGTGCGGCTCAGCAAAAGTGCACATCGAGGTGCATATCGACTGCAAAGGGTACACTCGCAAGCACCCTTCTGAAACCTAAAATGTCAAATGGGACACCCTACGGTCTCATGGACTTAACAGACACACAAACGTGGCAGCCCTTTTAAGTGCACACGACCAAAAGTGCACTCTAAAAAATAATGTGTTGTCTCAAAAACAACAGTTTGCATCAATTTTTTGAGTTATGGCAACTTTGAGTGAATTTACGTTCAATAAACAAGCTACATTGAGTTAGAGGAACTTAATTTGTAGCATAAACACAATATTTTAAGTTGATTACTCAAAAAAAGTTGCTCCAACTAGCAGAGTTGTAGTCCTGGAACCAATTTATCTTATCTATTTCTATTTGAATCAACAGCGATCACAGCATATGCTAACAACATGTATATTTAATGAAGATGTTACTAGTCATTAGCGCAGTCATCACTTATAGAATCAGTGTAGTGTTTACCTTCATGTATTTACAGCACAGTGATAACCACAAAAACTTCAGCATTACAGAAACTCTTTTAAATGTCAAACATAACAGCATTAAACACTAACAGGTCTTTTTCTTCACTAAAAACAAATAAATTAACACTTAATTTCAACATTTATTCTCATCCTGTCCTATGCAAAGCATGCTGGGAAATAGAAATCCACTGACTAATTTCCGAAGTTATCAAGACAATTTCATGAAGTTACTGCAACCTAATTAAAAAAAAAAAGTAAATTAATGCAGAAATTTGAGTTTAAATTAGACGATATTAAGTTGATGTGATGATCAACATTATGTCAACAGAACTCTACAAAATAATGTTTGCAACTTAAAAGGTTTAATTGAAACAATAAATTAGAATTTTTAACTTGCAACCATGCATTTATTTAAGCTGTGGTAACAGGTCCCATGAATTACATAAGTGTGCCATCTGGGACAGGGTCAAAGTGTGGACTCGTAGGAAGACCGCGAGGGTTTCATTTAGGACAACGAGAGGTTAACGAGAGCAGGTCGTTTACTTAAGGTTAATTCAAAGACACACTGATTCGTTGACTTCACTAGTCAAAAATAACCACATTTGAATTGAGGCTTCATTCATATGACAAGCGGTTTGTTTAAATCTCTAAACCAATAATAGTGATGTTTGCTTTAACTAACATTACTAACAAACAAATAATATTTGACATTCCTTTTAGCGATGTTGACAAAGTATATATGAGTGGCTTATCTTTTATCTGTTTGTTTGTGTATGTCTAGGTCTTTCAGCGAAGAAAGGATGGGAAGACGAACTTCTTCAGGAGCTGGCGGGAATACAGTAGTGGATTCGGAGCGCTGGATGGGGAATTCTGGCTCGGTGAGAAATTAAGTCAATTAGTTTCCTCTGAAATATTACAAATCACCAAACTGACAGCCCAGATCTGGGTTTGTAGGTTTACATTGCAAACCATGCAAGTCAAACAACAGCTGAAGAAGGTTAGCGCTGCCCTCTAGTGGACTGATTGTGATGGTGAAAGTGACATTTGTGGGTGGAATGAGTGTTCATTCACTCCTTCCTGCTGGTACTGTAACCATCTCTAACATTAGGCCACGACTGCCCCAGTTAACTGACTGTGTCTCCTGCTTTAGGAAACGAGCTGCTTCATAACTTCACTAAGATGAGTCCAATGACCCTCAGAATCGACCTGAGAGCAGGAGACGAGTCCGTTTATGCACGTTATTCCTCGTTCTCTGTGGAAAATGCAAAAAAACACTACACCATCAGAGTCTCGGGATACTCTGGCACAGCCGGTGAGTCTCTAAACGTGCATATAGATGAACTAGCCAGGACAGAAGAGGCTGTAGAGATGTAGTATGGTATACTTATGAAAGTCTGCATTTATTCCTGAACAGGCGACTCGATGTCGTATCATAACGGCCGGCCGTTCTCCACACGGGACAGAGACCCTCAGCCGTTCATCACGCGCTGTGCCATGTCTTACAGAGGCGGCTGGTGGTACAAGAACTGCCACGAGGCAAACCTCAACGGCCTGTACAACACCAACAAAAACCACCAGGTGCAGCCGACTGACTCACGACACATGCGCTCATATATGATGATATGATGAATCAATGCACTGAGGAATAAAAATCAACATGCACATTTATTTTCTCTATAAATTATTTTTTAACAACTGGAGTGCCTCATTTTGCTTTCCTCGATTTGCACATTTTAGAAAACAGACTTTCTTGATTGATCATTGTCTTAGTATTGTCGTTTCCAGTCTAAATATCTAAAAATTCTTAAATCCAGATGCTTTTACTACATAAGTAAAATGACATAAGATTTTTTTTCTTGTTTTCTGGGGGGAAAAAAAATCAAAATAAAGTGAGTTTTTGCTTAAAACAATCAAAATTATCTGCCAATGGGGTGAGAAAAATAAAACAAGATTTCAAACAGAAACAAGATTATTTTTCTCACCCCGTTGGCAGATAATTTTGATTGTTTTGTGACAATTTTTAGATATTTGGACTGGAAACAAGACAAAAATACTATGTAAGAAAAGCAAATTTTTGCAGTGTTAATGATTTTTCTCTCTCTCTAAATTATTATTATTATATTATTATATATATGGATGTGCCGATTAGGATACAGGATAGACCCTTTTCACATTTCCAGGTTTCTCAGAAGCAGAAGTCATCATAGTTGGGTAAACTTTTATAGACTTTTAAATATATATAAACCTTTAAATATATATAAACTTCATTAAATATATATTTTTTGTGTTTCCATTTGTGAAAAACTACACAATACTGTTTGCACAACTTTCAAATAGAGGAAAAAAATAGAGAGTGATTGATAACGGCAGTCAGAAGAGAGAAAGATGTCATTTTTAAACAAAACATTTTTTTTGCAATTTGATGCAAAGTATAGTGTTATATAAATGTACATAATTAAAATCCATTAAAATGCATCATCACAGTCTGTGAAAAGGTCTATTTGCCATTTTCAAACATTTGTTATATTTTGGTTGCATTTGTGACTGTAACTGGTTATGATTTACACCTCTAATCTTAATGCATTTCATTTTCTCTTATTAAAATATGAACATTTTATATTAAGTGTGACATTTTCAACATGTCTTGACATGAATGCAGTTGTAAGATGCGTGTGCATGTCTGATTTCTTTCAGGGAGTGATCTGGACTGAGTGGAAAGGCAAGGATTTCTCCATCCCCTTCACCGAGATGAAATTCCGTCCCGCTTCATTCCGGCCCTAGTGGGGGAGAGACGGGAAGAGGCGAACGCTCTCCCTTCATGGACAAACATCTACACATGCTCACTGAAAAGCATCATTATTGCACGTATATCCTCACCATCGTCACCACATATACACACGTACTCCACCTGAAATGCGTCAGGGCTGTTTATGTGTAGCCCGTATATTGTATTGTACAGTTGTTGGATTGTCTGTGCGTCGTGACGCTCCGCAGCAGCTGTAGGAAATATTATGCACTGCCTTCTTCACTACGATCAAGCTGCGGACCGGAGTCACGTATATCAGCTTGAACCGTCAAGAGTCTGTTTGTATTCATATTGCATTGTATGTAACATATTTCAGTGTCATTCAGAATGATTTCATAAAATAAAATAAAAAAACTGTAAGTGGGTGTTTTGCTGTTTTTGATATGGCAATAGATTCTGAAAGAACCGTATTTTAAATGGTGTTATGATCGTTATTCAAATGTTTAAGGTAAGTACATTACAAGTTTTGAATAATTAAGACTAAGACTTTATGATCATTAAGATTTAGTCTCTTCTGCTCACCAAGATTACATTTATTTCATCAAAAATACAGTAAAAACAGTGAAATATTATTCCAGTGTAAATCAGCAGTTTTCTATGTGAATATATAGTAAAGTGTAATTTATTCCTGTGATCAAAGCTGAATTTTCAGCATCATCACTCCAGTCTTCAGTGTCACATGATCCTTCAGAAATCATTCTGATATGATGATTTGCTGCTCAAGAAACATTTATGATTATTATCAATGTTAAAAACTGTTGTACAGTTTTTTTTCAGAATATGTAATGAATAGAAAGCATTTTTCTGAAATGGAAAGCTTTTGTAACATACACTAGTGTTTAAAAGTTTGGGGTCGGTAAGAATTTTGGTTTTGAACAAAATTACTACTTTTATTCAACAAGGACACATTACATTGATCAAAAGTGACAGTAAAGACATTTATAATGTTGCAAAAGATTTCTACTTCAGATAAATGCTGTTCTTTTGTCCAGTGTTCTTCACAGAGAGATAAACCTCAGGTATGCTCTGACAAAAACTAAGTAAATCATTTGACAAACTGACACTGAGCCAAATGTGTTTTATTTGTTGTGTTTCTAGAATGTTTTCCTGACTGAAGATGGTTACCTCAATCTAGGACTCTCAAAAGCATTGGGAAGGTGAGGGGAACAGAATTATGGTTAAACTTTTTCTTGGCATTATCAGTTTAAGATTACATGTTTGTTTTTTTTTTCATGCACTGAAGCCGGTCTGTCAGCTGCAGTGATCGGAGCAGCTGGAGGAATCACACTGGTTTCACTCTTGGTGCAGCTCTGATTGTCACAGGTGTTGGTGTTGGAGCTGCAGGTGGTGCAACAGGTACTGTTTTTAACATTGCCAATGCAGTCAAACAAAAATCACTCCTTGAAAAAATGGAGCAGATAATGTAGGCACATTGATTTTCAATTCAGTGACTCAACATTTGATAACATACACATTTCATGGAGGTTAAGCAGAAGTACAATAGCGTGTGCCACAGAAATCATGCATCTACTGTATGTCTGCTGACAAAGTAGTTTTGATTGCAGTCTTTGTCATTGCTGATGTAAGACAAATCAGCTCAAATTAAATTAATTAATTTGAAGGGAACTTTAAAAGAGTCACTTAGTTTACGACCGAACAACTGAATTGTCTACCATAAGTTCTACTAAGTTAAGCATAAGTTCTGTAGCAGATATGAATATCCGACTATCGTGAAAACGCTATTTATTAGCAAGGTAACATCAGATTGGCAGTTTAAGGCATTAAATTCTTAAGCACATAACACAAGACACTTCTCTTTAAAAATCTACAGGAGACTTTATTGATTATTCTAACACAAACTAATATCTAACACACACACACACACACACACACACACACACATATATTTTTCACTTGGGATTTTGTACACGGATTGAATTGTAAATTCAAATGTAAATATTATTTTTTTGTACCGCTTAAGTGGCACAGACATTCCCTGGAGGGTTACAAACACACTTTCTACTCCTAAAGAATGGAATGGAATTTCATGTCAGTCATGTGCATGTAAAGGCAGACATCCCAAAACTTTTAGCAATATAGTGTATACAGTTGCAAGAAAAAGTAAGTGAGCCACTTGCAGAATCTGTGAAAATGTACTTATGTACATTACACTTATACTGTACAATGTACTTATACTTATACTTATGAATAGGATTATTTTAATAAATTCAGCTATTTTTTTTTGTCTTGTGAACTAAATGTAAACATCTTTTATGTAAAATATCTTACTCAGGACAGTACTAAAAAAATAACATGCATTTTGTATGATCTCTCTATTTTATTAAATATTAACATTTTCACAGATCCTGCAAGTGGTTCACTTACTTTTCTTGCAACTGTATATAGGCACCTACTGGTGTTAATTAATATTGGCAGCAATTTTGAGTCTGTTTCTGTTAAAGAGAGTGAATTCATTGAAGTTTATTCTGGTTTAAGAGAAACTCTTTGGAATGCATAGCTGGGCAGAGGCGGTGTTCTGGAGGATGTCACTGTTTAGGCCTGTGGTCATCTCTGTTTCCTTAGTTTGTGGAGCAAAGGAAGGTCTCCTTTATTGATCAGCTCTGTCAATACAAGCCCTGGTTTGAGATCTTTGGAATGTGGGTTTTTGCAGGATATGTACAGGCAAGTGCAAACATTTTCTGAGTGTTTAACTCATACCAACCATGCAGCTCAATATCCAAGCCCCCTTTCGAGGAGAGTATTGGTCTCACATAGTTTTGATGGGGAGGGTCTTACTTCAACAATAAATAGAGCATCATTTCTGAGCTCAATACTATTCAACTAGACCCTCTTCACAGACTGCTGGTATGTATTAATATTCATATCTATGTTTAATAGCACATTTTTGGTTTGAAATGTTTTGAATGCATAATATTCCTTATGTGAATAATATATTGGATAAATAACAAATCTAGCAATTGTTTATAAAAATATTAATTCCATTTATTTATTATATAAAAATGTATTATTTTGTTTAAAAGCAGATATCTGCTGAATTGTGAAGGTCTTCTGTGAGGTTGATACAGTGATGAATTCCAGGTGAGTTGAATGTTTATGCACTCTCTACACCAGGGTAACATTACTTAAAAAAAAAAAAAAAAAAAAAAAAAAAAAATGTTGAATACAGCTTTTAAATAAATTTGGTATCACCATTGAAAAATTTACAAAACTCTTGGCCAGTGTTGCATGTTACAAGTAACTTGAGTTAGGTAATCAGATTATTCTTTCAAATAAGTAAAGCAAGCTGCTTTGTTTTCCCATTTATTGACTGACAGCTCTCCTGTCCTCATGTTGAGAGAAATGAAGTGCAGAGGTGTTGTGTGCGCTGTGTAAACATGATGGTTATTGTAGTTCTAGACTAAATGTGAACATGCATTTACTTATCTCACTTGCCAAAAACATTCAGTATTCCTCAAAATGAATAAATGCAAACTCAAAATTTTACACAAACCTGTAATAATTAACTATATTAAATTACACAAATACACTTTATGTATTTAATCTCACTTTATCAAGTGTATTTGCTGCTGACCTTCGGTGCTATAATTCAACCACTTGCACTTGCACTACTTGCACAAACTTTGATTAAATTCCGAATTAGGAAATCATAATGCAGCCAAAGATAAATTATGACAAACATAAATGAATTCGATAATAAGTAATAGTAAATAAAGATAAGCAAACAGTCAGTAATAAAGCAAGAACAAATGAACAATGAAATAATTACAAGTCTAGCAGTAGTGTTCAGGTATTAAATGCTATAATGTGTAAATTAAGTATAGATTAATCCTTATTAAAGCTAAAGAAGTTATTCAGTCAAGAGCAGATTTTTACATTTTCTTTTATTTTAGTTATTTATTTTAAGTAACAAATGTTTTTTATGCTTTTGGTTTTAGTTAACTATGATAACACTGTTGTAATGTTTTACCAAATTGTCTTAGTACCATGGGTGTAGAATACGCAGGGCATGTGTTCCCTGCACTTGTATTAAAACATTATAAAACACAAAAATTCGAGCCCTGCACTTTTTCATTGGACAAGTGTGTTCACATAGGGCAATGTGTATGTGTAAATCTAGATTTAAAATTCAAAGAAACAAGATACAGTACGGTATGTGACCTGACATTTCCATGACAATCAGTCACTCATGTGTAAAGGAAACGGGTTTAATTCTAAACACATAAAAGCTTGCTTGTGTATATAACCCTCGTTCCCTGAAAGAGGGAACAGAGACGTTATGTCAGAACTGAACTGAGGAATTGGAATCTCGCCTAAGAGCCTAATCACATTAGAGTGAAAACTAAATAAACCAATGTACGTTGATGTGCGAGATTTGCATCTCACGCTCCGCCCCACAGTGCGGGTATAAATGTGGAAGCAGATGAAACGGACTGAAGCTTTGCTGAAAAACTTAACTTAGAAAACGAGACTCTCAACAGAAAAGAAAAGAAACTAAGTGAAGAAAGAAAAGTGAGATGAGAGTATTCAGATGACTTGCATGATGCTGTTCATTCTTAACCTCCGTCTTAACACATTTTACCTTAACCTATTTTTTTTCGTGTGTCCTGAGTTTTAAACTGAGGTATTTGTCCAACACCCCTGGAGGTCCAACCAATTAGACTGTCTAGTTCGGGGTGTGTCTATTTCTCCTCCATGTACATAAATCACAGTTCTTATCTTAGTCACATGGTCTCTTAACTTTCGCGCTCTAGTACTGTAAAATTCAGACATGATTTCTATAAGAGTACAAAACATTTTACACAGATTTGATTCATACAATAATGCAAAAAATGAGAAAATCATTTACACACATAGTAAAAAAAACCACCTCCCATTAACCATTCAAAAGTCATAATAATTGCATGAATTATGTGTGATCTAAACATAATAATCCCATATATATGTTGTATACACGATATAGAATTATGCAGTTGAACGATGTTTGATTGTAGGTCCGTTCAGCATTGTTTTGGAATGATCTGATGCATTTTGATATGTAAAGGTAGTCTCTGTGGTTATTAGTGTGTGTATGTATGTATATATATATATATATATATATATATTAATTTATATAAATATATATATATATTTATATAAATTAAAAATAGAGGAAACTTGGCAAAGGCATTTAAAATCCTAAGAACAGAGGGCAGATTAGTCACATTACACTGATTTTACTGTAAGTCATGGGGTTCTTCTATACTATTACTTCATTACATAGCAATATATGTGCCTCTTTGTTTAAATGAGGAGGATAAATTGAAAATTATTCCTTCATATGCTGAGATGAGGTGATGTGTTGTTGTGTCTTATATCAGGATGGCCATCTGTGTGATTGTGTTTCTAACACTTACTGGACTGTGCGTCGCTGATTCCACAGGTACATTTAGAATAATACAAGTAAAACTGCCTGGATTTAAAAATCTGTAACCATTGTGTATCATTACATATCAATCAGATTAATTTATTAAAATTATAGGCCGAAATATGTTATTTTAAAGCTTGTGATTTTATTTGTTTTTATTGCTTTTTAACTTTTCTTATTCTTTATTTGTTTGTTTATTTATTTAATCATTTATTTATTTTTAATCAATTTCATATCATATTGAACAGGGAATCTTGCTCTTAATGCCAAGGCTGTGCAGTCTTCACAAACCCACAGGGAGATGCTGAACATGCAGTAGATGGAAACAGAGGCTCCTGCTCTCACACTAATCCTGAGTTTAATCCATGGTGGAGAATTGACCTTGGAAATGTATACAGTGTAAGCAACGTTACCATCACTAATCGTGGAGACTGTTGCAAAGACCGCCTTAGAGGAGCTCAGATTCGTGTTGGTAACAGTCTGGCCAACAACGGAAACAACAATGAGCTGTAAGAAATGTTTCAATTGTTCTGTCATCTTCCCATGTTTATGATGTTCAATCTGGTTTAATAAAACAGGAGGCAAAATTGAACCTCCTCCACAAACCAACCACTCAGAGAGCCACAGCCATGGAGATGAACTTTACTTGAACATATTTTATCCAGACTGTGATTAGACATTTGTAAGTTTAGACCATTGTTTCTTGTAGCAATGCAATATAAAACATGAACAATAATTTGTATTGTGAAGAGTGCTGTACAAAACCATTTGATTTCAATATTGAATTTAATTTGTTAGACATGTGCCTCTGGTTTTCATTTTAACACTGTTCTTTATGTATTTTCAGGGTTGCAACTATTGTCACTGCTCCTGATGGCACAGAAACATTTTCATTTGAGCCTGTTATTGGCCGATATGTCAACATTTTTTTACCTGGGAATGATGAAATCCTTACTCTGTGTGAAGTCGAGGTGTTTGCAGGTAAGGGACAGAGAGAGAAGAAAACTGTGATAGATTTTTTTTTATGTACATATTAATGTGTGTATAACTGTTATTATTTTATTAACAGAAAAGGACACACCATTGTACATTTGTAGTCCAAGTAAGTGTTCTTCATTACATTGAATGTTGTCAGTTATATATGTAATATGCATAATAAACCCCGGCAGGGTGATTATTATATGGTTAAAAGCCACAAATAATTTTGGACGTGAAATATTGATTCGAGTTCAAATATTTAATTAGCCCACTTGTAAACACAAAACTTCCATGAAGAAAAAATACAGCCATACCTAGCATGACAAATGTTTGTCTTGTTTGAACTTGTTGTTATAAGGAATAATGTACACCAAATAAATAATTAATTGGACATATTGATTTGAGATAAAACTGTTTTAAATTCTTGCTTGTTTATTATCTTAGAATCCATTACAGTGTACAAAAACAATCATTCGAGCAACTATATTGAACATTACAGTACTCTTAATACTACAAATACTTCAATTCAATCTTAATACTTCAATACAATCAATAACTATAACAGAGACGCACCAATTGTGTTTGTATGAAACGAGAGAGAGTGAGTCTGTGGTGTGATACAAGAAACATCAGAGAAAGTCCGGCTTCAGAAACCTGGATGAGCTTTCTGTTATACAGCGTTACTATTGATGACGGTCATTATCTGGAAATATCAGACCTCAGAATGTCACGACTGACCAATCAGAATCAAGTATTCCAGAGTGCCGCTTACTAATCATTTGCATTAAATAACTTAGCATTATTGTACCTATTAAATTGGAATTATACTTAAGCACTTTAAAGTAAAAAAATGTCTCACGTTACGAATGTAACCATGGTTCCCTGAGAACAGGGAACGAGACTCTGCGCTTGAAATTGCACTATGGGGAACGTCACTCGTGACTCGTGTTCGAAATGCCAACATCACAACACTCCAATCCTATTGGCCGGCGACAGCCTATGACGTCAAACGGCGCGAACCGTGACGTATAAAGGGAGCGCCTGAGGAAGTAGTCAACATCTTTTCGTCTTTGAGGGACTGTTCAGCAGGCATCCCGAAGCATGGCAGGAAAGCGCAGAGTCTCGTTCCCTGTTCTCAGGGAACCATGGTTACATGCGTAACCTGAGACGTTCCCTTTCGAAAGGGAACTCAACTCTGCGCTTGAAATTGCGCTATGGGGAACGATATACCCACGCCGCCATGCTAGAGGAAAATGCATGCCCAAAATGTCTGGACAAACGTCCGGCAGTTCCAGGGAAAAACCGGGAGCAATTTCTCCAAGGCTGTCAGTGACAGCATTCACTATGGCCAACATCCCAAGCTGAGCCTAAAAGAGGCCTTCCGTAAAAGGCCTGCCAAGGCAGCTCAAGCATCTGGGACCAACAAACCATAGAAAGTGGTCCCTCTAAGGGAATGTGGCCAAGAGTCCAAAAGGAATCCCGGCCAAAATCACCCCCAACGCCACCAAGGAGGCCTTAGCGATAGCCAAACCTAGCCTGGCCAACCTTGACTGATACACAGAATCTCCAAGCGCAAACTCCAAAGAGGAGAGCAGGAAAGAGTGACTGCAAAAAGGCAGTAAGCAACTCAAACCCACACACAGAGATGGGCATCCTGAAGAGCGGAACTCAGCTGAGCGCTATAAACTCTCGTATTGAGGGGAGTACAACCACTCATCCTAGGATCTACTCAGCTTCTGATAAAAGCGCTGAGGAGGCTGTGTGCTAGAAAAACCCTGGTACAGGGGAGCACAAACCTGCCTGGGGCTAGTCTGAATGGGAGACTTCACAGAAGTCTACAACCAATGACTAGCTTAGGGAGCTAAGCACAATTACACAGTCAACCCAGAGGGAAGTACGAAGCTCAACCTAACAGACAGCCAGTACTGTGGGCACATAGTCATGGAGGCCAGAACAAAGGGCCTACAACATAACTAGAGTTCTTAATAATGAACTAAGCATTCCACAGAAACTCAACACATGAGGCGATATTCCGGGATGGCCCGTAAGGCCAAGCACCTGAAACATAGCATGCTGGAAGCATGACCACCAAGTAATTAAGTAGCTGTGAGTGCCCACGAAAACAGCCCGTCGAACACAATCCAACGAGCAATGTACTCAGTAAAAGCACCTTTCTACTCTTTAAGCAAGAGGAGTACAGCGTACGCCATCACGCGCTAAAGAAGGACCCATGGCCTATAACCTCAGCAGACACGTGGCATCAGCTCGTGGCAGTGTTATCAAGGTTCGGGCTAAACAGACCGACTACAAAAGGAGGTCATCAGTCAGCCCGAGCCCCGGCCAGCCAGCGACAGAAATCCTTTTACTGCTTCAGTAAAAATAATAAGGGAGAAAAAACTTGAAAAGGTAAATGCCAGCATGCTCCACAGGAGGCCCTTAAGGCCTACCCATCGCACGCGGCGTCAGCTAGTGGCCACTAAAGTTCTAGGAGCAAAATAGAACAGAGTAACAGACAGGGTAACTATTTAGCTCAACTAGAGCTAAAGGAAACCAAGCTTAAGGAAGCAAATGCACTCAGAAATGTACTCAGTAAAAGCACCTTTTACTCTCTAAGCGAGAGGAGTACAAAGCCAAACTCCAGCGTGATAGCAAAGGAGGCGTGTGAAGCCTACGACTCGTGAAATACGCGGCGTCAGCTAGTGCAATCACGACTCACCCATGGTGACGAGACATACAATGGAAAGAATCTAGATATAACCAACCCAGCTGGGCCAACACAGAGGCTACAAAGGAGGCCTGGTAAGGCCTACTACTTTTAAGCACCATGTGGCACCAGCCCGTGGTCATAACAGGGCCAATGCTCAAAGGTGACCAGTTCTAGACCCCACACGATAACTGTGGGGAACTAGCTACACAACCTGAGCTTAAGCCTATACATTCCAACAGGCAATGTACATATAAATATGCTATCACGGTCTAAGGAAGGCCTATAAGGCCTAACACCTCAAATAACGTGAGCATAAGCCTGAGGCAGTGCTAAAAAGCGTGAGCAAACTAGTGATCGTAAACCAACAGCGCCCCAAAACAAGCTGTATTAACACTCTGAGGTCTGAAAACGCGCCGGCGCGTTTTGCAGGTTTTTTTTTCACATTGCAGCAAAACAGACTTAAAATACTCCGTCATTTTTTGTCATAGAGACATAAGTAATATATCAATTGAAACTATAGAATATCTTCTTTTATTTGTATACACTCAGAGTAAAAACAAAATGTTGTGCTTTTTGTAAAATAAAGAAAACTAACATGATGCGTGATTTCTCCTCTCCCTCTGAACGAAGTCCAATCTGATAGTTCTCAGAAAATGAACTGTAACTTAGTGAATACTAATCACAGAAAAATTAACTTATGTCTAAAAAAACGTTAAGATGTCAGGTTTTAAATCATGTAAGTCAAATCGAAAACAAACCTTTTGTGTTTATGTAATCTGTATGAAAAGAGAGCCATGTCAGAAGTCCGTGATTCAGCTCATATCCGCTAATGCGGCCACGCCCACGGAGCCAGCGCTATTCAGACGCAAATTCAGAGGCAATACATGCATTCATCGTCTCAATCGTGTATTTATTGTCTTGAAAAGTGTTTATCTGGATGTAAAAGTCGGGTTAGCGAGCTCTAGAAGACATGCAGTTAGTTCCTGTTTTCTTTCTTCTATAGATGAATTTTAGATGAGTTTTTGTTCTTTAGCGCCCTCCGGCTGCAGTATGAATTGGAAACTCCATTCATGGAATAGCCTCTTCTTCTTTTAGATGAATTTGTGGACTAAAAATGCACAGAGAGCGCCCTCCGACTTCAAGGATGAATTGAAAACACCAGCGCTCATAGTAATGACAATGAATATTAAATAAATATAACTCCTCTGTATAGAAAATTGACATAAGCATATGAGAATCCAATATTTCTCCAAATGTGCATGCTTTTAAACTAAAAGCCTATATTCAGACTCTTTGCATCACAGAAATACATTATATTTTAAAGTATAATAAAACCATTACTTATATTGTAATAATATTTTTCTGTATGTTTCATATCATGATGAGCTTGAGACATCACAGAAGGTTTTTTTTCACAGCCTACCTGACTGAAATGCCTCATTAATATGCAAGTCATTTCAGCTCATTACTATGCCCTTTTGTCTTCAGGTGAGAATGGTCCATTATTCAGTGGTGATTCACGCCTCCACGCATACTGTGTTTCTTGGCAAAAAGTGTCTTACAAAAACTAAATCAATATATTTTATATGAAGGAGTAGGCAGCATAATTTTTACATAATTCTGAAGCAAAAACTCTAGTCTACAACCTCCAATACCCTAAAGTATTGTAAACACAGATTTACTATACTTTTTTGGCCTTATTTCAGTGACTTAAGTTTTTTGTTTTTCAATAACCACGCATAAATGTATTCCTTCAAAAACACAAACATGTACATACATGTTCCTCACATATTATTGTAGCCTAGTTTGTGCTGAATACAGTGTAATGACACTTTTTCCATTAATATGTTTATGAACAACTGAAAAAAGCACAAATGTCAGGGCATGTCAAAACTTCTCCAGGCCCCAAATCAGCCTCAGACTCCAGAGGGTTAAAGAGAGGCTATAATAAAGAGCCAACAATCTAACAGCAAGTGTAAAACAGCTGCTGTGGTCATGATCGACTGGGGGAAGTCGAGAATATACTATTCTAACCAGAATAGGACTCTCTACACTCACCCTGAGTGTGCAATCCAACAGGTGATGCACTCAGTGAAACACAAACCCTAACCGGGGAGTACAACAAAACAACCCACGTTCATAGATAGAGGCCAGTCACAGCCTGCTATCACAGAAACAGGTGTTAACCTGTGGCAGCACTAGAGTAAGCTCACATAAATATGTAGGGCTAAAGTCTAAGAACCCCAAAGCAAAAGATGCTTTGAACACACATGCCATCCTTACAAGGATGGCATGTGTGTTCACATGCCATCCTTGTAAGGAAGCTTAGCACCGTTAAATCAAACTTGATAATACAAGGGGTTCACATGAAAACATTAAAGCATGAAAGGTTCTGAACAGTGAGGCCTAGCATAACACACAACTTATCTCCTCAGAGATAAGGGCCTGCCACCTGAGACAACCTAAACCTTAGCTGTTGCGATAAGCCGTCCTGCACACAAATAACTGAAGCAACAAGTGCCAACTCAAACCAAACTAAAGTATTAGCTGAGAAGCTACTATAACATAGGAGGCTACAAAATAGCGGCCATAAAGCGGCCTGCATGTTTTGAAAACTAGCCAACCTAATGCTAGAGTTATTTTGCCCAAACAGCCCCTTCTAACTTTACTGACTACTGTACATGCTCAGGAAAGCTATACAGGAAAAACAAGGTCTACACTTTTTATAAACATAAAAATATGGACCCAGCTTATCTTCCTGCAGCTCGTAGAACAAAGATATTCCCTCCTTATTTAACCCTCTGGAGTCTGAGGCTGATTTGGGGCTTGGAGAAGTTTTGACATGCCCTGACATTTGTGCTTTTTTCAGTTGTTCATAAACATATAAATGACAAAAGTGTCATTACACTGTATTCAGCACAAACTAGGCTACAATAATATGTGAGGAACATGTATGTACATGTTTGTATTTTTGAAGGAATAATGTTTATGCGTGGTTATTGAAAAAACAAAAACTTAAGTCACTGAAATAAGGCCAAAAAAAGTATATTAAATCTGTGTTCACAAGACTTTTGGGTATTGGAGGTTGTAGACTAGAGTTTTTGCTTCAGAATTATGTAAAAATTATGCTGCCTACTCCTTCATATAAAACAATATATTGATTTAGTTTTTGTAAGACACTTTTTGTCAAGAAACACAGTATGCGTGGGGGCGTGAATCTGCATGAATAATGGGCCATTTACACCTGAGAAGACAAAGGAATCACATAGTAATGATCTGAAATGACTTGCATATTAATGAGGCCTTTCAGTCAGGTAGGCTGTGAAAAAAAAACCCTATGTAATAATGTCTCAGCTCATCATAAACAGCAATACTGTGAAATATTATTACAATTTAAAATAATGGTATTCTATTATATTCTTTAAAATATAACGTATTTCTGTGGTGCAAAGTGTCTGAACAATTATGTTACCTCTATGGCATTTCATATAGGCTTTTAGCTTAAAAGCATGCACATTTGGAGTAATATTGATGGATTCTTATATATTTATGTCAATTTTCTATACTGAGAAATAATATTTATTGTCATCCACTATGAGTGCTGGATACTGTGTTTTTTAATTCATACTTGCAGCCGGAGGGCGCTCTTTACACCTTTAGTCCACAAATTCATAATATAAAGAAGAAAAGGAACTAGGAACTAACGGCATGTCTTCTAGAGATTGCTAACCATTGCTTTAACATCCAAATAAACACTTTTCAAGACAATAAATACACGATTGAGACGATGAATGCATGTATTGCCTCTGAATTTGCGTCTGAATAGCGCTGGCTCCGTGGCCGCGGCCGCATTAGCGGATAATGAGCTGAATCACAGACTTCTGACATGGCTCTCTTTTCATACAGATTACATAAACACAGAATGTTTGTTTTCGATTTGACTTGCACGATTTAAACCCTGACATTTCAACATTTCTTTAGACGTAAGTGTCATTTTTTTTGTGATTAGTATTCATAAGTTACAGTTCATTTTCTGAGAACTATCAGATTGGAGTTCGTTCAGAGGGAGAGGAGAGATCACGCATCATGTTAGTTTTCTTTATTTGACAAAAAGCACAACATTGTGTTTTTACTCTGAGTGTACACAAATAAAAGAAGATATTCTATAGTTTCAATTGATATATTACTTATGTCTCTATGACAAGAAATGACGGAGTATTTTAAGTCTGTTTTGCTACAATGTGAAAAAAATAGAATAGAATGTGTTCTTTTATTTGTGTACACTCAGAGTAAAAACACAATGTTGTGCTTTTTGTCAAATAAAGAAAACTAACATGATGCGTGATCTCTCCTCTCCCTCTGAACGAACTCCAATCTGATAGTTCTCAGAAAATTAACTGTAACTTATGAATACTAATGACAAAAAAAATGACACTTATGTCTAAAGAAACGTTGAAATGTCAGGTTTTAAATTGTGCAAGTCAAATCGAAAACAACCTTCTGTGTTTATGTAATCTGTATGAAAAGAGAGCCATGTCAGAAGTCCGTGATTCAGCTCATTATCCGCTAATGCGGCCACGCCCACGGTTAAAGCATGAAGAAGGAAGAAATCAAAAGTTCTTTAAAGCCTAAAAGCACTTTCACTATCAAGCCAGAAGGTGGCCTTAGAAAAAGGCCAGCTGACAACCTAACTGTAAAAACACCTGATCAAGTAGAAATATACCGTATATATATATTTATTGGAGGTGAAAGAAGAAGAGGAGAGGGTAGATATAAATTGCCCTTAAAATAGCTGGGGAATCGATTACAAACGCAACAGTGTTTACAGTCGATCACCCATTACTCTCGTTTCTTCCTCCTCCCATCTGTCTGGCTCAGATCCAAATCTGAACGGCCAGGGGTTTTTCCATGCCCTCCCAATCTCAAACGCGGAGATCAGGAGAGAATGGAAAGTCTATGGGAGCCGCAACATTCATGGACAGAAAGGAACCGTTCGTTGAACCGTCCACGCGTGGCTCCTTTCTTAACGTGCACTCACGGCAGCTGCAGCCTGCCGAAAAGCGCGTCCCAAAAACACAGCGCCTCACATACCCAGCAGCCAGAGGAGCGGTCGCTGTCGGAAGCGGCGACATCAAACACGGACGTCACAATCATCTAACAATACACCCTTGTCAGCCCCGGGAAGCCGAGAGAAAGTATAATTCTCTCAGACTTCCCATCGAGCTCACCTGCGAGCCCTATGACTGCAGCCGCCGTATCGCCTCAGCACACGGGGCTAGAATCACAGGCACAGATGCAGACACCTCCTCCCTCGGAAAGAGTGTCAAACGAGAACAGAGCGTCCAAACAGAAGAGACGCTCGCAGTGAATAATAGACAAACACAAATAGACGGCGCCCTCAAGCAACATCTATGCATTCGCTCCTCTCCAGCCAGAAAAACGCCAGAAACGTGTACATCAAGTGTCAAACCCAGGGGACACGGATGAACACATTCTCCTGAACGTTTGCAGACAAAAAAGAAGTAATTTCCTACCGGAGTTTGTGAAACAATGGCACGAACAAAACAGTACCGAAAAGACGAAAGGCTGTTGACTGCTTCCTCAGGCGCTCCCTTTATACGTCACGGTTCGCACCGTTTGACGTCATAGGCTGTCGCCGGCCAGTAGGATTGGAGTGTTGTGATTTTTGGCATTTCGAACACGAGTCATGAGTGACGTTCCCCATAGCGCAATTTCAAGCGCAGAGTCTCGTTCCCTTTCGAAAGGGAAATGTTATTGTTTATTATTTTATGTTAAACAGGGAATCTTGCTCTTGGAGCCACAGCTGTCCAGTCTTCCACATACGATGAATTAGCAGCTGCTCAAAAAGCTATCGATGGCAACAGGAATTCAATTCGCAAACAGGGATCATGCAGTCATACTAAAGATGAAAAGGACCCCTGGTGGAGAGTTGACTTGCTGGAAGTCTACGAGGTAACCAGAGTTAGCATCACTAATCGTGGAGATGGTTATGCACAGAGAATAAATGGTGCTCAGATCCGTATCGGCAACAGTCTGGAAAATAATGGCAACAATAATCAGCTGTAAGTATTGTCTCTCTCTTAATACTTACACAAATGGTTAGAAAATGAATAAATAAGATAAAATTACTTTGAATAAATCCTTTTAATACACAAATGCCTTTGACAGAAGTATATTTAATATGATTCATGCCGTTTTGATTCGCCCCTCTCTATTTCTCTGTTACTGTGTTTCTTCACAGGGCTGTGACTGTTGTGTCCATCCCACTTGGAGAGACAAAAACATTTGAGTTTAAGCCTATTAAGGGACAATATGTCAACATTTTTATCCCTGAACGCTCTGAATATCTCACACTGTGTGAGGTTGAGGTGTTTGCAGGTGAGTGATAAAAGGAGAGAGACATGGTGTGTAGACATTTGTACTATATGTACTATTTATACTATGTGTATGTTCCCTTAATGATGTTTTGTTCTGTTTTCATTGCCAGATTAAGTGGAATGAGATGATGTTACACCACAGTCCACTGATCCTATAAGCAAAATACCAAACTACTGTTTTCTGAGCAATACTAATATTGCGCTTTTTTCATTGTTTTCATTTTACCTGTGCACCTTTTATTCTTAAGATAAAAGATAAGTTTCAGTGCACATTCAGTAAAGGAATGAAATGGTTCTTAAAATGTACCTATCTTTTACCCATCTTTGTTTATCTTTGCTTTCTACATGAATAAATTACTTAAGCATTACATGTTGTATTTCATGTTTCTGGATCAAAAATGCACAATGAGGAAGAGGTGTAGGCTTACATAGCTACCCATCTAGGGTTGAGGAGCTGGTAACTAAATACATTTTAAATACATAAACTACATTTTTCAAAAAAGAGAAAGAAAAGGAAAACAGAGAACAAGGATATCCAACCTTCTGTTCCAGAATCAACAACACAACCACCAATTCGACCAATGTTAACTTTAAATTTTCTGTTATAAAGAGTAAAAAATTGACAAAAACCATATCACAAATATCAGTATCAAAAAGAATAATAATGAAAATACAGGCGATAACTTCAGGGAAGAATCTCTCTAAATTACCTGGAGAAAAATAATCAAAAAAAAAAAAAAATGACATAAATCTTCCCTCTCTCCCTGTAGCTATAAACAGGAGAAAAGTGTGGAGCAGATTATGTAAGCACATTGATTTTCAATTCACTGAATGCATGTTTGATAACGTACAAATTTCACGGAGGTTAAGCAGAAGTACAGTAGCGTGTGCCGCAGAAATCATGCATCTACTGTATGTCTGCTGACAAATGTTGGTAGAATTGGCAGACATCCCAAACTTTTGGCAATATAGTGTATACAGTTGCAAGAAAAAGTAAGTGAGCCACTTGCAGAATCTGTGAAAATGTACTTAAATGTACATTACACTTATACTGTACAATGTACTTATACTTATGAATAGGGTTATTTTAATAAATTCAGCTTTTTTTTTTGTCTTGTGAACTAAATGTAAACATCTTTTATGTAAACCATCTTACTCAGGACAGTACTAAATAAAAAATAACATGCATTTTGTATGATCTCTCTTATTTTATTAAAATTATTGACATTTTCACAGATTCTGCAAGTGGTTCACATACTTTTTCTTGCAAATGTATATAAGGCACCTACTGGTGTTTAATTAATATTATTGGCAGCAATTTTGAGTCTGTTTCTGTTAAAGAGAGTGAATTCATTGAAGTTTATTCTGGTTTAAGAGAAACTCTTTGGAATGCATAGCTGGGCAGAGGCGGTGTTCTGGAGGATGTCACTGTTTAGGCCTGTGGTCATCTCTGTTTCCGGAGGTTGTGGATTTACACATTAAGGACATAAAGGTGTTATTTAGCCATTAGGTCTTAAGGTTTGTGGAGCAAAGGAAGGTCTCCTTTATTGATCAGCTCTGTTAATACAAGCCCTGGTTTGAGATCTTTGGAATGTGGGTTTTTACAGGATATGTACAGGCAAGTACAAACATTTTCTGAGTGTTTAACTCTTATTGTGCTGCATCACAATATCCAAGCCCCGTATCAAGGAGAGTATTGGTCTCATAGTTTTGATTGGGAGGGCCTTAATTCAACAATAAATGGAGCATCATTTCAGAACACAGTATTATTCAACTAGACCCTCTTCACAGACTGCTGGTATGTATTAATATTCATATTTATGTTTAATAGCACATTTTTGGTTTGAAATGTTTTGAATGCATAATATTCCTCATATTAATAATATATTGGATAAATAACAAATCTAGCAATTGTTTATAAAAATATTAATTCCATTTATTATATACAAATGTATTATTTTGTTTAAAAGCAGATAACTGAATTGTGAAGGTCTTCTGTGAGGTTGATACAGTGATGAATTCCAGGTGAGTTGAATGTTTATGCACTCTCTACACCAGGGTAATGTTATAATTAGAATGTAAAAAAAAAAAAAGGAATTTGTTGACTACAGTTTTTAAATCAATTTGGTATCACTTTCACTAGTGATACATTTTCAAAACTATTGGCACAAAACTCACACTTGTAACATCTCTTTGTTGAAAAAAAACAAACAAAAAAAAAAACTAAAGTAGCTGTACTGCTTACATTTCCTTTCAAACAGTGAGTTTCATTAGGTGGCAATCTTTCAGTCTTATGGAATGTACTGAAGCTCTCAGTTATACTATATCACTAAATTGGCTATTGAATAAATTTGTAATTTAATACAACATGTACTATTAATTGAACAAACCACTATACCAATCACTTTTGATTAATAACAACTGTTCTGACATAAAGAAGGCCTTGTTAGTGAAGAATCTGTTAGTGGTGTTTCTTTGAGAGCATGATATGCAATGGAGGTTTTACTAATAAAATTACATTTTAGTTGGATAAATTAGGGTGTAAAGATATAGTATATAGGAGTCTAGAAGTGTCTTGTTGCCCTCATTTCAATGCAATAATAACAAAAGAACATTCAACAAGAATCAAGTTGACAAGACAAGTAGTTGGCATTGTCACTTTGTAAAGAAAGATTACATGCCTTCGCATACGTGTTCTTATACAGAGTACTCACGCCAAATGTGCATTCCTATTCACCTTATTTTTATAGTTTTCACTTTGATATTCTTCTCATTATTTTCTTAGAGCAGCTAATAAATCGGAAGTCTTGCACATTTTGATAAACCTGCATCGACAAATAAGGGGTATAGACTAAGCACGTAATGCACATGACGTCACCGTTTTCACAGCTTACACAGAGATGACAATGGTATCGTTTTCAGAAATTTGCACTTTGAAACCTGTTTTCAAAAGTTTGCATTTTCAGGCCACCAAAATGCATAAAAGGTTTTCTGTTTGTAGTTGAAAATGATGTTGTGTAAACACAGCCACCCCTGACACAAAGGCATTTAAAATCTAAAGAAAGGAGGCAGGTTAGTTTCACTGACTTTACTGTCATGGGGCTTATCTATATTTATTTTATCATTAAAATAGCAATATATGTCTTTCTTAGTTTTTATGAGGATGATAAATTGAAAATTATTCCTTCATATGTTGAGATGAGGTGATGTGTTGTTGTGTCTTATATCAGGATGGCCATACGTGTGATTGTGTTTCTAACACTTACTGGACTGTGTGTCGCTGATTCCAAAGGTACGTTTAGAATAATACAAGTAAAAATGCCTGGATTTAAAAATCTGTAACCATTGTGTATCTGTTACCGGTGTATGGTGCTGGAGAGATGAGCCGTACACGGATATCCACAAATAGAGTATTTAATCAAATGAAGGAGAGTAACAACCATAACACACATAAACTAACATTCAGAACGGACAAGGAGTGAAGGGAGTGAGTCCAATATAAAGGGAGTGCTAACGAGGAAGTCCAGGTGATGATGATCGGTGATGATGGGGAGATGACAAGGGAAGTGAGTGCAGGTGTGGAGAACAGGAGGATTGTGGGAAATGGAGTCCGGGGAACAAGGGATCTGTGACAGTATCATTACATATCAATCAGATTAATTTATTAAAATTATAGGCTGAAATATGGTAATTGAAAGCTTGTGATTTATTTATTTATGAAGACTCTGATAGAATATGTTTATGCACATTAAAGTAAAAAGAAAAATTTATTGTTATTGTTTATAAGTTGTTGTTGATTATTTTATGGTAAACAACAGGGAATCTTGCTCTTGGAGCCACAGCTGTCCAGTCTTCCACAGCTGCTCAAGAAGTTGCTGAACATGCTGTCGATGGCAGCAGGAATCCACTTGCCAGTGCTGGGTCATGCAGTCATACTAATGCAGACAGGGACCCCTGGTGGAGAGTTGACTTGTTGGAAGTCTACAAGATAACCAGGGTTAGCATCACTAATCGTGGAGATTGTTGTGCAGAGAGAATAAATGGTGCTCAGATCCGTATCGGCAACAGCCTGGAAAATAATGGCAACAATAATGAGCTGTAAGTATTGTCTCTCTCTTAATACTTACACAAATGGTTAGAAAATTAGTAAATGAAATAAAATTACTTTGAATAAATACTTTGACAGAAGTATATTTAATTTGCTTCATGATGTTTTGATACGCCCCTCTCTATTTCTCTGTTACTGTGTTTCTTCACAGGGCTGCGACTGTTGTGTCCATCCCAGCTGGAGACACAAAAACATTTGAGTTTAACCCTATTACAGGGCGATATGTCAACATTATTATTCCTGGACGCAATGAATATCTCACACTGTGTGAAGTCGAGGTGTTTGCAGGTAAGAGACAGAGAGAGAAGAAAACTCTG
This sequence comes from Culter alburnus, assembly GCA_028476615.1. Classification (NCBI taxonomy): domain Eukaryota; kingdom Metazoa; phylum Chordata; class Actinopteri; order Cypriniformes; family Xenocyprididae; genus Culter; species Culter alburnus. Next base: position 748,267 of record JAOTNS010000045.1, read on the forward strand.
TGATAGAATTTATATACTTATTAATGTGTTTATAACTGTTATTATTTTATTAACAGAAAACTACACACCGTCGTACACTTGTGTTCTAACCCAAAGTGAGTGTTTTTCATTACTTTGAATGTTGTCAGTAACACATATATAATATTCTTACTGAACATTTGGTAACCAATAAGGGATAATGTACATCAAGACTGTTATTATTGCAAAATAAACTCAGAAAGAGTGATTATTATATATGGCTACTAGTCACAAATAAGTAGTTTTGGACACAAAATATTGATTTGAGTTAAAATATTTTATTCGCTCACTTGTAATAAAAGCAAAGCTTCCGTGAAGAAAAAATATTCCTAGCAAGACAAATATATAAGGGATAATGTACAGTCATGTACACCAAATAAATAATTACATGGACATATTGATTGAGATTAAACTGTTTGAAATTCTTACCTCTTTATTATCTTAGAATCCATTACAGTGTACAAAAACAATCATTTGGGCAACAAGACGAACTCTACAGTACTCTTAATACTAAAAATACTTCAATACAATCAATAACTATAACAGAGACGCACCAGTTGTGTTTGTATGAAATGAGAGAGTGAGTCTGTGGTGTGATACAAGAAACATCAGAGAAAGTCCGGCTTCAGAAACCCGGATGAGCTTTCTGTTATACAGCGTTACTATTGATGACGGTCATTATCTGGAAATATCAGACCTCAGAATGTCACGACTGACCAATCAGAATCAAGTATTCCAGAAAGCCTTGTAATAATCATTTGGATTACATAGCTTAGCATTATTTTGCTCCTTGGAATTATATACCGTTGCACATTAAAATACAAAAAGTTATTGTTTATAATTGTATGTTAAACAGGGAATCTTGCTATTGGAGCCAGAGCTGTCCAGTCTTTCCATAGCTGCTCAAGAAGTTGCTGAACATGCTGTCGATGGGAACAGGAATCCACTTGCCAGTGCTGGGTCATGCAGTCATACTAATGCAGACAAGGACCCCTGGTGGAGAGTTGACTTGTTGGATGTCTACAGGGTATCCAGGGTTAGCATCACTAATCGTGGAGATTGTTGTGCAGAGAGAATAAATGGTGCTCAGATCCGTATCGGCAACAGCCTGGAAAATAATGGCAACAATAATCAGCTGTAAGTATTGTCTCTCTCTTAATACTTACACAAATGGTTAGAAAATGAGTAAATAAGATAAAATTACTTTGAATAAATCATCGCCTTTGACAGAAGTATATTTAATATGCTTCATGTCGTTTTGATACACCCCTCTCTATTTCTCTGTTACTGTGTGTCTTCACAGGGCTGCGACTGTTGTGTCCATCCCACTTGGAGAGACACAAACATTTGAGTTTAAGCCTATTAATGGGCGATTTGTCAACATTATTATTCCTGGGCGCAATGAATATCTCACACTGTGTGAGGTTGAGGTGTTTGCAGGTGAGTGATAAAAGGAGAGAGACATGGTGTGTAGACATTTGTACTATATGTACTATTTATACCATGTGTACGTTCCCTTAATGATTGTTTTGTTCTGTTTTCATTGCCAGATTAAGTGGAATGAGATGATGTTACACCACAGTCCACTGATCCTATAAGCAAAATACCAAACTACTGTTTTCTGAGCAATACTAATATTGCACTTTTTTCATTGTTTTCATTTTACCTGTGCACCTTTTATTCTTCAGATAAAAGATAAGTTTCAGTGCACATTCAGTAAAGGAATGAAATAGATCTTAAAATGCATTTTTTATTCATCTTTGTTTATCTTTGCTTTCTACATGAATAAATTACTTCAGCATTGCATGTTGTATTTCATGTTTCTGGATCAAAAAGGCTCATTTAGATATTCACAATGAGGAGGAGGTGTAGTGTTACATAGCTACCCATCTAGAGTTGAGGAGCTGGAAACAAAGTAAAGAAAAATTAAATTTTTCATAAAAGAGAAAGAAAAAAAGAAACATGGATAGAACAAGGATGTCAAACCTTCTGTCCCAGGATTAACAACACAACCACCAATTCAACCAATATTAACTTTTAATTTTCTGTTATAAAGAGTTAAAAAAAAAAAAAAAGAAAAAAAAAAAAAAAAGAAATCACAAAAGAAACAATAACCATAACAGAAATATCAAAAAGAATAGTAATGAAAATAGGGGTGCTTCAGTAGCTTCAGAAGTGATCCAGGCCAAAATAACAAACAAACAAAACAAAAGATCTCTCTAAATTACCTGGAGGAAGATGGATAATCCAGAAAAATAATTTACATATCTCCCTCTTTAACCATAAATAGGAGAAAAGCAGGATTACAAACAAAAATTGCACCCTCCACTTACATTTCCCAAAACAAGAAAGAAGGAAAGAAAGAAAGATACAAAAGAAACAACTCAATATACAGTATCTCACAGAAGTGAGTACACCCCTCACATTTTTTGTAAAAATGTCCAAATTGGGCCCAAAGTGTCAATATTTTGTGTGGCCACCATTATTTTTTTCATGTGACTCCTTAGTGTTACAAGGTCTCTGGTGTGAATTGGGAGCAGTTTAAATTTAAATTTGGAGTTATCGCTCTGACTCTCTCATACTGGTCACTGGAAGTTCAACATGGCACCTCATGGCAAAGAACCCTCTGAGGATCTGAAAAAATAGAATTGTTGCTCTACATAAAGATGGCGTAGGCTATAAGAAGATTGCCAAGATCCTGAAATTGAGCTGCAGCATGGTGGCCAAGACCATACAGCGGTTTTACAGGACAGGTTCCACTCAGAACAGGCCTCGCCATGGTCGACTAAAGAAGTTGAGTGTATGTGCTCAGCGTCACAGCCAGAGGTTGTGTTTGGGAAATAGACGTATGAGTGCTGCCAGCATTGCTGCAGAGGTTGAAGGGGTGGGGGGTCAGCCTGTCAGTGCTCAGACCATACGCCGCACACTGCATCAAATTGGTCTGCAAGGCTGTCGTCGTCCCAGAAGGAAGCCTCTTCTAAAGATGATGCACAAGAAAGCCCGCAAACAGTTTGCTGAAGACAAGCAGACTAAAGAACCATGTCCTGTGGTCTGATGAGACCAAGATAAACTTATGTTGTTCAGATAGTGTCAAGTGTGTGTGGGGGAAACCAGGTGAGGAGTACAAAGACAAGTGTGTCTTGCATACAGTCAAGCATGGTGATGGAGTGTCATGGTCTGGTGCTGCATGAGTGCTGCCGGCACTGTGGAGCTACAGTTCATTGAGGGAACCATGAATGAGCAGAGCATGATCCCCACCCTTCTGAGTCTGGGCCGCAGGGCAGTATTCCAACATGATAACGACCCCAAACACACACCTCCAAGATGACCACTGCCTTGCTAAAGAAGCTAAGGATATCTAAACCCTATTGAGCATCTGTGGGGCATCCTCAAATGGAAGGTGGAGGAGCGCAAGGTCTCTAACATCCACCAGCTCTGTGATGTCGTCATGGAGGAGTGGAAAAGGACTCCAGTGGCAACCTGTGAAGCTCTGGTGAACTCCATGCCCAAGAGGGTTAAGGCAGTGCTGGAAAATAATGGTGGCCAAATAAAATATTAACACTTTGGGCCCAATTTGGACATTTTCACTTAGTACTCACTTTTGTGGCCAGCAGTTTAGACTTTAATGGCTGTGTGTTGAGTTATTTTGAGGGGACAGCAAATTTACACTGTTATACAAGCTGTACACTCACTACTTTACATTGTAGCAAAGTGTCATTTCTTCAGTGTTGTCACATGAAAATATATAATAAAATATTTACAAAAATGTGAGGGGTGTTCTCACTTCTGTGAGATACTGTACCTCAGCGTGGAGCTGAAGTGCACAGGGGAAATGGTCACGGCACAGAAGGCAGGGGAATAGTGCAGCCTGCAGTGTGCAAAAAGCTCTTTTAGGGCTGTTATGAAACAGCAGGAAGTGCTCTGAAGGGTCGCGAGCACCACTGCAGCGCCGTCACACTGGATAGCAAAGGCCTATTCCCGAAGAGCACTCGCAGACACTCGTAGACACACTCTCTGGTGAATGGAAGAGCAGAACAGTTGAACTGCTCAGCGGTGTGCGTTGCATCTACTTCCACATTTATACCCACTCTCTGCTGTATATCTCTGGCGAGATCCCAATTCGCCAGTTCAGTTCTGACGTAATGTCGAACGTGACTGACTGAAAGGGAACTAATATCTAACACATAAGCACATGCACAGACATTCACATGAATTATAGAAAGAACAAAAGTGAGGAAATGTAAAATGTTAAGAGAATAAAATGATGAAATTTCTAGTTTCTGGTAATATATGCACTTTATAAGACCTGACCTGAACGAACCATCAATCATTAATTTAACCCTTCTACCATTTCTTAGGTGGGGTTATTAAATTATATAGCATATATCTCTGGAGTGATGCCTTGGGAAGCCAATCACGTTGGTGTGTTGGCAGATGAAATGGAAGCAAAGTCTCTGCACTTTGATGTTGAAGTTCGAGGCATGGCAGTCTTGGACTGAAGCTTTGCTGAAAAAAACATAACTTAGAAAACGAGACTCTCAACAGAAAAGAAAAGAAACTAAGTGAACAAAGAAAAGTGAGATGAGAGTATTCAGATGACTTGCATGATGCTATTTTACCATAACCTAATTTTTTGTTCGTCCAACCAATTAGACTGTCTTTAGTTCGGGGTGTGACTATTTCTCCTCCATGTACATAAATCACAGTTCTTATCTTAGTCACATGGTCTCTTAACTTTCCCGCTCTAGTACTGTAAAATTCAGACATGATTTCTATAAGAGTACAAAACATTTTACACAGATTTGATTTATACAATAATGCAAGAAATTAGAAATCATTCACGCACATATTAAACAAAACACACCTTTCATTAACCATTCAAAAATCATAATAATTGCATGAATTATGTGTGATCTAAACATAATACTCACATATATAGGTTGTTGTTACGGGTATGTTGGTAGAGAGACGAGGCAGATACGGATTTCCACAATCAAGCATGTATATTTAATAAACAACAGGAAGGAGACCCAAACATACACCTAATACAACATAGAACGGACAAGGAGTGCAGGGAGTGAGTGCCATATAAAGGGAGTGATGATAATAGAGTCCAGGTGCAGGTGATGAGTGATGATGAGGAGCTGACGAGGGAAGTGAGTGCAGGTGACGAAACAGGAGGATCATGGGAATTAGAGTCCAGGGGAACAAGGGATCTGTAACAGTACCTCCCCCTCCCGGTAGGCGCGTCCTCACGCCGTAGATGGAACAACCGGGAGGGGGGTGGGCGCCCTGGAGACCTCAAGCCGGTGCAGGGGGAGGAGCAGACTGGAGTGGAGGTCTCCAGGGCAGGTCCAAGAACCATGGCGGGTCAGGGGCCGAAGGCAGCCATGGCGGGTCAGGTGCAGCGGGCAGCCATGGCGGGTCAGGTGCAGCGGGCAGCCATGGAGGGTCAGGTGAAGCGGGCTGCCATGGAGGGTCAGGTGAAGCGGGCTGCCATGGAGGGTCAGGTGCCGAAGCCTTGATCCCGTTGAGCCCAGGCGGAGCAGAAGGACCGGCGGGAGATGGCGGAACCCACGGCTCCACCGACCGAAGCGCAGCCGGAGCTCCAGAAGGCCGCAGTTGAATACAGACGACAGACAACAAAGTGAACACCGGAGGGAGTGAGGAGGCCAACTGGAACCGAGGGACGGAGGGACGGAGCGGAGACGGAGGAGTGCAGTCCAGAGGGGAGGGGGCTGACGAGGGACCAAGGTGTGAGCGGAGGCAGGATGGAGACTGGTGAGACTAGTGGACTGATGGGCAACGGTGGAGGAGAGGGAGGTTGGAGCCAGGGTGTAGGTAATCGACCAGAGGTCCGAGGTGGAGATCTGGCGAGGGGCTTGAGGTGGAGGTGCAGTGCAGACACAGATGGGAGGAGGCGGGAGAGGGAGGCAGGGAGGGAAAACAGTCTTTAGGCTGGAGAGTTCCTAGCAAAGTTCATGATAAGAGCGGGCTCGTGATAGGCTGGAGCGGCTGGCTCGGCGGCGGCTGGCTGGCGGCTGGCGGCTGGAAGCGGCTGGCTCGGCGGCGGCTGGAGCGCGGCTCGGCGGGGGCGGCTGGGCGGCTGGCTCGGCGGCGGCGGCTGGACCAGAGGCTCGGCGGCGGCGGGGACCAGCTCGGCGGACCAGAGATGCGGCTGGACCAGAGGGCTCGGACCAAAGTCAATTAAACAAGCCGCATCACTGGGCGGCTTGTGTGAGGCTGGAAGAGGGGTCCAGTCCATCCCCTCATACATAATTAAAATGCCCGTAGGAACAGGAGAGGGCTCGGTTGCTGAGACTGGAGAGGGCTCAGCAGCAGGCTTGGAGAGGGCTGGAGCGGCAGGCTCGGAGAGGGCTGGAGCGGCTTTTCTCCTCCTCCTCCGCTTTCTGGACCCAGCGGAAGAGTGTGGGTCCAGCATAGTACAGGCAGGAAGTTTGCTGGAGGGGCATGCGGAGGAAGACGGTGGCTGACTGACTGGCCCGGCCAACCGTGTTTCTGGATGGACTAGAGACAAACACCCATCCTGAACCCAATCAACAAGGAATTTGGAGTCATTTAACCACAAAATGGAATTGATAGTTTCGCTTAAGGAGAAGCGATAATCAGGTTCACCAAAACGGATAGTGTCGTCGTCTAGTCCATCCAGAAACAGGGAGATCAAACATGCTTCAGGCCAGTCAGACAAAAAAGCGAGCTCAACGAACTCCTCCACATACCTCTCCAGCGATCGACCAACCTGGAGAAGCCCGATGATTTTCTCGGCCGCTGTCATCGTTTTGGGAGGCATGGGAGAAGCTGGAACCCGGGAGATGAAGGAAGCTTCCATTCTTTTCTGTGGAAATCCGGTCCGTTAATAGGTCCGTTCTTCTGTTACGGGTATGTTTGGTAGAGAGACGAGGCAGATACGGATTTCCACAATCAAGCATGTATATTTAATAAACAACAGGAAGGAGACCCAAACATACACCTAATACAACATAGAACGGACAAGGAGTGCAGGGAGTGAGTGCCATATAAAGGGAGTGATGATAATAGAGTCCAGGTGCAGGTGATGAGTGATGATGAGGAGCTGACGAGGGAAGTGAGTGCAGGTGACGAAACAGGAGGATCATGGGAATTAGAGTCCAGGGGAACAAGGGATCTGTAACAGTTGTAGACATGATATAGAATTATGCAGTGGAAAGATGTTTGATTATAAATTTGTCTAGCATTGTTTTTGAATGATCTGATGCATTTTGATATCTGGAGGTAGTCTCTGTGGTTATTAGTATATATATAAAAAATAGAGCAAACTTGGCAAAGGCATTTCAAATCCTAAGAACAGAGGCAGGTTAGTCACATTACACTGACTTTACTGTAAGTCATGGGGTTCTTCTATACTATTACTTCATTACAATAGCAATATATGTGCCTCTTTGTTTAAATGAGGATGAGAAATTGAAAATTATTCCTTCATATGCTGAGATGAGGTGATGTGTTGTTGTGTCTTATATCAGGATGGCCATCCGTGTGATTGTGTTTCTAACACTTACTGGACTGTGCGTCGCTGATTCAAAAGGTACGTTTAGAATAATACAAGTAAAAATACCCTGGATTTAAAAATCTGTAACCATTGTGTATTATAACATATCAATCAGATTAGTGTATTAAAATTATAGGCTGAAATATGTTAATTTAAAGCTTGTGATTTATTTATTTGTATTGCTTTGAACCTTTCTTATTCTTTATTTGTTTATTTATTTATTTTTAATCAATTTCATATCATATTGAACAGGGAATCTTGCTCTTAATGCCAAGGCTGTGCAGTCCTCCACATACAACCCAGATGGAATTGCAGAACATGCAGTAGATGGAAAGAGAGACTCAAATTACAGGAAGGGCTCATGTTCTCACACTAATCCTGAGTTTAATCCATGGTGGAGAGTTGACCTTGGAAATGTATACAGTGTAAGCAACGTTACCATCACTAATCGTGGAGACTGTTGCAAAGAGCGACTTAGAGGAGCTCAGATTCGTGTTGGTAACAGTCTGGCCAACAACGGAAACAACAATGAGCTGTAAGAAATGTTTCAATTGTTCTGTCATCTTCCCATGTTTATGATGTTCAATCTGGTTTAATAAAACAGGAGGCAAAATTGAACCTCCTCCACAAACCAACCACTCAGAGAGCCACAGCCATGGAGATGAACTTTACTTGAACATATTTTATCCAGACTGTGATTAGACATTTGTAAGTTTAGACCATTGTTTCTTGTAGCAATGCAATATAAAACATGAACAATAATGTGTATTGTGAAGAGTGCTGTACAAAACCATTTGATTTCAATATTGAATTTAATTTGTTAGACATGTGCCTCTGGTTTTCATTTTAACACTGTTCTTTATGTATTTTCAGGGCTGCAACTATTGTCACTGCTCCTGATGGCACAGAAACATTTTCATTTGACCCTGTTATTGGCCGATATGTCAACATTTTTTTACCTGGGAATGATGAAATCCTTACTCTGTGTGAAGTCGAGGTGTTTGCAGGTGAGGGACAGAGAGAGAAGAAACGCTGTGATAGAATTTATGTACTTATTAATGTGTGTATAACTGATATTATTTCATTAACAGAAAATGATACACCATTGTACGTTTGTCTTGTTTGAACTTGTTAATTTAAGGAATAATGTACACCAAATAAATAATTACATGGACATATTGATTTGAGATGAAACTGTTTTAAATTCTGGCTTGTTTATTATCTTAGAATCCATTACAGTGTACGAAAACAATCATTTGAGCAACTATATTGAACATTACAGTACTCTTAATACTACAAATACTTCAATTCAATCTTAATACTTCAATACAATCAATAACTATAACAGAGACGCACCAGTTGTGTTTGTATAAAATGAGAGAGAGTGAATCCACGGTGTGATCCAAGAAACATCAAAGAAAGACCGGCTTCAGAAACCCGGATGAACTGTCTGTTATACAGCGTTACTATTGATGACGGTCATTATCTGTAAATATTAGACCTCAGAATGTCACGACTGACCAATCAGAATCAAGTATTCCAGAGAGCCGTGTGATAATCATTTTGATTACATAGTTTAGCCTATTTATTGTACCTATTAAATTGGAATGATACTTAAGCACTTTAAAGTAAAAAAAAAATGTTGAGAAAGACATGGTGTGTAGACATTTGTACTATTTATACTGTGTACGTTCCCTTAATGATTGTTTGTTCCGTTTTCTTCACAGATTAAGTGGAATGAGATGATGTTACACCACAGTCCACTGATCCTATAAGCAAAATACCAAACTACTGTTTTCTGAGCAATACTAATATTGCACTTTTTCATTGTTTTCATTTTACCTGTGCACCTTTTATCCTAAAGGTGCTCTAAGCGATCCTGGGTGGATGTAACTTCCTGTTGACGTTCGAAGTGTTGTCAAACAAAACAGAGGCTAGCTAGACCCTCCCTCCTCCTCTCCCTCCCCTCCATGCTTCCTGGAACGCGCATTTAAAATCATTCTTGTTGGTTATTGGCTGGAGCGTGTTTATTATGTTTTGTGGTCCAGGTTGCACCAGTTTGTTTTTGTGTCCATTTTTGGAGCTTGTGGCGACTACAGAGACCGCGTTTTTTACAGTGTGTTCAGGGGACAGGCAGCTAGCGGATAGTGATGAGATGTTTGCTGTATGTGACAAAAAATGTTTTGGCCTAAAAACGCGTGACATCCAGGGCCGGCGATTGCTATAGGCGAACTAGGCGGTTGCCTAGGGCGACAAATATGTTGGGGGCGCGGGCGCGGGCGCCCTATAGGGTCGCCGTTACGTTACGTTACGTTAGGCAAGTGCGCAGTTGATGAAGAAAATGAAGCAGTCTAATAAACCATCCGGTGCACAGGGACGAAAACGGAGAAAGCAAGAAGATAAAAGGAAAACCCAGTATAGAGGTAAATCTTCTCATCTCAGCCATTAGGCCGTGTGTCCACCAAAGCGTTTTTAGCCAGCTGAAAACGCTAGGCGCTCTGCTTAAAACGCCCGTCTGTGAGCGCTTGAGAGCGCTTCAGCTGCGCAGCGTTTTTTTCCGTTGAGACGCTTTGTTGCTATGATACGGAATATCCGCGGCACTGTTACTTATAACTGATTTTGCAGGTAATTTGTTTCAGACTTTGACTGGGGCGTCAAATTCGCGCCAGACGCGTCTAGTTGGACGCTTGAACATTTTGAAGTCAGACGCTTCAGACGCGCGTAAAATTCGCTCAATTCGCGCGTCTAAACAAAGTGTGTTCAGACGCGAATTCGCGTCATGGGAGGGGCTTTCATCTCTTTCTGCACAGATCCTCTGAATAAACACATAATCTCGTCAGTTGGAAACCTGTAGCGGCAATTTAACTCGGTTATGCCGGCCGACTTTTGCTAGCTAGAAGGTGGGCTAGTATCAACGGCTAAAATCATGCAAAAAGTTTTACAACTAACCAGATTGTCCGATTTCTTCGCTTATTCTCTTCCAGGCAAGGTCCTTTTTATTCCTGTCTCGATAAAAAATATAATGACACATCATAGAGCTCAGGGTGGCCACACACAGCGACATCTTTGTTCTGGTCTCCACCACTGATCACATCATAAACACGTTACTACCAGCAGAGTCCCTGATTGGTTAACGCGCCGCGAATTTACGCCAAAGTTCAGATTTTTCAACTCGGGCGTTTGGGCATCAGACGCTCAATTCGCGCGTCAGCCGCGTGAACGCGCCATTCGCAGGACACCTATACGCGCGTTTACATTGACTTAACATGTAAATCAGACGCCCCAGACGCGTTCGGTGTGACGCTCTCGGCGTTTAAAAAACGCGGCGTTCCCATTGAAAACAATTGAAAAAGTACGCTAGCAGCTGGAAAAAATGGGCTAGGGCAATCTCGCCTAGGGCAACCAAAGGGTTAGAGCCGGCCCTGGTGACATCACTTAGAGCGCCTTTAAGATAAAAGATAAGTTTCAGTGCACATTCAGTTAAGGTTTGAAATGGATCTTAAAATGCACCTATCTTTTACTCAGCTTTGTTTATCTTTGCTTTCTACATGAATAAATTACTTCAGCATTGCATGTTGTATTTCATGTTTCTAGATCAAAAAGGCTCATTTAGATATTCACAATGAGGAGGAGGTGTAGTGTTACATAGCTACCCATCTAGAGTTGAGGAGCTGGAAACAAAGTAAAGAAGAATTACATTTTTCTAAAAAAAACAAAAAAACAAAACAAAACATGGAGAGAATGAATCAACAACACAACCACCAATTCAACCAATATTAACTTTTAATTTTCTGTTATAAAGAGTAAAAAAATGTACAAAAATGACAATAACCATAACAGAAATATAAATATCAAAAATAATAATAATGAAAATAGCTTCAGAGGAGATCTGAGCCAAAATAACAAAAAACCAAACAAAAGACCATAAACAGGAGAAAAGCAGGATTACAAACAAAAATTGCACCCTCCACTTACACTCCCAAAACAAGAAAGAAATAAAGATACAGAAGAAACAAGCTATTTACAGCATAAATAAATCAAATAGAGTGAAACATGTTCAACACATTTAATCTCTTTCTCTTAAGAAACAGTGCATCATAAAATCCTGAGCTCACTTACTCAAACAACTCAATATAAATCAACTCATGATTCTGGGAAGGAAGCAGCAGGAAGGAATCATCTTCATGAAAGAAAGTCTCTCTCTCTCTCTAGTGAATGCTTTTACAGTAGTAACATTTCTTATTTGGTTTAATATTTTTATTTAGCAATAATGATAATAATAATTATTAATATATTAGTCAAATTAATATATTAGCACACAATTCTGGGTCAAATTGTGCAGCCCTACAGACTCACTTCCCTCATCATCTCTCCCGCTCTCCCCATATTCCCTGCACCTGGTTGTCTTCGTTATCACTCCTTTTATATTGGACTCACTCCCTGCACTCCCTGTCCGTTCTTAATGTTATATTGTTGTTTGTTATTGTTTGCATACTGTGTTGGCTGTTCTGTTTCCTTTGTTGAATAAAGAAGCCGTTTTGTAGAAGGTCAGATTTTGCCTCATCCCTGCTGCAGCTACATGCCATAACAACTGAAGGTTTACATGGGAAACCCTGGTCAGGAAGTGCTTGATGATGAAACTTACTAATGGACAAAAATAAAAACTATCAAAGTTTAAAGAAAATGGAAATATTAAGTTATTAAAAAGTGAAGTGATGAAATGAAGAGAGTCACAGAAGAGATTATGAGCAGAAATTACAGAGATAATCTATTTTAATGGATTAAAATTAATTTTTAATTTAAGAAATACTTTTTTAATGTATAATCATTTTAGATTGTTTTTTTCTGCAAAAGAAAAAAAAAGAAAAGAAAAGAATAATCCCAAACCTATAAGCAGTGACAATTTTACAGAACCAAAACACTTAAAGGCAATAATAATAGTTATTATTAGGGGCCAAGCCCCGAAGGGGCTGTAGCCCCTATTGTAATTGTACGTTTTCCCTTTTATTATTCTTCTTCCGAATGGGAGTCTATGGCAGCCCTATCAACGGAACATGAGAAAATGATGAAATTTGGCACACTTGTAGTGATGGTCATGTCTAGAAATCTGACCAATTTTGGAGTCTCTAGGACCAACTCTATAGCGCCACCACCAGTTCAAAAATTCAACATTCTAAAGGTTATAACTTTTGAACCATTTGCTCTAGAAAAATACAATTTAGTACATCTGATTCGTCTCTTCATGCTGATTCTATTCAAATTCTTACATTAAGTCTCCGCCCATTACAGTAGCGGCCATTTTGAAAAGTACAGTATTCCGTTTTTTCACTACTCCTCCTTCAAAATTTGTCCAATTTTGTCCAGACTTTGATCAGGTGATCTTTGTCTGAGCCGCACAGAAATGACTGAACAGATTTTTTTTATTCATCTTTGTTCAAAAGTTATGATGTCACGAAGTTAACAAGGTTGACCCAAAATTGCTATAGAGGCTGTATCTCAGCCAAACTTTGAGCAATCAAAACAAAAATTGGTACCCTTGATCAAGACCATGATCTAAGGTTCCATGCCGAATTTGGGAACAGCGCCACCTACAGGTCATGAGATCTGAAAAATGGCTATTTTGGCCAATAACTTTTGAACACTTTATTAGAAAATCAAGATCTTGGTGTCTATGGATTCCTTGGGCCATGCCGAATCCGGGGATATTGAATTTGTCAACATCGGATGAAAAGCATGTCCGCCATTTTGAATTTTGTCATAAATTGCAATAACTTTTAAACAATTTGACATATCATCACAAAATTTGGTACATATGACCATCAGAGTGTCCTGAAGGTACATGAGAAGTTTCAGCACAGCGCCACCTAGTGTTCCACAGATATAATGATTTTTGCAAAATTGCTTATAACTTTTGAAAACATTATCCAAATTTGTCTGCTTTATGTCATTTTATTCCCTGGCTTATGCCGATTCCGACAATGTGTCATTTGTCATTTTCCTTAAATGTACCTGTCTGCCATATTGAATTAAATCAAAAACAGTTTTTTCGCTACTCCTCCCACAAATTTTGGTCAATTTTGTCCAAAATCAGCTCAGATGATCTTTGGACCGAGCCGCACAGAAAACTGAACGGATTTTTGATATTCGCTACCATTCCCAAGATATTCATCTCTGAATGTGACCTTGCTTGTGTTTGTGTCTTATGCTAGTTAGCTTAGCATGTAATGCTTAGTATGCTAACCAGTTGTCATTCTTTTAATGTGGCTCTTCAGCTATCAAGTTAACCATGAGCTTATTAGCATTAAGTTAGCTTAGCATGCTAATATGGTTAGCATGCTAAGTAATGCTTTTTTGTAAATTCTTTCTTACACTAAAAGTTCTCTTCCACAGCATGTGCACATGTGTCATGATGTAGCTCAATGTGTAAAGCCAGGTACCCAAAGAGCCCTGTACCCAAAGATAGTGGGTTCGAATCCCGGGGGGGTGGTTTTATGAAAGAGTATGTTTTGTTTCCTTATTGCCTCTTGGATTAGAAATAAATGCTTTTGTTTCATGCTGTTCATTTTCATCTAAGCTTCTGTACATTCTGAGATCATTCTCGCCCATAATTCTGAACCAGCTGTTTCATGTTTGTTCATTTTCTGCTGTTTTTCCTCTTCCTGCTCCGTATTGCGCCACAGCATGATAAGCTGCAGAATGATCTAAAGTAAAGTTAAAATATAACATTCAGTGCAGTTTTATTAAAATTCTTCATTTTGAGTTCATTTTCACATGAACTAATGAACTTCGGCAGTTGTGCCAACAATCACCTGCACAGTGGTGCAATGAGATGCGCAATGGACACTGGACCTGGAGGTTGTGGGTTCAAATCCCGTGTTGGGTGGTCATTATGCAATTGTGTGTAATGAGTCATTTTGATTCCTTTTTTATCCAAATAAGCATTGTACTAATCTTTATTCCTCTTGAATTAGATACAAGTGTTTTTAGTTCATTCTGTGTTCATTCTCATCTGAACTTCTATTGATTTTCATTTCATTTCCACCTGTCCTTCTGAACCAGCTGTTTTGCATGTACATTCAATTTCTGCTGTTTTTGCTCTACCTGCTCCGTATTGCGCTACTGCCCCTTCTGGGGCTTGGCCCCGAATTGCTGCTTGCAGCTATATTTATTATTATTATTATTATTATTTTTATGAAAAACAATTACAATGCTTGAAACAGCTTTTTCAAAATCATTTATATCTGCTGTTACTGAAACAGTCTTTAATTTTTGATAGTGTAAATTGTGTACATTGTGCCGATGTTTTCTGAGCGCTATCATTCTTCAACCAAAACATACATAAAACTGCACAAATGAAAGTCTGTTTACTTTGAGCACACATCCTTTTCATACTGACATGACAAAACTGCACAACATTTGAATAATAGAAACATAAATAATGATATTATTTTAAAATTGAATTGTTAGCATAAGTTATTACATTGATCAGTATATAGAACCGAACTGTACCTAAATTTAACTCAAATCCTGTTAACATGTACATGTTGTAAGAAATTCACACTATAAGAGATGTATAGAGATTGTCCGTTAATTTGAATTGTAAGATCATAATATATTGACAAGCATGAATGTAATGGAGGATGTTTTGAGTTTAGCTTCCCAATCCAATCCCATGCAGAGCATGCTGGGAATACACTGTAAAGTTTCAGCTGTCAATAAAAATGATTCATGTTATCCCAACTCAAAAGCATGATACGTTAACTTTCATTTACAGTTAAGTGAGTTGAGTGCAATGAAATCAAATAAGTAAACTGAACAAGCAGCAAAAGTATTTGGAGTGTTTTAAGTGTCTTGTTGTGACAAATATTTTGTAAAATTGTACTTGCTTGCAGGTTTGTCTATTTTCAGTACTAGACTATTTCACTCAAAAGATAGAAAGTGATAAAGTGCAGGTCAGCATTATCTATTTTAATATAAATAAAACTGCAGATTATGATTTAAAATCATTATTCTATTAAATAAAATTATTGCATCTAGACAGTTTGACACAAACTCATGATCTCAAATTCTCTAATTCTGAGAACAAATCATTAATGATATTCCTGCAAAACACATGGCACAATGCAAACAAAACTAAATACAATTTTAAATTTACCCAACTGCAGAAGATCATTGTTACATCCTGATCACAAAAGCACACATTAAATATTTGAACACATGATGAGAAGTTTCTGCACAAGCAAGTTCTGTTTACAAGGAACAAGAAATTAATAAACTGATGAAATGAAACTTGAATGTCTTCATATAAAAGCATCTGTGAAATGTGCAAATGTAATAATTAAATCAATCTTTTCCCACTTCTTTTATTTTGATATAAGAAGACATAACTGCCACTGAATCAATTTACTCAACCACAATATGAGTGAATGCATTCTGCACCAATACTTTATCAAGTCTTCCTCTGTTGAAACATGATTTATAAATAGATATGAATTTATAAGTAAATATGATTTGTATGCATGAAAAGTTATCAATGAAACACTCTACAGAGCATGGCAGATATTTTTCCCACCATAAAAACTAAACATTAATCAACATACAGATGAGTGAGAGTGCTGTCTCATTAAATTGAAATGAAAAATAAACTCAAATAAATGAAAATCTCCCATATTCTGGAAGAGAACAGCAGTAAAAGTAAGTGCATGTCTTTGTTATCTGAAATATTCTGATACCTGATAATATTCCAATAACTGTATGTCAAGTCATTTATTTGTATAGTGCTTTTTACAATACATATTGTTTCAAAGCACCTTCACAGAGATGAACAGGAAAAACAGCAGAATCAATTATGGCAAATACACTATGGAGACAGTTCAGATACTGCTTTAAAGCTGAAAGACAATAGTGTCATTTATTTAGCTCAAGTCAGTTCAGTGTTGGTTCAGTTCAGATCAATAACACTGTGAAGTTCATCAAATTTTGAAGCAAGTTCAGTTCAGCTATAAGAAGTTCTAACAATGTCTTTAGTACCTTTCTGGAGCTCAAAAGGTGCAATGTCATTGCTGCCTATGTGTGGATCAGATACCCTCGGATTTCATCAAATATATATATTTTAATTTGTGTTCCGAAGACAAACGAAGGGGACGTCATGACGGTGAGTACTCAATGACAGAAATTTCATTTTTTGGTGAACTAACCCTTTAAGCGACACTGTCAAGGACATTTTGCCCATCAGTTCTCCGCAGTACAGAAGCAGATGGAGGCAATCAATCAGTCTAACCCTCCACTTGCCCGTTGCCGAGGACATCCCCCTATATCTAAGGCAATTTAAGGCAAGGCAATTTTATTTCTATAGCACATTTTATACACAATGCTAATTCAAAGTGCTTTACATAAAAAGGAAACACATACATAAGAATAAAATGGAATACATAAGAAATAGAAATAACAATAAAAACAGAAATACCCCTATCTGAGTGGAAGAGTCAGGGAGTTTCAGTCAGAGTATTTGTCAGGTAGCTGTGCGTTTAAACAGTACCCTTACAGATAAATCTTCCTGGACTAACTCCGTCCAGAGCTCCATCCAGTGATAACAAATGCTTACTCCCTAATTCTCCCAGCTTTTTCAACCAGACAGCAAGATTTAAAAAGCATTAAAAGTCAGAAATAAAAAGAGGATGCATAAAAGATTGTTATAAAATGCAAATAAAAACAAGAAAAAGAATTAAAAGAATAAAAAGATACATATAAAATAAAGTGCAATCAGTTTGGACATAGCACAGTGCTCAATCAGTAAATGCATAGCTAAACAGATGTGTTTTGAGTCTTGATTTGAATGTGACTACTGTTGGAGCACATCTGATCTCTTCTGGAAGCTGGTTCCAGCTGCAGCTGGCATGACAGCTAAAAGCAGACTCTCCTTGCTTTAAATGAACCCTTGGTATTTCTAAGTGACTTGATGATCTTAGTCATCTGTTAGGTTTGTATTCTATTAACATATCTGCAATGTATTGAGGTCCTAGGCCAATAAGTGATTTATAAACAAGTAACAGTACTTTAAAATCAATTCCAAATGCAACTGGAAGCCAAGGACTGGTGTGATATGTTCATATTTTCTGGTTCTGAGTGCGCTTTTGAGTGCTGAAAAGCCGTTTTTATGGCTGGTAAGAGTGAGCGCCTTCAAAGAGAGAGAGCACACAACAGGCTGCACACAATCCCTGTCTGTGTTGCGACGGCTGTTCCCCTGCATTCCCCTTCAGCACTTTTAAAAGAGTAAAGTCCCTAAAAGAGCTTACACAAGTAGAGCTTGCGTCTTTTTAAAGATGACATTCTACTTGTGTGCTTCTGGATGCAGTCGTTTCCCGTCCTCAATGACGGCCACGATCTCTGTTTCACATGTCTGGGCGCGTGCTGAAACGATGCTCATAGGTGGTTTATGTTTTCGTATGAGAACATGATCACGTCGACACGCCGGTCGTGACTCTTCTTTCTCCTGGAAGCTTGAGTCCTCTCTGTTGTTGGCCAGCTGCTGCTTGTATGTAAAAGCACAGCTGCGGGTCTGCCCGGCACTCTGGGAGACCGTGGAGATCAGCGAGAGCAAACCTCTCGCTCCTCTGCGTGTCATGTGCTGTCGGGCTGCAGCGCAGGTTGTCACTGCAACCCAGCGCTCGCTCGGCGCTCTAGATGCGCGGTTCCCTTGCCTAATCTCCATTGTAGTGCCCTCTCTCGGGTGCACCAGAAGAGGTCTTCTTTGCTGATATGACTTGGGTGACATGAGGTTGAGGGGTTCCTTCGGGGAACCAACCCCTAGGGCCCCTCCCTCTCTAGCGCATCGCAAGCTGTGCAGTTTCTGGATTGGATTGCTGGTCCTTCTCATAGGGGAACCTAGCATTTCATTCAGAGCTCCAGCTGAGGGTCAGACGTCGATTGCAGCATCGGAGAGAGTGCTGTTATGGAAATGAGGGGGACGCTGCCCACTGTAATGGTGTGTGCTTATGCTGACTCAGATTCAGAGTTTACAGCCATGCTTTCCCGGGGGTTCCGGATGTGCATGGAAAACTTTGCAGAATGGAGCTATTTTGGTGCCATAAATATGGAACGCCAAGAGTGCCAAAATCTGCATACGTTTTTCCTCTCTTGGGCCGCCCCTCAGTCTGCAAAAAAACTCCGGCCCAGCCTGCTCTACTGTGTCCGTTGCAGGGAGATGACACCTCCCGTCTCTGCTGCTGTTTAAGTGGTTGGTGAGAAAATCACCCCTGAGACGGGCGAACCAGAGATGGGTGGGGCTGCTCTTTCCACCCCCCGGAGGAGGGCCATGTGGTAAATCCTTTTATTGGGTTTGTTTCTGTTCGGTACCCAAATTTCCAAAAAAAAAAAAAAAAAAAACTCTCTCATCCCCCTCTTCCTTCGCCAGAGGGCAGCAGTGTGCAGTTTGAGAAGGCAGCCAAAGCCTCTCCTGCGCCCCCTGCCCGACCGTGGAACCAGGTAAGTGTTGCACAGCACAGGTGGAACCAGGTAAGTGTTGCACAGACCCTGCTACGGGCCGCCTCGCTAAGAGAGCCTCCCGAGCCACGTCCCTGTGTTCCACCTCGCTGCCCCACTGCGGGTACACCTGCGGTCCCTTTGATCCCGCTTGTATGGTCTCTGTGAGCCTGGTTAGTGCTCCCCGGTCCGTCTCGCTGGCTCATTTGAACCATCAGGCTCGGCTATGCGATTCAGTTCGCCCGGCGCCCCCCCAAGTTCAGGGGTGTCCACTTCACTGCAGTGAAAGCTGTCGATGCCCATGTCTTGCCTGCGGAGATCGCGGTCCTACTGGCGAAGGACGTGATAGAGCCGGTCCCTCCAGCTGATATGAGGTCAGGGTTCTACAGTCCCTACTTCATTGTACCCAAGAAAAGCGGTGGGTTACAACCTATCCTGGACCTGCGAGTTTTGAATCGGAGCCTTCACAAGCTACCATTCAAAATGCTCACACAGAAATGCATTTTCGAGTGCATCCGTCCCCAGATGCAACGATTGACCTGAAGGACGCGTACATGCAGTGTCAGGGGTTTGGACGGGACCCCATCTGCACTGGCACATCAACTGCCTCGAGTTGCTAGCAGTACGCCTTGCTCTGAGCCGCCTCAAAGCATGTACTGGTCCGTATGAACAACACTGCGACCGTTGCGTACATCAACCATCAAGGTGGTCTACGCTCTGGAGTCAGAAGCATCTGAGGTCGCTTCGTGCCATTCATGTCCCCGGTGTGCTCAACCGTGTGGCCGATGAGCTATCACGAGCTGCGCTGCCAGGAGAGTGGCGACTCCACCCCCAGGTGGTCCAGCTGATCTGGAGAGAGTTCGGAGAGGCTCAGGTAGACCTGTTTGCCTCACCAGAAACTTCCCACTGCCAGTTGTTTTACTCCCTGTCCGAAGGAACACTCAGGACAGATGCACTGGCACACAGCTGGCCCCGGGGCCTTCGCAAATATGCGTTTCCCCCCGTGAGCCTACTTGCACTTTCTCAGAGACGGGGCACTCTTTGGCACCCGCGTCCAGACCTCTGGAAACTCCATGTCTGGTCCCTGGACGGGACGCGGAGCTTCTAGGTGACTTACCCCCCGAGGTACTTAACACCATCACTTCGGCACGTGCACCGTCTACGAGACGTGCTTACGCCTCGAAGTGGAACCTGTGCTCGCCAAGAAGACCCCCGAAGATGCTCGATCGGAGTCATGCTTTCCTTCTTGCAGCAAGGGCTGGAGCGTAGGCTGTCCCCCTCCACCCTCAAAGTCCATACTGCTGCTATCTCCACTTACCACAACTACTTAGATGGCAAATCTGTTGGTCAGCACGACCTGGTCATCAGGTTCCTTAGAGACGGTTAAATCCTCCTCGACCCCCCTCCATACCCTCTTGGGACCTTGCTCTGGTGCTAAGAGCACTCCATATTGCTCCCTTTGAGCCCTTGAAATCAGCAGACTTAAAGATTCTGTCTATGAAGACTTTGCTGCTGGTTGCATTGGCCTCCATCAAGAGGGTAGGGGACCTGCAGTCATTTTCGGTCGATGAATTGTGCCTAGAGTTCGGGCCGGGTGACAGCCACGTGGTACTGAGACCCCGGCCAGGCTATGTGCCCAAGGTTCCTACCACTCCCTTCAGGGACCAGGTAGTGAGCCTGCAAGCACTGCCCTCGGAGGAGGCAGACCCAGCCCTGGCTTTGCTCTGTCCAGTTCGCTCTCTGCGACTGTACATAGACAAAACTCAAAGCTTTAGGACCTCAGACCAGCTCTTTGTCTGTTATGGAGGCCAGCAGAAGGGAAAGGCTGTTTCCAAGCAGAGGATTGCCCACTGGATAGTGGATGCCATCGCCCTGGCTTACCAAGCTCAGGGCGTGCCCTGCCCGCTCAGGTTGCATGCTCACTCCACGAGAGGTGTCGCATCTTCCTGGGCGCTGGCTCGTGGCGCCTCGCTGACAGACATTTGTAGAGCTGCGGGCAGAGCGACACCTAACACGTTTGCTAGCTACTATAGCCTCCGTGTCGAGCCGGTCTCCTCCCGTGTTCTCGCCTCAGGTCAGAGGCACTGGGGAGAGGCCCCGGCTTAGTGTCGGCTTGCTGCGCTACATGCGCTTTTTTCTCCAGAGAGTCCCTACAAGGCAGACCCTGTTGAGTCCTCTGATCTCCCTTCGGCAGCCGACGTGGCGGAGCGTCTGGCGCCAGGCCTATACTCCGCTGCATCCTTGAGAACCGGATTTAGGCTGGGTTCCATATGTGTGACCCTACGGGGATCCCATATGGCTGGTTCCACGGTTGCTCCTAAACGAAGCCTGTGTCTTTCCCTCTGGGAGAACCCACCCCTCGTCGGGTTGGAGTCACCCCAGTTCTTCCATAAATAGTACAACCTACATGGTTAGTCCATATGTACTCCTTCACATAACTCCTTCAGGGAAAGATGTGGCTTCCGCAGCGTCCCTTTCCCAACGGAAGGGTACGCTTTCCCAGCGTCATCCAATAGTCTCACTGAATGGGTTTTGGGGAACAGCAGTGATCGACACTCTCTGTGTTAGCCCTGTCCCACCGTCCTTAGGCAAGGGGGTTCAGGTGGCTTACAACAGAGCGCTGGAAGGGGGCAGCTCCTGTGGCACTTTGGTAGGGATTCCTATTCGTCGGTCTGTCCAACGTACGTCGAACGTGACCGACTGAATCGGAACGTCTCGGTTACAAAGGTAACCCTCGTTCCCTGAAGGAGGGAACGGAGACATACGTCCCATCGCCACAGTCGTTGTACCCCGCTGATGCTGCCGCCTAACCTGTTCGGCTCCTCAGCGAAAAACCTGAAGATGCAATGCACCTGCTGCTCATTATATACCCGCGCTGCGAGGCAAGCAGCTAATGCATATGATTGCATGCTAATGTGCATTGGCTTGTTTTAGTTACACTCCAAGTAGATTGGCCTCTCTAGCGAGATTCCTATTCGTCGGTCTGTCCGACGTACGTCTCCATTCCCTCCTTCAGGGAACGAGGGTTACCTTTGTAACCGAGACGTTATCGATTTTTACATGACTACTGAAAATCAAGTCTGACTCCAAAATCACACCAAGATTTCTGACTTGATTTTTAGTTATTTGGCCCTAGAGCGAAGGTATGCATGATGAAAATCAAGCATCACGTTAGTTCAGGCAGGCCTGAACTAATTTTACAGAATCAATACACTTAAAGGCAATAAAAATAGTTGTTATTATTAAAACAACAATTACAATGCTTGAAATGGCTTTTTCAAAATCATTTATATCTGCCGTTGTTGAAACGATCTTTAATTTTTGATAGTGTAAATTGTGTACATCGTGCCAATGTTATGTTTACTGAAAGCTAATGTTCTTCCTTATTAAAAGTAAACACAACCAAAAAGTACATAAAACTGCACAAATGAAAAAGTAATGTTTACATTGAGCACACATCCTGTTCATACTGGGTTCAAACTACCCAACAATATATATATTTTTTTAATTTTTCCTTGTATGCCAGGAAAAGTGCTGTGATATAGAAACATAAATAATGATATTATTATTTTAAAATTGAAATGTTAGCATAACAGTTATTGCATTGATCAGTAAATGGTATTCATCTCAAATCCTGTTGTACATGTTGTAGGAATTTCACACTAACAAAGTGTTTTGTATAGAGATTGTCAGTTAATTTGAATTGTAAGATCATCATATACTGACAAGCATGAATGTAATGGAGGATGTTTTGAGTTTAGCTTTTCAATCTAATCCCATACAGAGCATGCTGGGAAATCCACTGTCCAGTTTCAGCTGTCAATAAAAATGATTTATATTATCCCAACTCAAAAGCATGATACATTAACTTTCATTTACAATTAAGTGAGTTGAGTGCAAGTCAAATAAGTAAACTGAACAAGCAGCAAAAGTATTTGGAGTGTTTTAAGTGTCTTGTTGTGACAAATATTTTATAAAATTGTACTTGCCTGCAGGTTTGTCTATTTTCAGTACTATTTCACTCAAAAGATAGAAAGTGATAAAGTGCAGGTCAGCATTATCTATTTTAATATAAATAAAACTGCAGATTATGATTTAAAATCATTATTCTATTAAATAAAATTATTGCATCTAGACAGTTTGACACAAACTCATGATCTCAAATTCTCTAATTCTGAGAACAAATCATTAATGATATTCCTGCAAAACACATGGCACAATGCAAACAAAACTAAATACAATTTAAATTTACTCAACTGCAGAAGATCATTGTTTACATCCTGATCACAAGAGCACACATTAAATATTTGAACACATGATAAGAAGTTTCTGCAGAAGCAAGTTCTGTTTACAAGGAACAAGAAATTAATAAACTGATGAAATGAAACTTGAATGTCTTCATATAAAAGCATCTGTGAAATGTGCAAATGTAATAATTAAATAAATCTTTTCCTACTTCTTTTATTTTGATATGAGAAGACATAACTGCCACTGAATCAATTTACTCAACCACAATATGAGTGAATGCATTCTGCACCAATACTTCATCAAGTCTTCCTCTGTTGAAACATGATTTATAAATAGATAGGAATTTATAAGTAAATATGATTTGTATGCATGAAAAGTTATCAATGAAACACTCTACAGAGCATGGCAGATATTTTTCCCCCCATAAAAACTAAACATTAATCAACATACAGATGAGTGAGAGTGCTGTCTCATTAAATTGAAATGAAAAATAAATCAAAAAATGAAAATCTCCCATATTTCTGGAAGAGAACAGCAGTAAAAGTAAGTGCATGTCTTTGTTTATCTGAAATATTCTGATACCTGATAATATTCCAATAACTGTATGTCAAGTCATCTTTATTTGTATAGTGCTTTTTACAATACATATTGTTTC
This sequence comes from Culter alburnus, assembly GCA_028476615.1. Classification (NCBI taxonomy): domain Eukaryota; kingdom Metazoa; phylum Chordata; class Actinopteri; order Cypriniformes; family Xenocyprididae; genus Culter; species Culter alburnus. The sequence continues at coordinate 772,215 of JAOTNS010000045.1, forward strand.
AAAGCACCTTCACAGAGATAAACAGGAAAAACAGCAGAATCAATTATGGCAAATACACTATGGAGACAGTTCAGATACTGCTTTAAAGCTGAAAGACAGTAGTGTCATTATTTAGCTCAAGTCAGTTCAGTGTTGGTTCATTTAATAACACTGTGAAGTTCATCAAATTTTGAAGCAAGTTCAGTTCAGCTATAAGAAGTTCTAACGATGTCTTTAGTACCTTTCTGGAGCTCAAAAGGTGCAATGTCATTGCTGCCTATGTGTGGATCAGATACCCTCGGATTTCATCAAATATATCTTAATTTGTGTTCCAAAGACAAACGAAGGGGACGTCATGAGGGTGAGTACTCAATGACAGAAATTTCATTTTTTGGTGAACTAACCCTTTAAGCGACACTGTCAAGGACTTTGCCCATCAGTTCTCCGCAGTACAGAAGCAGATGGAGGCAATCAATCAGTCTAACCCTCCACTTGCCCGTTGCCGAGGACATCCCCCTATATCTAAGGCAATTTAAGGCAAGGCAATTTTATTTCTATAGCACATTTTATACACAATGCTAATTCAAAGTGCTTTACATAAAAAGGAAACACATACATAAGAGTAAAATGGAATACATAAGAAATAAAAATAACAATAAAAACAGAAATACCCCTATCTGAGTGGAAGAGTCAGGGAGTTTCAGTCAGAGTATTTGTCAGGTAGCTGCGTGTTTAAACAGTACCCTTACAGATAAATCTTCCTGGACTAACTCCGTCCAGAGCTCCATCCAGTGATAACAAATGCTTACTCCCTAATTCTCCCAGCTTTTTCAACCAGACAGCAAGATTTAAAAAGCATTAAAAGTCAGAAATAAAAGGAGGATGCATACAAGATTGATATAAGATACATATAAAAGATACATATAAAATAAAGTGCAA
>JAOTNS010000046.1:0-129142 GCA_028476615.1 Culter alburnus
TTTTTCCAGTTTCAGATGTCTCAGTCTAGAGTTTCTGTCACAAATAACAAATGCACATTCTGATCAGATGACATGTACCAATTAAGATGGCTGTGTGCCATGAGTGTGTTTGTGAAGGTTTATGTGTGTTTCTGAGGAGTTTGTGCTTGTAAAAATATGTGTGCTTTTCTTATTTCTATTTACAAAGTTTTTTATAAAGCATTTGGATCCACTGGTGTGTGGTTGAAAGTCTCAACCTGGAGAGGTCTTCAAACACGATGCATTGTTTGGTGTAATGAAAAAAGATTGCTATATTTGGATCCAGAATTACAGACTTTGAATGCAAAAATACACCAAAATATAAAATTAAGATTTACTTAATAATTTTAATATTTGACCATATATTAATTTGTAATTAAATATTAATTTATATATAAGAGAAATGTTAATTGTTATTGGACATAAACCTTTAATATAATGATCTACATATTTAATCACAGATTATTTTTGTAATTTTACATACATTTGTATGTAGTATTTTCCTGTATTAAAAAAGAGAATTACTATAATTTGTCAGTCAACTTCAACAGAGCTCCAAACTCAACAGTGTGACGGTCCTTTTGATAAAGGTGGGGTTTGAACTGAAACCATCAAACAGGTTTGAAACCCACCAAGCAGCTCCATCAAAGGTTTGGGCACAGGAAGCACATCAGACCCCCAGAAAACAATCGTCCCAGCCCGTCCCCAGAGTATAAGACCACCTGTGAACCCTTCAGGATCAAAAACATTTGTGTCACGAACAGACGAGGACAGACGAGGTGAGTTCACACACTCTAAAAATCCTAGTTTTATGGAAAATAACCTGACCTTTTTTTACTGTAGTTTTCTGTTGCTGTAAATTATATTCAAAACTCTGTAAAATTACAAATCTGAAAATAATTTTTTGACTTATTTAAGGATTATTTCATTAATGACAAAATACAGTAATTCTCAATTTTTTATACGGGAAAATTACTGCATTACTTATATAGTATTTTTTCTGTTTTCTTAAATTACAAATTCATGTAAAATTACAAACGGTATCTGTATATCTGTAATGTTATTAATGACAAATTGCATTTCTCTTTTTATTAACAGGAAAATTACTGTATTATATAGTATTCTTTCTGTCTTAAATTAGATACAATGTGTAAAACTATGAATAATCATAATCTGTAATTAAACATGTAGCTCATTACTACATACAAATGTATGTAAAATTACAAAAATAATCTGTGATTAAATATGTAGATCATATATTAAAGGTTTATGTCCATAATAACAATTTAACATTTCTCTTATATATATAAATTAATATTTATGTTATTGTTATGTTCTCATTATGTTAATGTTAAAGGTTGATATCCATACTAACAGTTTCTTCTTTGTAATTTTAAAGTAAGTCTTATTGGATTTGTATTTGGCTGTATTTTTATATTCAAACTCTGTAATTCTGGTTACAAATCTAGCAAACTAAATTAATTAAATTTGATGAATTGGTCAAATGGTGTTTTCACACATGCAGGGTTACAGCCAGGGTTAGGTGCTGCTGTGCTATTCATTATTCACTGTCATTTAGGGTTAAATCAGGGTTAGGAAAGAGTGTGTGTACGTGTTTGTCTATACTCTATATGGTTACATTCACATGACCAATAGTGACCCTTTCACTTTTGAACAAACTGAAAATGTTGAAATGTACTTCAGGAGGTCTTGTTGTCATTTACAATGAGAATTGGAAAGTGTTGCGTGTAACTGTGCCTGAATTCCCTTCATTTGAGTCCATTGTTTTACAGATTAATTTCCCAGTTCCGACTGTTCTTGTTATCGTCCAACACTGAGTTTTTAACCCTTAAATGCATCAATGTTTCACCAATAATTCTTACATATTTGGGTCTTTAGCGACCCGGATCTATATCTAACACGGATGGATCTCCACCTGCTGCGATAATATAAAACTCCCCTGATATTAGAGTAAGCATTACAGAAGAATAAAATAAAGCATATTTTGTTTCATTTTGGAACTTGGAAGGGTTCATTTTGAGCAGATGTTTTATACCATCATCACTGTCCTCACCAGAGCTCATTTCCCAGTACATTCAGCAAATGGCAGTTTTGAGAATATGTTTGAGGTCGTGAATATGAGCCCATTTGTGATCTCCAACATATCTTCAAAATCAATGTTTTGATCGCTGACAGCTTCACCAGATCCTCCATCAGGTGACCGTGACACTCATATTTGATTTTCATGTCTTTGCAGAAGAGCCATGATGATCTACACAGTGACGGCGCACACAGGAAAGCGGCTCTTGGCGGGCACCACTAGCCTCATCTACATCCAGCTGCGTGGTACTGAGGCCGAGACTGAGGAACAGAACCTGAACCACCTTCAGGGGTTTCGGCAAGGATCGGTAAGTGCGCCCAATTAAACCAACTTGAATATTATGTGATTATAAAGTCACAAATTTGCAAGAAAAAAAATCTGGAAAATGGTGTCAAGGAATCACATGGCTCCCCCAACTCTGTATTATTATTATTTGTATTTTACCTATATTGGCTCTAATAAACCCTAATGAACACGTCTGTGCAGGAGCGAGCATTTAAGATACGCTGTAAGGCATCCCTGGGAGAGCTCGTATCTGTCGAGATCTACTCCAAGCTGTTTATGGGTCTTCTTCACAACCAGTGGTTCTGCGATAAGATCTTGATCAAGACGCCCGAAGGTGACGAGATTTTGTTTCCGTGCTACAGCTGGCTTGACAGCAACGAGAGGCTCGTTTTAAGACCTGCTAAAGGTAGGCAACTCCAATTCAGGTCATGGGCAAAATTATCATTTACCTATGTACTTGACAACAACACACACACACACCACACACACACACACACACACACCACACACACACACACACACACACACTCAGGTTTGTTTTGCTATCAAATTTTTTTTATACAGTACACACTGTACATTCTCTCCCCCTACACTACTCCTAAACCTACCCCTCACAGGAAACTCTGCATTTTTAATAAAACATTGTTCAGTATGTTTTTAAAGCTATTTCAAATATGAGGACTCATGAAATGTTTACGTTGTAATACCAATGTCATTATACATATGTGTTCTCATAAATGCACGTTTTTGAGTCATCACCCTATGATCAAGTAATGATACATACAAAATATAGCCTACATTTGTTTTGCAAACAAACAAGTTCAGACTGTGAATTAATGTTGGCATTTGCATTCCAGCTTCACTCGTGTTCCAGGACATCAACCCAATAGCCCAAAGACAAAGGACGAGGCAGCTAGAAGAGCAACAAAAGTTATTTAGGTTTGTGGGCAGCACACCAGCACAAGTGTCTGTGTTATAGTAAAATAAACTCAGTGAAATTAAATTCCTTCTGTTGAATTTTCTACTCCCAGGTGGCGAGTGTATGCTGAGGGCACACCCCAAGTTATCGATTACGACACTGCCCTTGCTCTGCCAGCTGAAGTCCGATTCTCTTTCACAAAGGAAACCGAGTTTAACTTCAATGCTGGAAAGCAGTAAGTGACCCTCCTGTAGTGTTCATCTCTTTGTTACACACTCTAGAAGCCATAAGGTTCTGCTTTTATTAGATTAACTGTTTTGGTTTTTACCATGTTTGTCTTTTCTTACCTACGGTTTACAAATTTGTTACATCCGGGTTCCACGGACCCAAAATGAACTATGATAAATTTTCAAGGATGCGCCATGTATACTCAGCTAAAAGCAGGGTACCCAATGTAATGGTAACTCCAGAGATGAATTTAGGAGTTCATCAGTAGTGGCCCATGACAGCAACTTAACCATTCAACATACGTTCGGACAATGGACTGTATCAGTGGACTGTTTTGTTGTAGGTTAGCCTAATATGGTGTGTTTTTAGTTATAGATTGCACTGGTGGAAATGCTGAATATTCCTGCTAGATTTAATTTTTAGAATGCTTTAGTGCAAATTAACTGTGGTGATTTAAAAACGGATCCATTTATATTCAGTATATTTTGCATGTAAGTGGATGGCATTCGCAAAATAGCTTTGTCTTACTGAAGGCAGTAATAATATATCTAAATAGTACAAAATGCTCACAACTAAAGCTGTAAATCATAGGTTGTATATCAAGGTTAGTTCCACTATTAATGTTTTAACTGTGTCCCTGTGTATTCTGTGTTTTGTAGGTTAGCTGCTCTGAAGCTAACTGGATTAGCTGACTGCGAGATCGTGGAAAGCATGAGCCAACTGGAAGTAATTCTTTGTGAAAACAGAGGAAAACCATGGTACTCATCTAAATCAACTGAACTGTCAAATGACTGTATTACAAGTAAAGTTGCTGTACTGCAGCATATGGTCTGATATAGCATGCTTTGCAGAATACATTCAGGAGCACTGGGATGAGGATGAGTTCTTTGGCTACCAGTTTCTGAATGGCCTCAATCCCATGATGATCCAGCGCTGCTCAAAGCTGCCTGAGAATTTCCCCGTCACAGACGACATGGTCAAAGACTCCATAAGAGGGAGCAGCTTGAAGCAGGAGATGAAGGTACACTACTTGCTACTGGCATGACTTGGAATTACTGGGTCTGGTTGCATTGGTTTGTGTCTAATTTTCGGTTTTTTCATTATTTGGTATGATCACCCCCAACCCAGAAAGGAACATCTTCCTGTCTGACTATAAGATGTTGGATCGGCTGGTGGGAAATGTAGTCAATGACAGGCAGCAGTACCTCACGGCTCCCCTGGTCCTGCTGTACAGTAACCCCCATGGCATGATGCTGCCCATCGCCATACAGGTGAATATCTTGAATTTGAAGTCAAGTCTTTACAATGCAGATTGTGTCAAAGCAGCTTTACAGTGAAAACTGGTAAATAATATTGGCTCTTAAAGAAAACTGTGTAATTTCCCATTATTAAAAATTAAATTAAATTCAGATTAATAAATCTTGAAAGATGAGGTAAACAATCTAATTATTGAAAAGACAGAAAGGTGATATTAATGTAAAACTGATGAGTAGGCAAAATGGTCTGAGATATCATGTCTTCATAGGATTTCCAGGCATGTGTCATTTTCTTAAAGGGAGAAAAATCATAACCTAGATTCCCTTAGAAACCGTTTGTACAATTTTCATGCATGTTCAAATTCATTCTGCACAGTTAAGGCAAAAGCCCAGCAAAGAGAATCCGATCTTCCTCCCAACGGATTCAAAGGCAGACTGGAAACTGGCCAAGATCTTCGTTCGAAATGCAGAGTTTGCCGTTCACGAGGTTACTTTCACCTGCTGAGAACTCACCTGCTGGCAGAGGTGTTCACTGTGGCGACGTTGAGCAATCTTCCGCCTCCACACCCTCTCTACAAGGTATGAATCGTCATGCATGAGTTGGTTTGATTTGTGAACTCTAGCAAACGGGTATGTTCCACATGCCTACATCCACAGAGAGAGAATGATAATGAGTTAATTAATATACACTATATTGCCAAACGTCAACTGTTGCATTAAAACAAGTGGAAGCAATTGGAACAAACTTCATGTGGCCTTCAGAGTAGCTCAAGAACATGTGGTAGAGAGCTTCATGGAATGGGTTTCCATGGCCGAGCAGCTGCATCCAAGCCTTACATCACCAAGTGCAATGCAAAGCGTCAGATCAGTGGTGTAAAGCCACTGACGCTGGACTCTAGAGCAGTGGACATGTTCTCTGGATGACCAATCACCAGTCATTCTCTGTCTGGCAATCCGATGGACGAGTGTGGGTTTGGCATTTGCCAGGAGAACGTACTTGTCGACTGCATTGTGCCAAGTGGTAAAGTTTGGTGGAGGGGGATTATGGTGTGGGGTGTTTTTCAGGGGTTGGGCTTGACCCTTAGTTCCAGTGAAAGGAACTCTTAATGCTTCAGCATACCAAGACATTTTTGGACAATTTCATGCTCCCAACTTTGTGGGAACAGTTTGGGGATGGCCCCTTCCTGTTCCAACATACTGCGCTCTCCGTGCACAAAGCAAGTTCATAAAGACATGGAGGTTTGTGTGTGGAGGACTGACTGGCCTGCACAGAGTCCTGACCTCACCCGACAGAACACCTTTGGGATTGAATTAGAGCGGAGGACTGTGAGCCAGACCTTCACGTCAACATCACTGCCTGACCTCACAAATGGCTTCTAGAAAATGGTCAAAATTCCCATAAACAACCCTCCTAAACCTTGTGAAAGCCTTCCCAGAAGAGTTGAAGCTGAAAGGGTGGGCCAACTCCATATTAAACCTACGTATTAAGATGGGATGTCATTAAGTTCATGTTACTTGTATACTTTTTGACGGTAGGGAGTTTTTGCAGTTGTAGTCTGTGGTCGCAGTTGTCTATTTTACCTCAGAGGTGTTGCTCCCTTCACTATTTGCCTTTTTGAGAGCGGGTCTGACTCATCTATAGCCTGTTGAACAAAGCCTACACAGAACATTAAAATTCATTATTCATATATTTTTATCTTCAAATAATGGCAGTGAATGCAAATCTCTTACTTTTCCTTCTCTAGCTCCTCTTTCCCCATATCCGATACACGCTCCAGATCAACATCATGGCCCGGAATCGGCTGATATCCAAGGATGGGGTCATTTCCATGGTATGCATTAGCATTGTTAAAGAGGCACTAGAGGTTCAAACTTCAATTATCATCCAATACACATTTTTGTTGAATCCAGCAAATTTCTCCTCACGATGGGATTTGTGGTGCCAGATCTTTGGTTATAGCCCTTAACCTAACTTTATGTCATGTGTCTTTTTTCCATTAACTCTTAGTATGCAGGAGTAGGTGGAGAGTCATTGGCAAAGTTGCTGAAGCGTGCTACTGCCTCCCTGACCTACAGCGCCCTCTGTCTTCCTGATAACATCTCTGAGAGAGGCCTGGAGAATGTACCCCACTACTACTACAGAGATGATGGGATGAAACTGTGGAACATCATCAACAAGTATGACTACCAGTGGAGTTAATCTAGTGTGTTTTAATAGGCTTTATACTTTCTACTCTCCAACTATGTGTATGTGTGTGTTACTTAAGACATCCAGTTTTTAGGGCTGAACTAATACATCCTGGTGCACTTTCTGATTCATATTTCAACAAATACAGTGTCAGTTATACAGGTTCATGAGTTAGTCAATAGTCAGTAAGCACATGCTGTACTGTTGTAAGTCCCTTTGAATAAATTCCAGCTTAAGAAATGAATGCAAAGCAATTAAACAAAAAAAAAAAAAAAAAGAAAAAAGGTAAGCTATAAATATGTAAACCTGAAACATCTGACTGTGTTGCTTACAGGTTTGTTGCGGCTTTCTTGTCACACTACTATCAATGTGATGCACACGTGCAGAAGGACACAGAGCTGCAGGATTGGATCAGTGAGATATTCACCAATGGCTTCCTGGGAAGAGATGGCTCAGGTGTGTTTTACCTTTACATTTATTAATTTGGCAGACACTTTTTTCAAAGCGCCTTACAAGTGAGGAATACAAGAAAATAGATATAGACTCAAGAAGTTTCACAATACAGCTTTCAGCATAAGCTAGAATAGGGAGGGATTAAAGGAAATTAAATGGGCTAGACCAATGAGTATGCATTTCCAAAGGAACTGTTGCCATATTAGGACATTTAATCCAACAAAGGTATCCTTTTCTTTTTTGTGATCATCTCAGTATTTGCAGTGCACAGCATAGACATGTTTGAGGCACAACCTCTTTAGAACTGAACCAGGTCAACAGTCAAAAGTAGTTTGTAGTTTATGGCTCAACTCTCCATTTCAGTGTGTGTGCGCACGCATGTATAAACATCCCAAATTGAGTTCCTCACAGAAACAGCCTTTCATTCTTCTTCGCAGGAATACCATCATCTCTTCAGACTGTGACAGAGCTCGTCAAGTTTGTCACCATGGTGATCTTCACTGCATCAGCCCAACATGCCGCTCTAAACAATGGACAGGTCAGTTAGTCAAGTCAATTCACTTCCAGTCACACAGAGCCATTAAAGCTGCAGTCCCTGATCCTAATGCCATAAGCTATTTCTCAAATCCAGCGTATTGCTCCATACATTCCTCTAGCTGTCCGTTCAGTGTCTGAGCTCAAAAAACCCTCTGTTATCCTGGCTCTGTGGATAAGTTACAAACATAAACAATGCCAGCCAATCAAGCTTCAGGAGCATGAGGAGGAGGTTTCAGTTGATTGGCTATTGAGCTCAACAGATTTGTGGACTCTTGTCTGTTATTTACATTACCTCAATGTACTTCAAGCCCCTAGAGCAGGTATTCCACAACAATAAGAAAAACCTGTCCATATCCACTTTTCATGGCCTAAGTGATGTTTATTATATGCTCTTATTATTCTTTGTGAATATTTGGCTTACATGTCATAATTTTTCACCACTTCGTTTCCCCCCAGTTTGAGTTTGGCGGCTGGATGCCTAACTTCCCCAGTGCCCTCAGAAAGCCCCCTCCCAAGGAGAAAGGCCAGACCACTGAGGACACGATCCTGGAGACCCTTCCTGATGTGAGCACGACGGTGAATATAATGGCTGTCCTGAGGCTGCTGACCCAGGATTCTGCAGACCAAGTGAGTTTGTACATCATCAGAGCAAATGTTCTTGTGTATGGCATGATATTACTCTGGATGTCAATGTCTTTCTTACACTGCTTTGCATTACCTGACCGTTACATTACAAAGGACATTTAGCAAACTGTGAGCATAGTGTTGCAGTGGACTCTTGCAGAATATTAGAGTGCTGTCATACGCAGCGTGTTAAACATTGATATAAACATGTTTATTATCAACATGTTATTTACGATTACAATCTTGTTACCCTGTCCGTAGTACCCTCTGGGACATTTCCCAGAAATCTGTATGATGAAGACGTCCCCTGCAAGCTCATTGAAGAGTTTCAGAAAGGATCTGAGGGAGTTGTCGGATCTCATCGAGGAGCGGAACAAGAATTTGGAGCTTCCCTACACCTATCTGAACCCCAAAAATGTGGACAACAGTGTAGCTATTTGAAAGGAGACAGAATTCTTTCTTAACGTGTTTGTATTTCTATTTATAACTTTTTCAATAAAAAAAGACCAAAGCAAAAAAACTCAAAGTGAGATCATGGATATTTCCTTAAATAATGTGAAAGGCACTGCTTGCATTTAAGTTGTGGGTTCTGAGATAAAAGTTTTTTACTACTGTGCTGCAGTGTTAATTTCGTCAACCAAAAATTGATGAAATATGTTTGCCGACGACCTTTTATTTCCATGACTAAAGCCCGGGATATGCCGCACGATTTGTGACTGTCCCAGTCTAAAGACTGCCATCGTAAAACAATCGTGGTGATTTCTGTGATCGTGGCTCTGAATCGGTGGTCCTATGTAATACAGTGAGAGAGGTTCAAAGACGGCCGTTTTCCGGTCTTGCGACACATAGCCTACAATCATTTTCTGACAGTGTCTAATTCAGCATGATCATCGCACAGTGTGTTTGGCTGGTCAGTAGACGTAGTCGTAGGAGCAATGAAAATGGACATGAAATCAACGCGACATGGTGCTAAAACTGAAAACTGCTTACCTCAAGCTCTTTTCCCTTCTTTTGCTGCTTCCTTTTTATTTTCAGCACACATAAAATTACTGCTGAAGTGTGATTCTACATAGTGTTTTGTTTACCAGTAGCGCATGCTGATGACGTTTTACAACACAATGCAATATTGTTGATGAGACTGCAACGTGACTAAAAGACTTAAAAAGTGATTTCAAAAGAGTGATTTTGGTATTGTCGAATAAAGGAGACAAAAAAATTAGACTGTTTTTACGGTTTACGGTTCCCAGATTTCCAGAATTTAAACCCCCCAATCTGAGCTTTTCTGTTAAAAGAACACGTTTTACTTAATCTTTGCTAATCTGGCAATCCCACACACGCTCTGTCTACACTGTGTTTTCAGATCATCTGCACTTCTTCCTCAGATAAGTAAGCTTAAGTTTTACGAACATTATTTGAGATCTTCTACTTGAAGTGTCATTCAGTCGGTCTATATTCCACTGCTCGTTGCTGATTAATCTGCGACCAAAGTGCAGGCTGATATCCAACAGTGGTGACTGACGTACGACAAAATGCTGAGTTTTGCCGTTCATTTTATTCTACTCCACCTTAAAATAACATTAAAACTGGTCATGTATTTCTAGCAGGTAAAATCCCGTAAATACACGACATTCAATCAAATTACCTCATTTTTTGTGGTCAAAACTGACTGCACCCACATAAGCCAGCAAATCGCACTACATTAAGTGCTGTTCTCGACAATAAGTGGTTAGCACTTACTAGCATGAAGAACAAATATAGACACAGACTGTATAGAGATTCAAAGAGGCTCTGCGTAGGAATGACACCCAGTATACAAATCAACAACACATGAAACAATTTTATTCAAACTTATTGATCTAACAATCATGCATTTAAAGTCCTGCTGCCATCAGCTGTGCCAATTCTGCTGCTGAACCCCTTCATCCATCATGTCCCTCACTGTCTTCTCTCAATGGACAACGTTGATCTAGAGATGATATAATGCTCCCTCAACTCTACCGAAATTCATCTACATGAATCATTTCACAATGGACAGCTTTGTGAACGAATGTCAATACAAAGGGACAATAAAAAAAACATACAGCCTCCAGAGTTATTTGTCTCAATAAAACTGAACATATCAAAAATACGCCATTACAAAAGAAGAAAAACAATGAAAAAAAAAAAAAAAAAATGAACTTAGTTGCATAAATTTAACAAGCTCTTCAATTATGCTTCATTCTTTGTTAATGTTTTTTAAGATTCATTTTCGCAAATCGTGGATTCTGAAAACATTGCCACAGGTTTCAATTACACTTCACAGTTTTTCGTTTGCTGTTTTGGCACAAACCTCTCATGGAGGTGGGCTTAACAGTGCTCTACTCTGATTGGATAGTGAACTTTTGATGGACAGGTGCTCTCTGACCTGGAAGTACAGATGTCACTCAGTGGCGCGCATATTGGAAAGCTCTCGCAGGGATTTGTGTGCATACCTGTGCTTCGTATTACTAAATATGTAATAATATTTGACCTTTGATCATCTCAGTCTGTAAAGATGAGCTCTCAGGAGAGACACGGAAGCAGCATCATCTTTCTCCGCTTGTCCTTCAAAGCAGCTTGAAGTAAGTTTGTGTTACTGAAGAAACCAATAACATCGATAAAAGTTTTATTCATGTACAGTGTGCAACAGTTCTGGCTTTATTTGACATTTGTTTAAAAACTTGTATATCATGATACCATGTATAGATATAAACAAATTAACTGGAGAGAAAGAGAAAAGAGGATGATTGGTTTAAATATCCTAAAGGAGCTGTTTTTTTTACCTGTAGGAAAAAGTGCAAGAAGACATTTTACAGCATATGCTGACAAAGTTTAGCTTGATTATTCGGATTGAAACTTTAGATTACCTCCTGGATCCTGCTCAGCAAGAACTGGATTTGGCATTTACTGCATTAAATCATGTCAACATCCCAGAAGCTTTCTTTACAGGTATACAGGAGCTAATCAACATAATTCATGTAAATGTAAGTTTTGAAGAAACTTCATCAACTGCATCTGATATCAGTGAAAAATGTGCTTGACACTCTTGAGGCATACCAGTGCCTCAAGTGCTCAAGTTTCACTGCCCACTTTGTCCAAAGGACAAAATAAAATTTGAGGAGTGCTTCCAGGCAACAGGTCATCTTCAGTCGCATTTATCCTGAGTGGTACACTGAGGGTGCTGTAAGTAGACCAAATCATTTTTATTACATGCTACATTAACTATGTATTGACAAAAGGTAATTTTTGTTCTCATTTTTTAAATAATACTTATTTTAGGTTTCAAAATATGTAAATGCAACCTCTTGTGTCACAAAGCTGCACATTACCATTGTTGTTACTATGGCAAACCAATAATACGTCGGACAGACTTGGAAAAACACGTCCTTAGACACAGCACAAATATAAGTGCAGAAAGACAGTCAACCAGGACAATCTGAAGACATGATCAACAACCATCTACTGTGACTAGAGCAACAGGGCTCCATAAATCCAGCATGGTTGTAAAACAGCAGCACATTTGCAGACCATTGACCATGGCCTATGAACTGGTGATCCAGCCATCTAGTTTAGTTTATATACTAGGTATGTGACAAACTGACCTATATACACACGAGCGCTTTGTTCCCGCGGCTGTGTTCCCAGCAGGTAATCAGCGCCAGACGTGTCGGTGACTTAGGAAATCTGTCTTATCTTTGCTTTGTGAATACCTCTAAAGCCCATATACTAGTGATGTAAATTACGTCATCATGTTGATTCTCACGTTCGAATTTTCCAAGATGGCTGCCGTAAGAAGAAAGTTATAAGCGAAGCAACATTTCTCTCGTGTTTGGCATCAAAATCCGCTATGAAGGTGAGTATTTTTTGTTTCAAACCCAATACTTTTGATAGAATATACATTTAACTTGAATTACGTGAAGTTTGGGATTGATTGTAATATTCGCATGTGTTTTTTTACGATCCGCAAGTGACGTTGTTGTCAAAAGCAGAATCGGCCATTCAATAATCGTCAACTATTTTAGTAATCGTTTTGTTGACAGAATTGTCCGATTTTGAGCCAGAATTAAAATAAAAGTTTGTATTTTTTGACGAAAACCCTGTCTCTTTAGATCTTGTCATGTAAATTAATCTCTATCTAATCTAATATGTAAGCAGAAGTAAAATTGCTTTGTAGTTGTAGATTAAGATGTATTAATATTGACCATTTAAATTGCTTGCCAGCATTATTAGTCAATTAAGAAATACTAAAGAAACAATGAAATTCATGTGGCAATGCCAATTGTCTGTTTAATACAATAAATATGTGAATATAGCTTTTATTTGAGAGGATTTTGATTTCATATGGAAATATATGCGTGGATTGATGCTCTCGGATTCATTAATTAGTGTTATTAGAAATAATAATTTTTTTATATATACCTTTTAAAAGGAGGTCATCTTAATCTTGTTGGGCTTTTAATTACCTACACTGTGGTGTTTGAATTATGCAAATAGACCAAGAAATGAGGAAGTTATGATATTTTGAAGTGTTTGGTCAAGCGGAAGAGGTCACAGTTTTTCATTGTTTTATTGTTTTAATTAGGTACAAAAATGACCCCTAATTTCCGATTTTAAAAATTCCATAACTTTCTTAATAATTATCCGATTTTAATCATTTAAAAAACATTTTAAAGGTATTTTTATTATCTATCATATGGTTATGATTATATATTAATTTTCTAGTATTGATTTTTTTTTGTCACATACCTATATATACCAACAAGGCCTATGAACAGCAGGACCAGCCACCCACTGTGGTCCATGTATCAACTGACCAGCCATCGACCATGAACCAGAAACACTGGGGTCTACCATCTGTGGCTCAGGAGCAGGGACATCAATTACAGTGAAATTTAATATTGTAAGATGTACATTGTAGATGTAGAGTCATGTGAATCCAAGAAAATATGTTTTTATTTTTTTGTATTGAACATTTAATGGTTTAAATGTGTGTATATTAGATTCAGAGCGGTTTTTTAATGAGTTTGTTTTTTTTAATTCTTTAAATAGGTAGCTACGTGCTGTTGTGGGCCGTGTTGTCCATGTAAGCCATCTTACGGATACTGTCGAATGCAGAGGGTCGTCAATGGAGACCCAGGCGTGTACATTGAAGATTGCAGCGGGAATATTAAACTTCAACTTTGGGACAAATTAATTGGGAGGCTTGTTTTTGGGCAAACTTACAAAGTGTCCAATTTAAGTACTAGAATGTACTTTGGTGGGAAGTTCTATGTGACGACAATGCGCCATAGTGAGATTGAATTGGCAACCCCATTGCCTGGCTTGAAAAAGCAGACTGAGTTCAACATTAAAGAAAGTGAAGGCAGTGTCACCTCTGTTGAGGTTGTGGTGTCACGCCGCTGTTCCAGATGCCAGGCTTGGCAAGAGGAGTTTGACGTGAATTTCATCGATGTTTACACTGCATGAGATTACAGTTTTTACAGATGTATGAACCTACAGTTACTGCATCTGTGATGTTATCTGGCAAATCTGGGGAGGAAGAGTTGACAGTGCCAAATTCAGTGGTTAAAAGACATGTTAATTATAATTACGTAGTGTTTTGATATCTGCACAATTTAGATATACGGTTGAAAAAAAAATATAGGATAAGTGTACTCATGTCCATGCTGTGTCAGGAGACTTCACAGAAAGACATCCAAAAACTTTGGCGTTTTCACATTTTAGCTACTTCGTTGCCAAGTACATTGATATTACATTTACATTTAGTCATTTAGCAGACGCTTTTATCCAAAGCGACTTACAAATGAGAACAGTAGAATCAATCAAATCAACATGAGAACAACAGTAAGTGATGAGTGAAGTCACAGTTATGACAGTAAAGTGCTCGTAGCAAGGATTTTTTGTTGTTGTTTGTTTTTTAATACACAAATAGATGGAAGGAAAATAGAAATCAAGGTAAGTGCT
This sequence comes from Culter alburnus, assembly GCA_028476615.1. Classification (NCBI taxonomy): domain Eukaryota; kingdom Metazoa; phylum Chordata; class Actinopteri; order Cypriniformes; family Xenocyprididae; genus Culter; species Culter alburnus. The sequence continues at coordinate 14,592 of JAOTNS010000046.1, forward strand.
ACTATTACTGGGTCAAGTGCTGGCGAAAAAGATACGTCTTTAGCATTTTTTTTGAAAATGGCTGATATTAGGTCAAATAAGAGAGAAATGTTGCGTGTGTGTGAACAAATAGTACTTTTTCATATTATATCATTTTAATTAAATGGAAAGATGATATTTATTAGCTTGTGCACAAAGGTAAATTCAACCTCAAACCAATAGCCTTTCTGATAGACTACTGTGACCGGTCTGCACCTTCGCTCTGCGTTGTGATGATCATTAACAGACCACTTTTTTATTATTATTCTGAGAGAATAAAAAGGAAAATTTATGAAAAAAGTCAATCCGTGGCCTTCAGTTTTGGCATTGACCTTTCCCCAGCTGCACTTAACACGAACTGAACTTTATATTACAATTTTCAGATGAACTGCATATGATCAGATCAACAATTTTCAACATTTCAGATCAACATTTTTCTCACTATAAAACATTTTATATGACTTCAAAACAACAATATTAACAGAAACATGGATAGAAAACATACCTGAGAGAATAAAAAGGAAAATTTATGAAAAAAGTCAATCCGTGGCCTTCAGTTTTGGCATTGACCTGACATCATTTTAGCCACGAAACTTGGTTAACAAACAATCTCAAAACGAATACATACTTCATGTTCCATAACCTTTCAATAAAATTAAACTTAATTTTTAACACAAAAATAGATATTAAATGACAATAAACTAATTAATTTTAAGCTTTTTAGATAGAGCTCGAGCAGAACTTACCTTTCCCCTGCCGCGCTTACCGCGAACTGAAGGAAAGCAACCGGAACTCGTTTCTTAAAGGAGCCACGTACCATTATTTAACAGTTACTACAAACACAGAAGAAAATGAACGTATAAGCAGAAACAGCTCAAATAACAGAAATCAATATAAAAAGAATTTCCAAAATACAAAATAATTATGTAAATATAAAATAATCATAAAACATCTGTTAAACTGCCAAAGACTTAAGCATGTGAACTACAAAAACAATGTTGTGTTTTATTTCATATTGATTTACAAGTAAATACATCATAAACTTTTTTTGTAGAACAGGTTTTCATATTTTTTTTGTAAAGATGGGCTGCGCCACAAAATGCATGCAAACTATGGCCAACACAAGCTAAATTCGTCACATTCCTCAGTGTGTGCCTCATCGAAGAGGAACCACACAGTTAACCCTCAAGTGTGTGCTCTTCTCAAAAGACTAATGGACTTTGAGTGTATCAAAACTACAGATGATGTCTATAAAATTGACACTTTGAGGCATGTTTTTAATTTATATTCTAACAATTTTGATTGTGTTCAATTCTTGTTCACTGCCAAAAAGTGTTCAACATATACAAAAAAAAAGTTTAAAAAATTTTACATTAAAACAGTTTTTAGATGGAATGCTGTCATTTGTGTTTATGACAACGTTTATAACAGAACAAAACCAAACAAAAAAGCAGAAATGTGAGATTAAAAGGAGTTAAAATTGTTTTGGTTCCATAATGCCATTCTGTTGATTGATCGTTAAGACGAGTTATTTTTAGTTATTCTGTGACTTTTACAAGTACAGATAATCTTATCAAAGTAAAATTGTTGCCAGTGTAAGTCTTGCAGTAATTTTCTGTTAATTTTAATACTTTTCTTACAACAGCTTGGTTTGATTATTTTTTAAATGCTTATTTTAATGCATTTACAATCAATATAATGGAAAATAACAGTACAGTTTACTGTTAAAATAAGTATTTACAGTATTTTCAAAGTATAACGATTAAAGCAACATCTATCTGCAGTTTTATACTGTAATCCATTTTACAGCCATTAACAACTATTTCATTGGCAACTTTTTTGCCAGTAAATTCTACTGTACATTTTAGCCTATACAGTTTATCGATAGGATTGGAGTAGTTGAATTTGGGCATGGAAGCATAGTAAGTGTCGTGTTCTTTACTGGTAACACTTTGTTTTTGTCTTCGTGTTTGCCATTATTTGTATTTATCAATGGAAGGTGTGAATCCAGAGCAAGATATACTGACAGCTTTCATGGAGGATGGACAATCGTGTGCAGCTCCAGAAAAATCGTACGTTTTTGAAGATTAATGTGTTTTCATACTATCAGTTTTCATGCGCTGCTGGTTTTGATTAAAATTAGAGATTGGTTCGTTCTGATGAGTGCTTTATTGTGAACTGTAGTGAATATTGTGAATTGTCCTTTTTTTGCACTCTTGGGGTTTTTGACATGCTGACATTTGTGCTATTTTAGTGTTATAAATGCTTGAATTGTTTATTTTTTGGTTAACTTTGTTCATTCGCACGTGTTACTCAATAGTGTATTGTAATATCTCTCGTAGGGCCGAAGACGATACCCGTCTATATATGTATGAAATTACAGATGTGTTATTATTGAACTACATTTGATTATAAAAACAAACACTAAATGCAGGGATTAACCGTTAAAAATAAAGTATTGCTGTAGTTATGTTGTGAACTGTCCATTTGTTTATACAGGACCTCAAGTGCCCCAGAACAGGACGGTGAACACATCCTGGAAGTAGTTTGTAGTTTGATGGATGGTTTGCAGCAGTGTGTTCGCATCCCTCTGTGGTGAAAGTAGTGAGGAGCGAATCACTCCAAAAAGGAGGAGGGTGGAGGCCAATAACGATGCCTGAATTGAGCTCCTCCGAGAGATGAAAGGCTGGAGGGAGAGATGATGGAAAGGGAGGAGAGGAGTGAATGAGAGGCTCTGCTGAGGGAAGAGAGACCAGGAGATGGCTGCATGGGAAAATCAATTTCTGGCACTTCTACAGAGATTAGTAAACAAATAGTCATTAAATATATAATAATAGATGAATATATGAGAAGTTCGTAAACAAATATGAAGTAGTGAAGAAATAAATAACAAAATGACAATTATTCAGTTATTTTTTTTCGTTACTGAAGGTGCGACTAAGGCAGACTACTTCGATTAATTGAGTATTATCAAATTAATTAGAGCCTCTGGTGGAAGATGGGGCTGTGTTTTAGCACGCTGGCATCATGTTCACACACAGGGAACCCTATAAACATCTAAAAATGATCATAGATTGCTTGAAACTGGACAGAATGGAATAATTAATGAATGGCGTAAAGCAATGGTGCTGGATCGAAAGAACGTTTAAGTGACCTGGTTTTTGTTGAATGAGCAGCAGAACAATTTCTTGGGCCGTGGCATCTGTAAACACATACAGGAAGATTATGTATGCTAAAATGACTCAAGTGGGTAGTTTTGTAAAACACCCAGCAATACTAATACACTTCACTACACTGCAAAAATGATTTTCTTGCTTCATGTATCAAAATTAACTAAATTTATGCTAAAAGAAAAAAAGAAAAATCTGCTAGTGGTGTAAGAAAAATAATCTTGTGTTGCTTGTGTTGTTTACTTTCTTAACCGACTGGCAGATATACAATAACTTAAGTCATGTTGCATCTCAAGTAAATTAATCTTCGTTAAATAATGTTCAGATATTTGTACTAGGAAAAAAAAAAAGTTCTCACTTTTTTGCCATGATATTGAACATGTATTTCAATAAAACAAATTATTAATGGTGGTGACAATTAATTTACATGATGCATGACAAACCAACCACATTTCTCAAAAGTATACAAACATTCTGACATTTAAATTTAAATCAACCTTTTTTATAAGCAGCATGTCCAGCCTTAAAGTATTATCATTAATAACTTCAAAACTACTTAACATATACTTTCCTAAAATAATCAAAGCTATAACTTGGCTTACCTCAAGTCGCAGTTCTGAATTCAACACCATGTATAAAATATAAAGAATACAGTTTGAAAACGATGACAAAACATTTCATTGTAAATGTGTAGTTAACATGACAATGAGAATAAACCATGTTTTACCACCGAAAATATCTGACATGCTATTAGTTACATTATTAAACACATGAGGCTTAAAATCACTTCTTATACATCTTATATGTATTAAATATTGTACAAAAAGATAAAGTAAAAGTTGTGATAGACATGTGGTGCTCCTGCAATAACATTTAAGAAATAGCTCACCCAAAATGAAAATTGTCATGTACTCATTAAGTTTCTTTGTAACAAATTTAACATTCTTCAAAACATTTGTTTCCAAAATATACTTTAAAGACATTTGAAACAACATACTATTAACATTTTACAAATTTGAATAAAAATTACAACAAATGTTTAAATATAACTAAAAAGAAAGCACATGGCTAATCTTCATGAGAGCAGCCATTTTGTCCACATCCATTTAAAAGAGCACAAAATTAAAATATCTAAAACACTATCAGTAACATATAGATGAGCACATATTTCAATAAAACGAGATTTAACCCAACAAAACCAGAGAAATGTTGCTTAATTTATGACCAGCTCCAAAAACAAAAAAACTCCACCTGCTGAACACAGAAAAACATCAACACACAATTTCACTGCCTTACATACACTAATTACTAGATGTTAATAAAAATCAGGTGAGAGCTAATTAACACTTGTGTTTGTTTTGAAAGTCACCTCTGTATTGCAATAAATGCAAAGTCCTCTGTAGATCACTGTGATAAATCACATTCCCTGAACGTTTCAGATTGTGGGATCTAACCTCAAGTGACTTTATAAAATTGTTATAAAAAGTGGCATTGCAACATGGGTTTGAAACTCAGTGTAGCACTATCCAGAATACAAGAGGTTTTATAGTGTTTTGAATGCTTCCATGAACAGCAGCCATTTTGTCCACATTCATTCAAAACAACAGATGTCCAAAACACTTTCAACTCCATAACTACTTTAAGTTTGATAGACAAGATTCTTAAAAGTATACCAACACAACTTCAAACAAGATTGCTTAATATATGACCAGGTCAAACTCACCTGCTAAAGGAACAAAGAGAAATAACTCTGCCCAATTTCTCCACCTTACACTCATGACTACATATTAACATAGCCTATAATAATTGCAATGAAGTAATTGTATTTTTTTTAAATCTGTTTAAAAAAAAAAAAAAAAAAAAATCACCATCTCAAGAAACTTGTTTGCCTGCTTTATAAAACCTCACATAATATGAATGATGGAAAAAACATTACACTAATTAGAGTACATTGTTTTCAAATAATTTAGATACTACTTAACTACACAAGTATCAAAAACACCAAATATATTTTACACATTAAGAATATGTTCAGAATTAATCATTAAATATTTATTTTACCAAATTTAACTAGCATAGTTTTTTTTTTGTTTTTTTTTGTACAACTGAACAACAATTTCAGTAAAATAACAAATTAAGAACTTTATAATTAGTTAATCAATCAGGTGAATCATATTAATGAAAAAATGTTTCTTTCCATTTCACGATCTGCAATATCTGTGAATAGACTTTCAGGTTTAGTCTATATCTATATTTCATGATTTTTATATTTAGAATATAATTTTTTTAATTTTTTGATAGTTTTGATGTATGTTAAAATTAATTGTAAATCATAAAACATGTCTGATAATTACAACCACATTATATTGAATCAATACAAAACTTACATTGCATATTCATTATATACCACGTCTCTGTGCAATATATTTCTTATTCTTTTGATATGGCAAGTACAAGTGCACAAGAAATTCAGTCAGGACTGGAGATCTACACAATGTTAGTCCATTGAACAAACAATTTTTTTTTGATGCTATATTTCAGCAAAGGACACCATTCCTCAATCCGAATCTTTAGGCCTGAGCTACATGGCCAGTTCAAGGCCTCAGAAATGACCGGTAAGTCTGTCACAAATGCTGATCTTTTGAAAAGCATATTTAAAATGAACTTTAAGCTCTGTATTAGCTGTACATTCTTAATAAAAATTGTTCTAAAGAGTACCAAATAAAGGTTCTTTGAGAATTGCAGAATCCTTTTTAGATGTTAATAAAACCATTTTTGTAATGAAAGGACTATATACCCACAACACACAACTCTAATCACAGCATCCTCCATCCACTAGTTTTAGCATTTATAATTGTCATGCTTGAAGTCACAGCTGTCAACTACTTTGAAGTTCCTATTGTCAGTGCAAATGCAACTAGAAACATGGCCTTGGGATGAAATTATAACTGAGTTCCTAGAACTATTCAGTGTGAAACCCCCTTATATTAAACCCATGTTGCTATGTTTTTCTGTTTATATCATTATTATAAGTATCTATATATAATAATTTGTTTATTTTATTAATATTCTTTATATTTTTAATTTGAATATTTATCAATATTGTTTTTTTTACACCCCTGCTGCCACGAGCATGTTTTGTCATTTAGTACTAACCACATCACCAGGATCATTAAATTGGAAATAGAACCATTACTACATGTAAAAAAAAAAAAAAACATTTAAAGAACAACCTTATTTTTACACTGTATAACTGTTGTCTTTAAAATGTATAACAGAAGATTAACTATATGTGCTTTATTCATACAACTTCTAGGACACCCATTAAGCTGGAAAATGTTGAAGTAAAGCCTCACAATTCTATGCTAGAAGAATGACATCCTCTTCACATACTGATCCAGAATACTGTGTGCTGGTGAAATGGGATCCTCTTACAACGACACTCTGAAAGACAATCCCAAAGCCTTGGAGCAAATTCTCAAAACAAGCTCTCAATTTGAAAGTATATTTTATAACAAAATGATGTAAGTGACTGTATTTGTATGTTATATGACTGTTTTATATATATTTTAAATGTATACAAATCTTAACACATTACTTAAACGTTAACTGATATAAACTGGTTGAAATAAACTTACATTACTGAAACTGAAAAGAACAGCTTTAACTTACTCTGTTATACTAATCTGTGTTAATGTCTCTATTTTTAAAAAGGTTTTAATGCATGTAAACTTGCCCGGCAAGACAGTGAGGGACACAACATCATGAGGGACGGGAACTTTACTCGAGAAAACCATTTATACATTAGCTGACAAAACATTTTCTAGACAATATAACCAAAAACCATGTCTCAGCACAACAAGAGACACGGAGATTGTAGCCATCTCACCTGAAGGCACTGCATTCTTTGTCCCGACAACAACTTCAATTACCACAAACTGAAATAATTGGCGCACAAATTAGGAAAACATACATATGTCCATTAAAACACCTTATTGGGAACATGTCACTGTCCAGTACTAAAATACTGTGTCCAAAATGTCAAACCCAATACAAATCGACAGCAGTTGGAGTTAAAACTTGTGGAAAACCTTGACACTAAAGCCTACATCCGGCAATATCTTCAAAGCAAACATAGGCAATAGCATCATCAGTTCACTGGTTGATTTAAAACGCAGCAGATCTGATGACAATATTGTCGATGCACTGCTGGAACTACCCCAAATGACAATCACAACCCACAATGACTCTGTCATAAAAATTGAACGCATGAATTCATTAGACACTGACACAACTGAAGACACTACACAAGACATTGAAGATCTAGAATTTGTAGAAATTCATACACCACCACACACAACACATCCAACGCCCACAGAAACCTCACCTGTTGCTATTCAAGATACACCAACTGTGTTAGTTGAGCAACTCTCCAACTCACAAGCACAAGTTCCTAAACAACAAAAAAAGTTCTGTGCAGTACAGCTCAGAAATAAATAAAAAACGCTGTTTTTTTATTTTCTTTATTTCGCTATAATGTGTATATATATATATATATTATATTATATATATATATAGATAGATAGATAGATAGATAGATATATAGTGTGTGTGTTTTCTTTTCACTTACTATGTGTTAAGAGATGTTGCCATATTTAAAACATTAAGTTTTTTTTTTTGTCTCTTTATACATGTGTAAATTGTTTTCACAAGACTGCATGGAAAATCTTATTTTTTTATTTGTTCTTGGGAAATCAATATACTTTAAATTAAACTGGAATACAATGAAGAGCACAACTGTCCCTTTATTGTAGAATAAATTTTGTTCATTCTTGTAATGCACTTACATTTTCAGCATCATTGCTCATGTCTTCAATGTCATTTGATCCAAAATTCAGAAATAATTTTAATATGATGATTTGTTGCTCAAATGTTTATAGCTGAAAACAGTGTTAATTATTGTAGTTTGGAAACTTCTGTAACACCTTTTTATTTTTCATATGTTACTCTGAGGGGTTACAAAACAAATGATCTTTTAAACCCATTTTATTATTATTTCCACAAGTGCTTATTTACATGTGTCACAAAGTCAATGAATAAACTTGAAAGCCAGTTTTGTCTCTTTTAAATGAGTCAGTGAGATGAAGTAAACTTAGCGTTAGTCCAGTCTTTTGATGAGTTGAAGTGATGAAGATGAAATGAGCTTTAAAGGTTATTTGAGTTCGATGCAATGTTTGAAGTCCTATAATCGTTCAGTGTCGTTTGTTGAGTCGCCCACTGTGTGGGTTAAGGCCATGAGCTGTAGCTCCGCTACATGCTTGACAAACTGGAAATGCTCTCACAATGTCCACCATGATACGACACACGTGACATAAATAAAGTCCTTTATTTGAGCAGAAACTTATGGTTTGAACTCAAGCTACCATCTTGCTCTTCTAATTGATGTCCTTTTTTGAGAACTCTGAGGCTTCCCTCTACCAAACAAGCTAACTTCTTCTATGGTGGCCAAGCTTATATGCCCGGCTACCTCCAGGCACTAGCGCCCTCAAGCTGCTGCTAGTGGTACTACCAGTGATTTACACACTACACACTAAGCAAACCAGAATAATAATGGAGCTAAAATATAATAATGCAACAGGTAACGTCTTGTCCGTTACACTTCAATACAATGTTTTAAATCAGAATTCTTTGATAAATAAAAATATAAAGAATGCATACATACATTGGCCTAAAACGTGTAATATGTTGAGCATTCTTATATTTTTATAATATATAAAATAAGTGCAAAATAACATAATGGTAATACTTGGTATTGACTAAGATCTTAGCTATAATTTAATGATTTTCTATTTTAATATACTTTAAAATAAATGTATTTTTGTGATGCAAAGCGTCTGAACATTCCTACCTCTATGGCATTTTATATAGGCTACTATATTGTTATATTATATAGCTTAAATGTTAATGCGCAGTTGACAAACTATACATCATTGAAGAAGATCTAAGACTCAAGCTTCACATTTTGACCTCTGTTTTACTCTTATAGTCACCATAATTTTTTATTAGCCTATGCATCAGGAGTTATGAATATGTAAAATGGAGTCTTACCTTGACAAAACAACATCCATCAGGGCTTTTAGCTTAAAACATGCACATTTGGAGAAATATTGATGGATTCTCATATGTTTATGTCATTTTCTATACAGAGGAGTATATTATTCTATTTATTGTCATTACTATGAGCGCTGGATACTGTGTTTTCAATTCATATTTGCAGCCGGAGGGCACTCTGTACACATTTAGTCCACAAATGCCTCCTAAAAAAGAATGGGCCATGTGACAATCCAGGAACTAACAGGCTTCCAGAGATCGCTAACATGCAGATAAACACCTTTCAAGACAATAAATACACGATTGAGACAATGTATACATGTATTGACTCAGAATTTGCGTCTGAATAGCGCTGGCTCCGTGGGCATGGCCGCATTAGCATAATGAGCTGACTCACGGATGTCTGACACGTGTCTCTTTCATACAGATTACATAAACAAGAATACTTGTTTTTCAATTTGACTTACACGATTTAAAACCTGACATTTCAACGTTTTTTTTAGACATAAGTCTATTTTTTTTCTGATTAATATTCACTAAGTGACACATCATTTTCTGAGAACTCTCAGATTGGACTATCGGTGCGTTCACGCAGCCTCGTGATTCCTGTAGTTACGAGATTCCTGCTTGTAAAAAGCGTTCACGTCCTTGTAGAGCTCGTAATTACAGCTTGTAAGCTGGGAGTTTTCTGAAAGCTCCCAGATGTACCACGTGGCCGCTGTACCACCTGACCGCTGTAAATTCATAGGCGTTGATAGTGGTGCCACGGAAACGCATAATTCCCAGTCCAAGGACGTGAACAGCTCCGAATATAACGTCACGTGTCGTCATCTCAAGATTCTGCTATATTCGAGGTGGCGTGAACTCAGCATGTGTTCAGAGGGAGACGAAAGATCACACATCATATTACTCTCCTTTATTTTGCAAAAAGCACATTTTGTTTTTACTCTGACTGTACACAAACAAAATAAATGTTTGTGCAAAATTGACAAGAGTAATTTTAGTTTCACACAGGTAAGAAAAAACAGACAATACAGCCAACTCCACAGAGTTAAAATGTTTACTTTCCCTGCCAAAATTTTCTTACAATAATAAATAATTAAAATTAAAATTGGGCATAAAATAAGCATATTTTTTTTGTTTTCATTGATCTTAATACATGTAACTTTAATAAGTTTGTGACACAACTTAGGTTATCTATATAATAGTTAGACAAGTACAGTAAGTGTTATAAAATAATTTTGGAGATCAAGTATTTCGAGAAAGTCTTTCAGGCTGAGCATCTAGCACAGAAAAGCAGGTACTGGATACCAAAAATGAGACAGACACCGAGTGCAGTTCAATCATTGGCACACAGTTTACTGTCCAGGGGTGCACTATATAATTAAACTAACAGTTCGTAACTGAAAGGACTAAACAGTTTTCACTCATTACTATGACGTGAGGCCTGCATCCTTTTAGGGTGTACAGAGAAGATCACATGATGAAGAGAGACAGAGAGGTGTTTACATCCAGCTGAGTCTTAGTCTGATTACTAACGGATTGTAAAGTCCCATAAAAACGCATAGCACAAATAACTCAACAATTATAAATCAATGTGTACGGACTTGATAATGTTATATAGTTATCAACACAGCACAGTGAGAAGAGCTATATAAAATGACCAAAACTGTCTCTCTTTCTAGTGCAGGTTCACACTGTACCTGCAAATCCTGAAAACCTCCAGAGATTAAAAGCATTCCCGAAGCCTTGAAATGCCATGTGGACAAAACCACCTGGGCCTTTCATTATAAACGGCCAGAGATACATATAAGTAATTATGCTTGTTCGCACCACAACTCATAAGAACTCAGACCCCCGGCTTTCTGGGTTTTCAGTTACACTGCTGCATCTCTCCAATTGAAAAAGGCAAAAATACAGAAAGAATAAGCAGCAGATACTGATCAGAGGTTTATCACATCACACGATTGGTTCAACCTCATTATAATCTTCATGTCTGCTGTAAATCTTCTGTAGATCACAAAAGAACTAAACACTTAACAATAAGGTTCTATAATTATTTTAGGTAGCATGATTACTTTGTAAAATGTGTTAACATGAAGGTACATTTGTTAAAAATAACCATCTAAATATAAGAAACAAATGCATGATTGAAGAAGTCAAAGACTAGAAACAATCAAATTATCTGCAGTGCAGTAAGATGATACAACTTGGTAAGACTCCTTAAAATGAAGAAAATGTCTCTCTAGGCTTAAGAATAAATAACAGTAAATCCCTTATTTCCAACTGTGTATTTAGTATTTAACTTAAACTAGCTTTTAACATTTTTTAAACATCTGCTTATCTTAAAACCATTACTAAACAAGATAATTCTTCTGAATTTAAGAATTATGTCATTATATATGCTGACTTCAAATGACAAAACAGTAAATTAAAACCATTTAAAAAAAAAAAAAAAGTCAAGATCCGTCATACATATTGACAAAACTAGTTATTCAAATAAGACATGCCATGTAAAACATTACGGCTCTTAATGCAACAAAAACACTGAATGCATTTTGACATTACTGAAAAATGTCAAATGAGAATAATAAAACTACAGAACAATTAGTAAAAAAAAATCTAAATCCCCTTGAACACAGAACAGTCCCTCCAACCGTTCCAGATGTACCGAACACTGATGATGCCTTCTACTTTCTTTAATCTGGTATGGTCCTCTTACCAATTCCCACTAAATGATCTCCTAGAATGCTTTGAAGCTGCAATGAACTAATTTGACCTTCACCTTTTGGGCTCCATTGAAGTCCACTATATGGAGAATAATCCTGGAATGTTTTCATCAAAACCTTAATTTTTTTCAGCTGAGGAAATAAAGACATGACATCTTGAATGACTGGGGGCGAGTAAATTATCAGGAACATTTTAATTTGAAAGTCAACTAATCCTTTAATACCAAGTACTCTGCAAATGTGTTTCTTTGAACCGTGCGGTGGCACCAGATACTCTTTTATCGGTAATGACAAACAGAGACATAATTCATTATAACATTAACAAGATGACTTGCTGAATTCATTTTGGAGCTATGGCTGAATATTTTTAGTCAAATGTCTGTATATAGAAGTTATTGACAAAGTTCAGGCTGTCATATATGTGAATCCTTACTTTGTTGTGCATTTTTCAATATGAAAATAACTTTTATATTGATGGATTAATTGCATTTAAAAAAATCTGTTTTTATATAAACCTTTTAAAATCAAATGTAGATTTGAATTTTTTAATGTTTTTTATATCCAAAAATGCTATGTGAAGGTTTGAAACAGAAAATAGTGGTTTTCATCTTGCCTTTCCTGGAAAGAAACACCTTTTTCTCAAATTAATCAAAATAGTTATTGCATTTTGGAACCCAACACTTCACATTGTTTTCAGTGGACTAGAACTGTCAAGAATGGTATGAAAGTAAGTATCTGAAAACACATTGTATGAATATGTGAAAAGAAAACATAAGCAGTTATATACCTCCATGTAATTGTTGCTTATACAGAAAATAAAGTATCCCTGCCTATTAAGTGGTGCTTGTATATAGATTACTTAAACACATCACCGCTACACCGTCCTTTATAGTATGTATACTGCACTGGAAATAAACAGCCCCCCTGTTGCTAATAAATTAAACATACACCATTTTTATCTTCACAGGCAACTTTGCAGCTGAAGGCAGGGCAGAGGTATATGTAATGTGGGTATACACACGATCTGACCACTGGTGGGACACAATCATTGCAGATTTCACCCCCTACAATTCATGCAGAATTTCCGTGTGTCTTCAGAATCATCTGAATACGTCTGCAGTCAGGTCAAGCATGTCATGGGGAAAAGGAATATAAACTACCGTTTGCGTGTCCCAATCCGAAAGCGTGTTGCAATTGCCATCTGGGAACTGGCCCCGGGCAGTGAGTACAGGACCATTAGCTAGCTTTTTTGGGTAGGCCTTAGCACTGATTTGCTGATGGTATTAATGATTCGCCTCTGTATTTGCTGAAAATGTGCTTCAACACCGCCACCGCTTGAATAAAAAAATCAGTCCTCATAAAGGATATATAAAATCTGAAATTGAGGTTAGACAGTAACACTTTGAATGTACCTGTGTCTCGTCAGCAGATCATTGCTGCGCAAAAGGAAAATGAGTCTTTGGTCAAGTGCTTTACCTCTTGTTTCTCCAGAAAAGAGAAAGTTGCTTATTTTGTGGTGGATAATTTGTTAATGTAAATGGTGATTGGAATGTTGTGTACCAGGTTGTCATTCCCTCTGCTTACCGGCAACTAGTATTATGTCTCGCACACGATCACGTGTCGTCAGGTCATTTAGGTATAACAAAGACATACGACAGGGTTCTTAAACATTTTTAAAGAAGGACGTTGTTCAGTTTTGTCGCACCTGTCATACTTGTCAGTGCACGGGGAAACCTAATCAGGTGATTCCATCTGCTCTGCTGTCTCTCATTAATTATTGAAGAACCATTTGAGCACGTACTTATTGATTGTGTTGCCCCACTACCTAAAACAAAGTCAGGAAATCAATTTTTATTAACACTGGTTAATAAATGGGTACCTGGTTTCCTGAGGAAATACTACTTCGCAAAATTACTGCATCTGTCATTATCAAAGCATTGGTTAAATTTTTCACTACATTTGGATTAACAAAAATTGTACAAACTGACCAAGGGACAAATTTCATGTCTAAGATTTTTACTCAAGTCTTACAGTCACTTTCCATCACTCACAGAGTTTCAAGTGCGTATCACCCGGAGAGTCAGGGTGCACTGGAGCGATTCCATCAGACGCTAAAGTCTGTGTTACGGAAGTACTGCAAGGACAAGTAAAGATTGGGATGAGGGTGTCCCTTTGATGTTGTTTGTGGTGCACGAAACGGTCCAAGAGTCGCTCGGATTCAGTCCTGCTCAGCTCGTTTTCAGCCACAATGTGCGAGGGCCGCTTAAACTCCTAAAAGAAGACATATTGGAAGTTGATGCAAGTCCTAAAACTAATGTTCTGAGTTATATTAGTCTGTTTAGAGAGCATTTGCATAATGCTTGGGTGCTGGTAAAGGAGTCACTCACAGCTGCACAAAAGGTCATGAAACGTCAGTATGACAAAAGCAGTTTGTTCTTTTCATGCCGGTGACCAAGTGTTCTTATTGTTGCCAACCCCAGGATCAGCTTTGTCTGCTCGCTTCTCTGGTCCTATGTAGTACAGAAAAATGAGTGAAACAGACTATGTAATTTGCACTCCTGACAGGAAACGCAAATCACGAGTTTGTCATTTAAACATGTTGAAAGCATATAATTGTAGAGAAAATGCACATGAAGAAACTGCTGAACAACCATCAGCACTTGTTATCTCATCCATTGCAGTGATTAACGGTTTCTTCTTCCGTTGAAATGACTGGTGTTGATGAGAGGGCTCGTACTGCGTATTGCCCCTCAGCAAAGTAATAGACTAAGTAATTCAGAGATGTTGAAAGAGTTACCTTTATATCTCTCCCACTTGTCTGAATCGCAACGGCAGGACATTATACAGTTAATTCAGACCTCGGTGTTACAGCATGATATAAACGTTAAGAATTCTCCTCCGATCAAGCAACATGCCTACCGTGTTAATGCAAGCAAGCAAGCTATTATGAGGAAAGAAGTCCAGTATTTAGAAAAAAAATGGTTTAGCCATATCATGTTGTAGTCCGTGGAGTTCACCATGCGTCCTTGTTCCCAAGCCAGACGGAACATTCATACAACTCTTTTGTACGGATTATCGCAAAGTCAACTGTTACCGTGCCTGATTGCTTTCCTCTACTGCGTATGGAGGATTGCATTGAAAACCTCAGGTCTGCACACTTTGTTACAAAGTTGGATTTGTTAAAGGGGTATTGGCAGGTGCCATTAACTACTCGTGCGTCGCACATTTCGGCATTTGTAACACCTGATCACTTAATGCAATATAAGATTATGGCGTTCGGGCTGCGCAACGCACCCGCTACCTTTTGGTTAATCTGGTGTTGGCAGGTGTTCCAAATTGCAACGCGTATTTGGATGACTTAGTAGTGTACTCCTCTGAGAGGTCAGAGCACATTTCTATGTTATACACTGTGTTTGAATGACTTGCCAAAGCTACACTAACCCTAAATCTAGCCAAATGCGAATTTGGCCAAGCAACAGTTACATAACTCGTTAAGGAGGTAGGACAGGGTCAAGTTCGACCCGTAGCAGCCAAAATTTCTGCCATAAATGAATTTCCTGACGTGAGTTGTGTTGTTTTCTAGGCATGGCTGGATACTATTGCAGTTTTTGTAGAAACTTTTCCAGTGTCGTTTATCCACTCACGAGCCTACTGAGTCCATCCAAACCCGTTTGTTTGGTCAGTTGCATGTCAACATGCATTTGAAAGTATTAAAGCTGCTGTAGGTAACTTTTGTAAAAAAATATTTTTTACATATTTGTTAAACCTGACATTATGTCCTGACAGTAGAATATGACACAGATAATCTGTGAAAAAATCAAGCTCCTCTGGCTCCTCCCAGTGGTCCTATTGCCATTTGCAGAAATACACCGCTCCCGGTAAGAAACAACCAATCAGAGCCAGGAGGAGTGCCTTAGCAGTGTCAATCAATCAAGCTCGCGTGCGCGCTGATCTCACCCCTCCCATGCACAGCGCCAGCGCATACAGGCTTCAAGATTACCGGTGTGCTGCAGCTTTGCTTATGGCGAAATAAAACGATGTTATATGCAAAGGACCACCCTGAAATCTACAAGAAACCATGCCATACATAATTTGTCAGTCCTGTTTTGAAATTATCTTAGTTGTGTAGTTCTTAAAAAATTAAACAAATCAAGCAGGGATAGCTCCCTCCACCTCAGAAAAGCCGCTCCGATATTTACCCTCGTTTTATTTCGGGCTCTATCTAATTCTTTCTTTTTGGCTTTTTTATCATCGTCATCTGTCTTTTTCCGTTTACCCGTCTTTATTTTATGAGCAGGTGCCACTCGAGGAATTGGCAGTTTGGATTGTTTTTCCGCCATAAGCAAAGCTGCGGCACACCGGTAATCTTGAAGGCTGTATGCGCTGGCGCTGTGCATGGGAGGGGTGAGATCAGCGCGCACGCGAGCTTGATTGACACTGCTAAGACACTCCTCCTGGCTCTGATTGGTTGTTTCTTACCGGAGCGGTGTATTTCTGCAAATGGTAATAGGACCACTGGGAGGAGCCAGAGGAGCTTGATTTTTTCACAGATTATCTGTCTCATATTCTACTGTCAGGACATAATGACAGGTTTAACAAATATGTAAAAAAAATTTTTTTACAAAAGTTACCTACAGCAGCTTTAAAGCTTTGTTATGCAATACTCCCATCCTTGCGGTACCAGGCATTTCTTTGCCTTTTAAGCTGGAGGTCGATGCAAGTGCCGTTGGGGTACTCCTCCAGCAAGACAGGGATGGCATCGAACACTCTTTATGTTATTTTTCCCGTTAATTCAATAAACATTAGGTTAATTATTCGACCATTGAAATGGAAGCTCTAGCATTGCTGTTAGCATTACAATACTTTGAAGTCTACTTATTCTCCAGTTCTCTCCCTGTTGTTGTTTATATGGCTCACAATCCGTTAGTCTTTATCTCCCGCATGTACAATCAGAATCAGCAGCTCATGCGCTGGTTTCTGATTGTACAAAGTTACAACCTGGAAATACGTCATAAGAAAGGAACAGAAAATGTGGAGTGCAGTTAATTGAATTTCTGACTTGTGTTGTAATTTTGTTTTACATTGTCTACCCATCCTTTCACCAATCGCGCCAGACAACCATGTTGTTGATTGTTTTGTTACAGTTATTTTGCTGCCATGTTTTAATCTTTGCATCCCCTTTTGTTCATCGTGCCTGCTTTGTGTGAATGTTCGCCTTTGTTCGATATATTCGTTTCTTTTCCCTTTTATGTAACATCTGCCAGTGATATTTATGTTACCAGGCCGGGAAGAAGCGGACAGGTAAGAACATCACATGTAGGAGCTGTAAAAATAATTACCGAATGTTACACTGTAAATTCGTTGTACTTACACAGTACTTTCCGGGCTGTAATCTAAAGCCTTACCGATTGTTCTTATCCAGTATTTGTTGTAATTATTGCAATTTGAGGTAAGAAAAAAACTAAAGACACAATTGAAATGTGGGACACTGTTTACAGCTTTCAAGATGCAGGACAAAGCTCCCAATTTTTGTCCTGCAACCCATTGTCCACAGGATAAGGAATAATTTAAGCCTACATTTTGATCAGTTTCCATCCCTTTTCATGGAAATAAATGCATCATTTTTATAACTATAATGTACCAACAATAAAGGTTTCTAGTGTACATAGAAATCCGTGAAACACTTATCCCAAGAATTATTCCATTTATTTATTTTTTTCCAACATGCTGTCATTAGTAATATGATTTGTGTATTACAGCCTACATTATCATAATTCATACCAAAATATTACATGATTTATTAAAGTGATTACTTGGTCATGGCATGACTTACTCTTTCTCAAACACTCAACATTACAGTACAATAAGATAAAATTAAGTTAATATAAAGAACTCATTCAGTGGAAAATCCCTACATAAAAGTTTATCAATTAATTAATTTTGACTTTTGGTAAATACCTTGCTTGCATATTGTTTATCATTATACACAATCTATTTGCTCAGACTGATTTTTCCTTTCCTTAAGCACGGAACTAAGAAATTCTATTTTATTAACAAAATTTGGGAGGAGCAGGTTCAGATAATTAACCTAATTAGCACAGGTGGAGAGCATTCAGTTAATCAACTCAACCAATCACAAGAGGTATAAATACAGCAGACTTACCTCTGTTCATCTAAGAGTTTAACACCAGCTTGGTTCGCCTGTTTTGCTACCATGTCTCAACCTCAGGTTCAGCTTTTTCCATCAACGACAAATTCATCTTTCCTACGGATCCTGCGCTGCAAACTGCCAACCCCAGGACCACTCCTGCTCCATACAATACCGCATCTGAGCCCCAGGCTTCTTCACACGGCCACCGGTCTGCCTGAACAGACTCTCTCTCACCAAGGCCGACCCTCGCCTACACCAACAAGACATTCAACTTCCTCCGCAGCGTCCTCCTATTGGAAAGTGGACCGTATTAGGATTGAGGCAAGCGCTGAGTAATTCCGACGTGCAGAGGATGAACAAAGCAGAACTGTACGATCTCTATGTCACTTTACAGTCAGCCAACCTCTCTCCTAAATCTACTCCAGCTCCTAAAATGGCTACCGGGCAAAATAGAGCCTGCAGGGCTCAGAATTCACCTTGCAAGACACCACCGTCTTCCTCTCGCACAAGATCCGTCTCGCTGTGAGCTTCCAGCCGCAGTAACAGGTCTTCAGCGAGTCTGATTCCTCCGCAGTGAGACCTCAGTCTCATCTTGCCCACTGCAGCGCAAACTGAACGACTACCTAACGCTCATGGCTGAGCTCACGTTGTCCTGTGGCGGAGGACATTTCTACACTTACCACAAGCTTTTCTCGGCTAAATGCGCGATCAGGGTTGCACAGTGGAACCAGTGCCCTTACTGGGGTGCACTCGACCCTGACCTGCACAGCAGAGTATTCCTGGGCAGGAATATTTCATGAGCTGTTTGCAGGTCAGTAGCACATTCTACTGTCGAATGCCCACAAATCAACCCCTCCATTCCTCACTGCCCGGACACAGCCTCTGTCAAATCCACCAAGTACGTTCCAAGACCAGCAACCATCAATCCATACAACTCTGACTTCAGACACAGAACATCTTCTGCAGATAACAGACAGCCCTAACTTTAATATTGGCATGTGCAGCAGACAACGGTGTCGGTATTTGCACATCTGCAATTTCAGTAGCAGTGCTCATGCTCGTCCTGTGTGCCCCGTGTTTAAAGCTGTTAATAAAAACACTAAAAATTACTGATCAACTCCTTTGAATACTATATATTATGTATGTATCTCACCACCCGGACGTTGAATTCACTGATTATCTGCTGTCCGGTCTCAAACATGGTTTTAAACCATGTTAACTTTAACTTTAGTTAGTGTGTAATGTTGCTGCTTGAGCATAAACAGTATCTGCAAAGTTACAGCGCAAACAGGATATTGTCTTTTAAAGTTATGGCAGTTTAATGGCTACAAAAATGACCGGTTTGGACTACAACGAGCTTCTTCCCGGGTTGGTGACATCATAAACCCTGCAAAACACGCCCCCGGGAACACGCAACAAACTAGGCAAGGCCATGTTGCAGCATGTGGAAGCGGAAGAGTTGTGTACACCGGACGCGAGCGGCGCGACACGTCAAAAGATAATAGAACCCATTATAATAATAATAATCAGTGATTTTTTTTTTACACCGGATGCGGCGCTGAAGAAGCTTCCAGAATCTACACGAGTTCAATGCTGGATTTGCACAAAGGCTTTTACTGAAAGATGAAGCAGTTCCCACTTTAAAAGCAGAAGCTGCGGTTTATTGGTGTCAAACTGCAAGTACGTTTTATTGTCTGTACATGTCTTTTAAACATATAGTTCTGTTGCTATTTTTGGTTGCATCAATGATGTAAACAAAGACCAAAATGATTTTGCTCCGCTAGCCAGTTAGCTATATTCTACAAACACCAACAAACTTCCATGTTCATAGACAAACAGTTGTTCATGCTAAAAATTAAACGCTACCTTTACAAAAATGCTACTACTCAGTCATGTATTCAGCTACAGTAAAGCTTTAATCAGGATAAAACCATATATTGAAAGCTAACAAACAGCAGTGACAGCATCTAAACACTTTGACACAATACTAAATGAAATACCATTCATAAACGTCCTTTAAAGCCGTGATTGCAGAGGTTCTGCTTGACCCTCTTCATCTGGGTCTGATTCGCTCAATTTGATACAGCATATAGACGCCATTACTTACATTTCCCCTGAAGCACATATAAAACAATGAATGGTAAGGGGCGTGGTGTTTCCGGACGCTTCAGCGAATCACAATACACTGGGCCAGCTAACCAATCTGAGCACATTGCGTATCTCCGAGGGAGTGGCTTCATAGAAGCAGGAAGTCAAACGAGTCGTTCAAATGACAATGGAAACAGAGGTGTAGAATAAAGGTAAAATATATGAAAAATACATTGTTTTTTTTAAAAAAAAAACAAAGCATTAAAACACAATCAAGCCTCGAAAAAAAACAAAAAAACACTGAACCACCCCTTTAAGAACACACTTTAGCATCAGAACAAAAACAATAAACCTTAATTATATGAGTGTAAAAAAAAAATGAATCCAAGTACAATAACTATATACAGAAACACGTAAATTTAGCGCGTTCCTGCTGTTGGACAGGCGTTTACAGTCTGTAAGGGTATCGCCCATCCCTATCATTCAGAACTCCTCAGCTTTGTATGTGCACCAACGTTAAAGAACCCTGCATTTGTGACTGTGTTACTAATTCATATCATATTGCATATTGGACAGAGACCTTATAAGTTGAATCTCTGGGGTTTTTCCCTTTAAAGTGTGTAAAAGATTTTTGTGTGTGTGATTTTGGTATTGTTTTTTGGAGTGTTTAACTTGTAGAAAGGGTTTGAACTTTTTATCTCGTAGTTGATTCAAGGTTCAAAATTAAGGAATACAAGGTTGAGAAACTTAGTCACAAACACAAAGAACAATTCTTCCTTATGGAAAGAAATATATTTTCCTATAAAATGATCAGTATACTACATGATTTAACAGTATATTTGAAAATATACAGAAAAATATATTGCATAAATATACTACAATATATTGAATAAATAAGGAATTGCAGCCTTTTGTAAATTGAAAAATATACGTTGATATATTAATATACTAATATATCACAATGCATGTATTTTTTTATATTCAGTAATATACTTCATAATATAGATTAATATGTGATCAATGTGTATTGCATGCATTATATTGCAGATAGTTTACTCATGCAGTCTAAACACATCATAAAATATATTATGTAATTTTTTATTTTAAATTTTCAAGTTAGTTAGCAAAAAACACTTCCATATAAAAGTTTCTACGAAAGAGACTATCACTGTAGTGATAGTCTAACTTAGTTTTAATGTTTTAATGTTGCTCAGCCATCATAAACCTCACCACAGGCTCTACACTTCAGCACAACGGTTACCCCCAAAAACTCACACATACCAGAAAACCTTTTAAATTCCAAAATTATACAACTTTAAACACTAACAGATCTCTCTTAATCAATATTGAGCAAAACACATGAAATAGCACTTAATTTTAACATTTACTCTGCTTTAACAGTCAGAAGCAAAGCATGCTGGGAACTAGAATCTGTTGTAACCACTGATTGTAACTCATTCTGTGAATGTGTGTATATGTGTGTGTACAATACATTCACATTTACATGGGAACATGTGCAATATGTACATAATAAAGGATAAAACTTCATGAATGTAATGCTATTTTCTTCATTTATAAATATTTTATATGTATCAATATATAGCCATACATGGTCAATGCATATATTGCAGTATATTGACAAATATAAGCACTATTTTCCATATGGAAATGTATTATGTAATAATCGCATTATATATATTATATAGTTTCTTTATCTGTGATATTTTTCTATTCTCTATACATTTTCTGTGTTTTTTAGCTTCATCTTTTGGTTGTTTTCATAAAACACAAAGCCATTTTAGTGTAAAACAAAATAAATCATCGTTATTCCTTTCTTCAAATTCGTAATCTGGTATTTCGTTATTCTTTTTGGTTAGTTAATTCATTTAACATAGTTACACATTTTTGGGAAAATATAAAAAAAGGTTTTTGACTACTTTATTTATTGGTACAGGAAAAGCTAATGTACAACGTTTTTAAATCTAAAGAAAGAAACACAGGCCAAATTCCCCATTCAGCTGCCGGAACCCAGGTTTTCTTGGTAAAGACAATATTTAAATGAATCCCCAGAGTTAAGAAAAGGGTTACACACTACAGAGATTAAACTGGACACGATTGACCACAGGAAGCCAGTGAAGTTGGTAAAGGCTGGAGTGATATGGACAGATTTTTTTGTTATATGTAAGGGCTCGAGCAGCAGAGTTTTGCACCATTTGAAGGCGTTTAATTGCTTTGGCAGGTAGCCCTATATAAAGAGTTACATTAGTCCAATCTGTACATTATAAAGCATTAACATGCAGAATCAAGTGAGGGACATATACGAACAAAGTTTGCAATTGAAAAAGCATGATTTAACAATCTGACCAATAGGTGAGTTAAGGGAAAAAGTAATATGTGCACATCCCAGCTCAACTAAGGGCAGTGCTCGATCATTGGGTAAACCAAACAAAAAACGGCACACTGCCACTGCTGCTCTCTAAAATTTATTAAAAAGACAACGTTTCGACCAAAGAGGTCTTCGTCAGGTCAGGCAAACAGTGGATAGTGAAAAAATGGCAATTACTTATCATTTTCTCACATAGTCGTAACACCTATACAATTAATTTCATCAACATGATCAGCCACACCTGTTACAACTCATCAATACTCATCAGCCAATAATCCAAACATCACTGATAACAAATGGAATCATATACAATCATATATATATAAAAAAAGATTAAAGGGAAATGAATTTACAAAAAAGTTTCAAATAAAAATCCAAATTTAACCTTTAGGAGAAAGAGTTATTTAATGTGTAAATATAAAAAGCTTCCCTCTGTAATAAGATTTTATTAATATCACCACCCCTTCTAGGTACTTGTATTTGTTCAATGCCTAAATAACAAAGAGTTGTTTGAAAGCATCAAAATGAACAGCAATGGCATTTTTTTGGTCCTTCAATCGTATATTACTTCTGTGTTCGGCTATACGCGTTTAAAACAACGTTTGTTTTACCTATATAGGCCAAACCACGGGCATTACATCGTATAAATACATTTTTGGTATTGCACGAAATTATTCCCTTAATCTTAAAACTTTTTCCCTGATGCGGATGACTAAAGTGTGACATTTTGTAGTGAAATTACATTGTGTACATTGTCCACATCTATAGTTGCCATCAGGGACTGAAAAGGGATTAATGGATCATTCCGACACTTGGTCAGCTCTCACCAACATTTGCCGTATATTGGGTCTTGTTTAGGACAATTCGTGGAGGATCTTTATAACACTGACTCAGTGAAGGGTCTGAGCTTAGAATATGCCATTGTTTACGTACTGTGTTTGCAAACTCATTACTAGAGCGGAATACTGGATAATACAAGACAATCTATTGTTGGTCGGTTTAGACACTGTTCGAGAAAGGCACTCTTGCTGATCAGTATTTTCGAAACGTGTCACAGCCTCTTTAATCCAAGTATTTTCATAACCTCTCTCGTAAAACCTCTGACATAGAGCTTTACATTGTGTCTTGTACCTTCCACTACAAATCCTACAAATCCTCTTAAACTGACTAATCGGAAGACTCTTCTTTAAATTGGTAGGATGAAAACTCTGACCATGTAGAATCATATTTCTCTGTAGGTTTTCTATACAAATTTGTCACCATTGTTATCATCTTTATTATAAGTAGATCAAGAAAGCTAACCTGAGAGGCATATAATCGATGGTAAATTTAAGATGTTCACTACTGCGATTTGAAAAACTGTAAAAAATCAAGTAATCATTTTCAGAGCCACACCATATAAGAAAATCTCATCAATGTATCGCGCACAAAAAATTGTTGGGTAAGAAAGAATTGACCATAGGATTAAATACACATTCATGTTCAAAGTGACCAACATACAAATTTGCATAATTGGGAGCCATAGTGCTACTCATTGCAGTTCCCTTAAGTTGTAAAAAGAAGTCATATTTATAGATAAAAAAGTTTTTAGTCAACACCAATGTTGTCAGTGTCCTTAAACACTCAATGCTAGGACTCTTGTTACTGAAACGATCACATAGAAAAAATTCAATAGCTTGTATGCCGCCATCATGTGAAATCATTATATACTAATATTCCACATCTACTGTAACAAGTAATACTTGATTGTGAGGCAATGTAATGGACTGTAATATTTTAATCATATCCATAGAATCCTGTACAAAAGAAGGAAGACTTTGAATATAGGGTTTTAAAAAAGAATCAATAAACACTGATATTTTTTTCTGTTCATGAACCCATACCAGCAATAATAGGTCTCACTGGTGAATTATTTATAGTGTATTTGATATCAAAGGCAAAAGTAGAAAGATTTGTTATCATATGTTTTGTTGTTGAAAATAGGATATGAAACTGATAAATTTGGCTGTGTTTATAATTGAATCAAATGATGACTAAAAGCAGAATAATTTGGTGTGTGTTTAACAGTATTGCATAATGGTGAAAGGTGTTGCAGTCTGTCAGTGAGAAATGTAAGGGTTTTGTGATGTAGGATTTAAAGTGTAAAATGGAAGGCAGTGCAAAAACGGTGAAGTACAAAGATCAGACGAGGGAATAGGTGAGTGCTTTGTATATATTTTATCAATGTTTTTCATTTGGTTAAGGTTGAACATGGTATATTATAGAGAAACAAAGAGTAACTGAACACATTACTAGTATAAAAGAAATTACGTAAACCAAAAGATGCAGTTTATAGCAGCATAAATGGTAGTCACAAAAGTAACGGTATGTTTACGATTGTCAAAATAAGAGTTATTTTTTATAGTGTTTGTTTTTGTGTATAGTGGCAACGTGGAAACAGTTTTATTTTTTCTCGCGTCGTCAGAATTGTAAAATTTGTTTTAACGAAGTATGGCACAACGTAAGGCAGAATGTAAACATGTTTGTTGTTTAAAGGTAGTAAGAAGCATATAGTGTCTGTATAGATGAGTCAGGTGGAAGAAATCTGGAATAGGTTTTGTAGTAAAAGCCATGGAGGAAGTACGTGGAGTTTGTGTCACGTGATGTGCGTTTTGGAAACGTGTACTTCGGGATGCGAGGGCGCCTCCGTAGACTCGTAAGCAGTTTGGGTAGAGTTTTTGTGTCATGTGTTCTAAAAGTCTACGGTTTTATAAGGTGTGTACGTTTATTGTCAATGTAAATTCAAGATTGTAGGAAGAGTATGAGTGTGGGTATGTGGTTTAGTACGTTTGGGGCGGAGGTATTTGATGATCAAGTAAGGGTGACGGGAGTATTTTTGGGAAAGGCCTAATGTAAATGAACCGTTGTAATTTTTTTATTCAGAGTAGTATGTAAAGAGGACATTCTGGATAGATGTGCATGTAAATTTGAGGTGGAAATTGCAGAGAATGTGTTGTAAAGTGATGTTTTTATGTGTGTTAGTGTTCAACAGCAGGCAGTCGGGTTGGTGGGAAGTGCGCGGTATTTAACCACTGTACTTCAGGAAGCCGACAAAACAGTCGGATTGTTGTGTTTGACACCCAAAACACAACATTTTTCAGTGTGCGGAGAGAGAGAGATCGGTGATTAAGAAAGATGCGTGTGAATGTGATGGGAAAGAAGTGGTATGGCCGTAATGTAGTAGAATTGTGAAAAAGGTGTATAGATTCGTAAAAGTGGCGAAGCTTCCCATAGCAGTGTTTTAAAATCGCACAGTTCTAGATATTGTTAAATATTCGGCAATATTGTTGTTGTTCTATAAAAGGTGTCACATTTGTAGAATAGAAAAGTTGAATTAATGTAGTTACATGAACTGTTTTAAATACATTTTAGTGACTTGCCTGGGTATTGGAGAAGGAAATGATGTTGCTGGTAAAGCAGGCCTTGCTGAGTTATAATTGTATGACAAATATTTTAGTTTGTATTGCAAAGGGGAACAAATGTTTTATGGGTGTGTAATGTTATTTGGGTGAGTAAATAATTATAGATGTTTCATGTTTGGATTTATAACTCTTTAAGGAAGTGTACGGATATATAAGTAAGTAGGCATTAAATGTAAGGGTGAGCAGGGAAATGGTACATTAGTGTTTTGTTTGTAGTTTAGATTAATAAATACAGTGATGAAAGTAAAAAAGGGAAAAAAATGAGTGTTAATATAAATACAATAATTTGTATAGAACAAAAAATATATATCTAATGTTAATGCTGGTTGTAGAATATTTTATATCTTTAGTTGCCAATTTTCAAGCAGAAAGTTTTTATGTGATGTTTATGTGTTGAAATGATGACTGATAAAGGATTTTTGTTTTTGTTTTGCAGGACTGCTATGAAGCTTACTGGTGTTGGGTTGTCTCCTTCCAAACAGACCAAAAATACAAATGACGTATTGGTCAACAGCAGGTCAAATGTGAGTGTAGTGCGGCGCTTGGCTTACGTGTTTGAGGATGGACTGAGCGCCAAGAGCACAGTTAAGACGCTAAGGGAGATCATTTTGGATCTGAGAGAGTACCAAAGGGTAGGTGTAAATGTATTCCTAAGTGTCACAAGGTCTTAGCTCTTAATTATTGAAGAGAGCTGGAGAGGTGTCTTAACCTAGGTAAGAGTAACAAGATGGCAGCAAAAAAGAGGATGAAGATATGATGTATTGGAGTTATATGATGACATGGAGTTGATAAAACGATATTAACTTGATTGTCAATTCTTTTTGTAACTGACCTAATAAGAAATGTAACAACTTAATAAATATTACTTAAACAATAATTATGTTTAATGCATTTTAATACATTTAAAGGTGCTGTATGGGATTTCTCAGATTCATTGTTGAACACAGTTGATATTTGAAACCAACCCAAACAAACATTGCGCCGCCACCAAAACTCAGACTCCAATCCTAACCTCTGAGTCGCCACCCTGCTCTGAGACGGTCTCGAACCCCGCCCCGATCGCTGCTGTCATGTGAGGCGAATGCAGCAGTTTACCTGCAAAACTCTCAGAGTCTGACCTCTGTTACACACGTAATGAGAGTGGATGTCTGTTTATCACAGCTGACGCACAACAAAATACTTCACGAAAAATAAAGCGCAGATGAACGAATGACAAGGTAGCACAAAAGATGAACATACAGTACACAAGAGTGAATACAAACAAGAATTTGCAAATTTGCAACAATTTTGCTTAAACCATCAAAATATGAGGAAAATATGTTTTATTTTTATGTTTATTATTTAAATGTTTTAAAATATGACATTGACTACAACATAATCAGTTTTTAATATTTCATTGGTTCTCTCTTGGTTTTTGCATGTGTTCATAATTTCTTTGTATGACAGCCTGGCCAAAAATAATTTGAAATTTAATTTCATTATCACACATGAAACAATTGACTCCAAGCACAGCTACACGATATGTTTACATCTTTTAACACATTTATAAAAGTTTAATTAAGTTGAATTAAGGTTGAAGATGTCAGTTTTCATATGGCTGGACATCACATTTGGCCACTACTCTATGGCAGTTCATTGACTTGGTGAACTAAAAGACGAATATATCTGAGATTGAGAGACAAATCTCTGTCAGAAAAGCTGCAGCTTCAAGGAACACTGATGCTCACTAGAGCAATTGAAATGGTGCATAGCCACGAGCTCATTAAAACGCGGAGCAAAGTGAAAGTATATTAGAGGATGTTTCACGAGTTCACACTTACAAATAAGTCAGGTAAATTAATTGGTAAACGTATTTGGCGTGCTGTCCAGGGAGAGGGCTCCGAGCTCGGTAATCAGCCCGAACATGGAGTACCCCCCTCCTCCTTTTAGATTATATGAAGTAACCCAGAGAGTGTGAGGAGACGGGGTGGTGGAGGGATTCTGGAAACTATCGAGGATCCTTGGGTGAGTTTGACTGTGATTATATACAGGCCTGAACTCATGCCGATTGGGTAGATACGTTGATTACAGATTGTTGACAGCTGGTTGAGATGACGTAATGATTAAGATGACGTAATGATTGGGTAGCTTATTTGACTTGTTCCTCCCGAACTACGTTAATAAAATATAAATTCTCCCATCAAAATCATGGCAGAGGAAGAAAAAGTAGTTCTGATTGACAAAGAAAAGGACAAAGCTCTAGAAATGAACAGAGTGACAGGAAGAAATGCACAATATGTAACAAAACACACAATCAGAGAGAATATTGTGAGTGCAGAAAGATTGGCCATTTCGCTGTGGTCTGCCACACTAAGAAAGTGCAAGAAGTGACATCTTATGAGGATGCGGGGTCAGCGATGTTCTTAGGCTCTGTTCAAAGTGAGGATGCACCCATTCCACCATGGACTGTCGACATTCTCATGGATGGACAAATAATTAATTTCAAAATTGACTCCACCGCAGACACCACTGTAATATCCGAGAAAAGCTACAAAAGTCTAAAGAACAAAATACCACTGAGCAAAACAAACGTCATACTGAACAGTCCTGGTGGCAAGTTGGAGTGTATGGGCCAACTGAGAACAAAAGTAATTGTGAAAAAAATATGTACTTGATGAATGCATATGTGGTGAGAGGAACTCATGTTGGAAATCTGCTGGGACGCAGTACCGCAATTCAAATGGGGCTAATAAAATGACTAGACGAAATAAGAGAGAGTGTGTTTGGCTCTTTGGGACTGATGGCATGCGAACCAGTTCAGATAATGCTCAAAAGCTCAGCGGAGCCGTACAGTGTTCATGTAGCTCGTAGAGTACAAATCCCAATGCTTACGAAGGTCAAACAGGAACTGGATAGAATGGAGCGGTTGGGCGTGATAGAAGAGGTTTCAGAACCCACCCCATGGTGTGCCCGAATGGAGACATTAGGATATGCGTCGACCTCAAACGACTGAATGAAGCTTTCATTCACGAAAAGTATGTTCTAGCAACCTTGGATGACATCACTTCTAAACTGGCAGGGGCAACAGTCTTTTCCAGTCTGGACGTGGCCAGTGGTTTCTGGCAGATTCCGCTAGATGATGCCAGCAAGAGGTTGACTACCTTTATAACCCCCTTCAAGAGATATGGTTTTTGTTGTTTGCCGTTCGGCATAACTAGCGCTGCAGAGATATTTCAGAAACGCATGACTGAGCTACTTCGGAACATTGAGGGAATATGCTGCTACATGGATGACATCTTGGTATATGGTCGTACATGTGAAGAACTTGACCATAGTCTTGATGAAGTATTGAAGGCCTTTCATGCCTCAGGGCTGAAGCTAAAGAAAGAAAAGTGCATCTTTGGCCGAAAGAAACTTTTTTTTGTGGGACGCCGTCTCAGTCAAGAGGGCATCAGGCCTGACCCGGAAAAGGTCCGTGCTATTCGGGACCTCAACAAACCCCAAAATCTGACTGAGCTAAAGAGGATGCTGGGTATGATTAATTACCTTTGCCGTTACCTGCCACACAGCGCTACTGTGCTATAGCCGTTGAACAAGCTACTGAAAGCCGATGCAGTGTGGAGATAAAAGTCAAGAAGAGGTGTTCGCAAAGGTGAAAGAAATGTTGGTTGCAGCCCCAGTGCTGGCATATTATGATGTGAACAAGCCAATAGTCGTCACTGTCGACGCCAGCAGTTACGGAATAGGGGGCGCACTGCTTCAAGAGCATGATGGGATGATGCTTTCTGTTCCCGTTCTCTTACAGCTGCAGAGAAGTGCTACTCCCAAATTGAAAAGGAGTGTTTGGCTTCGGTTTGGACGTGCGGAAAGCTCTCACGATATCTCTGTGGTTTGGAGTCATTCAAAGTACTTACCGATCACAAACCTTTAGTCCCTTTGATAAACCAGAAAAACCTTGACGAGGTCCCCATTCGCTGTCAGAGACTTCTAATTAGGATGATGAGCTTCATTCCAGTTGCAGTGTATACCCCGGGAAAGACTCTGCTTATAGCAGACACATTGTCCAGACACCCTCTGGGCAACTCAGAACCATCAGACCTTGAAGAGGAAGTTGAGGCCTACATAGCTGGAGTTGCAGAGCATTTGCCAGCTTCATCTCAGAAGTTACAGCAGATAGCTGATGCTACGAAAGCAGATGAGGAGCTGCAAAGTGTGCTTAAATATGTCCAGCAGGGGTGGCCTAAACATATAAAAGCAGTGCCTGTTGATTTGCGAGTCTACTTTAGCCAACAGGGCTTTTTGAGTGAGTCGACAGGGCTTCTCTTGCACGAGTCAAGAAATCGTGATCCTAAATAAGTTAAGAGATGAAGTACTTGCTCGCATTCACGAAGGCCACCAAGGACTTAGCAAGGGTCACAAGCGAGCTCACCTATCAGTATGGTGGCTGGGCATCAGCACTGATATAAACCGCAAAGTGAGTCAATGCCAGTTGTGCCAGATTAATAGGCCAACTCAATGGAAGGAGACATTGCTGTGACAGAGTTACCCCCAGGTCCATGGAGACACCTTGGGGTAGATCTCTGCGAAGTAAGTGGCCATCAATACCTTGTAGTAGTGGACTATTACTCAAGATTTATCGATGGCACAAAGATTTAAAAAAAGTGCCATTTTCTATGACCTGTGCATTTTTCATGAAGTTATGAGCACGTGAAATATACATATTTGTATTCAGTTAGCGGCTGTGCTGTTTTTGTTTTAAACACATATTACTCAGACTCATTAGAAGGTGAAAACAATGCAACAGAAGCATGTTGGAGGCTTGATATGAAAGTTTAAAGTCTCTGGTTTTGTATGCAAAAATAATTTTGTGCTACCTATATGGATTCATTTTTTATTGGCTCTTAAAGAGAGACACCCAAATGGGAGTGCAGATGCTCCATACGGTCTTAAAGGGTTAATAACAAGCTTTCTCACTGGTTATCATGTATGCGTATGTACGTATGAGAATTGCTCAGTAAAACACTAAAAGAGACATGCAAGTCTAACGTGATTCATGACACTCAACAAAGGCTGGAGATTTTGAAGGCCTGTAAATAACTATAAGTAGAATGCGAGGAGCACCTTTTAATACAATACCCAAGTATTTGAAACACAAGTAATCACCAAATGACACTTGCTTGCATTGATAGACATCTTTAAATAGAGCAGCTACACCGCCACCTCTCCTAACAGCTCTGCAGACACTTATAAAAGTAAAGTTAGGAGGGGCGTTTATAGACAGAGGAGTTTGACAAAATTACATACTGGTGGTACTTTACCTTTCAATAAAAGTCTGGAATGACCAATTCGGCATCTGGTGTAAACAGTCTGATCATGTCTACTCTCAAAAATAAAATTTGAGATCTGATGGAGAAATTTGACAGTCTGTAATTTTCAAAGAGAGAGCTTTCTTTGCAGCAGCATCTGCAGTTCATTCCCAAATAGTCCCATATGACCTGGAATCCAGCAGAAAATAATATCAAAATATTTTTCCTTTAAAAATAAGAGTTTTGCTATTATCTTCACTATTATATGATGGTCAGTTTTAAAAGATTCAAGAGTTTGGAGGCAAGATTTAGAATCCATCCATACAAAAATTTTTTATTTTTTTTGTTGACGTCTTCTCTCTATTTGTTCTAAAGCCAGGAACAATGCACAAGCTTCAGCAGTAAAAATTGAGCTTTCACTTGGAATACGAATACTAAAAATATTTTGACCAAACACTGCTGCTGCAGACACACCATTCTCTGTCTTAGATCCATCTGTATATACACTGGTCTATGGAGAGGAAGACTACATTTTATTCCTCCAAATTCTTGTTTATATTCATTTGGATGAGTCAAGTTCTTCTTTTGATGATGTTGAATTTTTTGATGTTCCAAAGAGGAATAGGGCAAGTCTGTTTGTGCAAGTCTATTTAACTTAATGCCTATGTTCTCCATGTGGGATTTTATATGAATACCAAAAGGACTCATATACTTGGGACTGGCTTCATACAAATCTTGACATTGAGGGTGAAAAACTGAAGAGTAAGCTGGATTGCATTTGTTAATTAAGTACGGGAAGAAGGAGGCGGGAACCTGCAAACGTTTAAACAAAACATTAATCCAAAATAAACAAAGAACAAAACGAAAGTAATTCCGGCACACCCTCATGGATGTCTGCCGGCCACACAAACATAACCAAACATAAAATAAAGTCCAGGCTCATCCTTCACGGTTGTCACTCCTCCTTTTATGCTTCCAGAGCTCCTCCGTGAAAGACTCAAGGCCGGTGCGACTCGCAGTTGAAGCCCGTTATCACTTGTGTCACCGGCCTCGCTCCGTTCCCTCACTGCTTTCGCCCACCCTGCTCGTCACAAGTACTGTTAAAGCACTGTTAAAGTCTCAGATACTCCAAGACTTTTACTCAAGTTGTATTAGAATGGGTGACTTGTAATGGAATAACTTTGCTGTAAGGTATCTGTACTTTTACTCAAGTATGGTTTTTCAGGCACTCTTTACACCTCTGCTCTTTCCACAGGGACGACTTCTAAAAGAGTTCTCTTTCGAGTTAATTTTCATGTGGACCTTAAGGTAACCTATAAATCTGAAACTCTTTCCACACTGATCACATGTAAAAGGCTTCTCTCCTGTGTGAATATTCATGTGTTCTGTTGGGGATAAACAGTTTTAGGACCCTTGACCAGATATGTCGAATGAAAGACCAGGAGTCAGAGATGCAATCAATTGAAGAAATTTTACTGAAGAATAATTTAGTTTCATCAGCAGAAGTCAGCTTTAAGTCTACTAACTATGTCATTACTAAGGTAAAAATGATTCTGATTGGCTAAGAGAAGATAGACAAGATTAGAAATCTACCACACATGGACAGATAGTAAGAAGCGTATCTCCATGCATCAGGATGCTGACGAGGGGACCCTGGATTTAGGGACTGGATGTCCCTTTGGGGTCATGAGGTGGCGTCTCTCAGTCTCCAGCCGAACTGCCAATTGTCAGGACCTGCACAGAATATTAGCACACATACACAGATACACAGTGTTGGAAACTTTTTCCCTCGTCGAAGCAGAGACCAGGAGATGTTGGGATTGTCACGGTTCGCAGATGCATTGTTTCCTTCTTGTCGCGTGCTCTGTGTTGTGACAGCAGTGGGTGTGTTTGTGTATGCGTGCGAGTGTGTTTGTGGGTGTGTCCAGGCCACGTGGATCATCAGTGGATCCAGCTGCCACTCATCACCATCCCCACCTGCTGCTCATTCACTCACCCTTTAAATACTCACCTCATTCTCATCTCCATTGTCAGATCGTTGTTTGGTGTCCTGTTCATGGTTGTCTCGTCTGTTCCTGACCGGAGTCCCTGTTGTTCATCGTCAGTTCCAGTTTGATCGTCATCGTGTTCTCGTTTCATGTCTGGATCTTGGAATCAACTCACCGCTACTCTTCACATCACCACCACGTTTCACCAACCGATCATCACAGTCCCTGCGTCTGCCGAAGCCTGCCAATCTCATTGACTGTTTCACATTCTCTGCTTTTTCTAAATAAAAGGCATTACTTGCACTTGCTTCCTGTGTTCAATCATGACAGAATGATCTGACCAAGGAACGGAAGCAGCAAGTTCATCGCAGACAGCCCTCGAGGATTTCGTTACCAACAGTATGCGACGGATGGAGTCTCAGGAGAGAAATTTAAATGAGACGGGGAGAGCCGTGCAGGCTTTGGTAGCGCAGGTAACCGAGCTCACCCAGCAATTCGAGCTGCTTCGTGGTCCCGCTGCGCCGCCCACACCGGCCGTCCACCCACCATCACCAGAGAGCGCCCCCAATGCTGACCTTTGACTTCCGGTGCCAGAAGCGTATGCAGGTGAACCCAGTTTTTGTAGAGCTTTTCTGACTCGCTGTACCATGCATTTCGCCCTGCAGCCCCGCACCTTCAGTACGGAACAAAGCAAGATGGCGTTCGTATTGACGCTCTTGACGGGGAAGGCGGCTCTCTGGGGGATGGCGGTGTGGGAGAACCAAGACCCCTGCTGCGCCTCGTTCCAGTTACTCTCCGCGGAGATGAAGAGAGTGTTCGACCGGTCGGTTGCGGGGAGAGAAGCCGCCAGGCTGTT
This sequence comes from Culter alburnus, assembly GCA_028476615.1. Lineage (NCBI taxonomy): Eukaryota > Metazoa > Chordata > Actinopteri > Cypriniformes > Xenocyprididae > Culter > Culter alburnus. Next base: position 48,835 of record JAOTNS010000046.1, read on the forward strand.
GGCTGAATTACGCCAGGGAGAGAAATCGGTGTTGGATTATTCCATCGAAATTTCGTACGCTGGCGGCAGAGTGTCACTGGAACGAGGAGGCGCAGTGGGACATGTTCCTGCATGGGCTGGCTGACCGTGTCCAGAGGGAGATCTACGCGCTGGACCTCCCCACCACCTTCAACGGTCTCATTGACCTGGCTCTTCGTGTGGACGCTCGACTGACCAGGGTCGAGCGAAGGGTTTCCTTCCAGAGGAGTGAGGAGACTATGAGGTCCAGCAGCGGGGACACGGTCAGTCCCGCTCAAGATCTGGAGCCCATGCAGGTGGGTCGAGCTCGGCTTTCCCGGGAGGAGCAGGAAAGGCGGAGATCCCAAGGACTATGTTTATACTGTGGTAAAACTGGACACTTCGCTTACGGCTGTCCGTTAAAAGGGCAAGCCCGACGGTAAGTTTGAGGCTACTGTCGGGTGGGATCTCCGCTGGAAAGTCCTCAACCACCTCCACCCTCCTCCCGGTGAGACTGGGGTGGTCACATCACTTTCACCACTGCAGCGCACTTTTGGATTCTGGGGCAGAAGGTAATTTTATGGATCTGTCATTCGCCACCAAACTTCACATCCCTGTCAAACCTCTCATCAACAGAATCGCTGTACATGCACTAAATGGACAACGCCTTCCCACCATATCCCACATCACAGAAAACATCACCCTGATCGTCGCTGGAAATCATTCTGAACTCACCTCATTTTTTATTTTTGACTCCCCTCACACTCCCGTCGTCCTTGGTCATCCTTGGCTCACCAGACACAACCCCCGGGTAGACTGGATCCAGAACTCCATCGTGGCCTGGAGCGAGGAGTGTCATAAGTCTTGTCTTGTCTCTGCTTGTTCGTCTGTCTCTGGTTCTGTTTTACAGGAGGAAGCAGTGGATCTGTCTAACGTGCCTGTCGAGTACCATGACCTGAAGGAGGTGTTCAGTAAGTCTAGGGCTGCTTCTCTTCCTCTGCATCGTCCCTACGACTGTGCTATAGACTTATTGCCAGGGAGATCTCCGCCTAAAGGCAAGTTATATTCTCTTTCGGTTCCCGAAAGAGAGGCTATGGAGAAATATATTTCTGATTCACTAGCAGCCGGGTTGATTCGCCATTCCTCTTCTCCAGCGGGGGCGGGATTCTTTTTTGTGGGGAAAAAGGATGGATCTCTGCGACCTTGTATTGATTACCGGGGGTTGAACAACATTACGGTAAAGAATACCTATCCTTTACCGTTAATGTCTTCGGCCTTCGAGAGGTTGCAGGGAGCTTCCGTTTTCACAAAATTGGATTTAAGAAACGCTTATCATTTGGTCCGCATCAGGGAGGGCGATGAATGGAAGACCGCTTTCAACACCCCTAGAGGGCATTTTGAGTACTTGGTTATGCCGTTCGGGCTTTCCAACTCCCCAGCGGTCTTCCAGGCACTCGTTAATGACGTGCTGAGAGATATGGTTGATCAGTTCATATATGTCTACCTGGACGACATATTGATTTTTTCCTCATCTCTCCAGGAGCATGTTCAGCACGTTCGACGTGTGCTTCAGAGGTTGCTAGTGAATGGGATTTTTGTCAAGGCGGAGAAATGCGTTTTTCATGCACAGTCTGTTCCTTTCCTAGGGTACATCGTGTCGACTGAGGGAGTGCGCATGGATCCTGAGAAGGTTAAAGCTGTGGTAGATTGGCCAAGTCCAGATTCCTGTAAGGCCCTACAGAGGTTTCTGGGGTTCACCAATTTTTACCGGCGGTTTATTCGCAACTTCAGCCAACTAGCCTCACCTCTCTGATTGCCTTGACCTCCCCCAAAACTACGTTCAGGTGGTCAGACGCAGCTGAGGCTGCGTTTACCAAACTAAAGGCTCGCTTTGTTTCGGCCCCCATTCTCGTTGCCCCTGATCCATCACGGCAGTTTGTGGTGGAGGTCGACGCATCAGAGGTGGGGGTAGGTGCAGTGTTGTCCCAGCGTTCTCCCGCAGACGATAAGATGCACCCATGCGCGTTTTTTTCACATCGCTTATCTCCCGCCGAACGTAACTACGACATTGGTAATAGGGAGTTGCTGGCAGTCAAGTTGGCCTTGGAGGAATGGCGCCACTGGTTAGAGGGTTCTGAGGTACCCTTTATTGTCTGGACCGACCACAAGAACCTAGAATACATTAGAACTGCCAAAAGATTGAACTCCAGGCAGGCTCGGTGGGCACTTTTTTCCGGACGTTTTGATTTTACTCTCTCGTACCACCCGGGTTCCAAAAACATCAAACCCGACTCTTTGTCTCGTATTTTTGACCGTTCCGAACGCCCGTCTACTCCCGAGTGCATTTTACCCGAGACATTAGTGGTCTCCACCCTCACATGGGAGGTCGAATCGAGAGTCAAGTCGGCTCTAGAAGGGGTAACGCCTCCGCTCGAGTGTCCACCGAACCGCTTATTTGTGCCGGAGGGATTACGGTCCATGGTCATCCAGTGGGGTCATTGTTCCAACGTAGCGTGTCATCCAGGAGTCAGTCGAACTAAGTTTTTGGTCAAGCAACGATTCTGGTGGCCTCTCATGGCTCGTGACGTTCGCGATTTTGTCTTGGCTTGCTCAGTCTGCGCCGTTGGTAAGACTTCCAATCGTGCCCCGGATGGGTTACTTCAACCGCTGTCAGTCCCTTCGAGACCCTGGTCCCATATCTCGCTAGATTTTGTTACCACCCTCCCACCCTCCCAAGGGTACACGGTTGTTTTGACCGTAGTGGACCGGTTCTCGAAGGCGGCTTATTTCATCCCCTTGCCCAAATTAATTTCAGCCAAGGAGACAGCGGTTATGGTCATTGATCACGTCTTTCGGATTCATGGCCTCCCGGTAGACGTGGTTTCTGACAGAGGTCCCCAGTTTGTGTCCAGATATTGGCAGGAGTTTTGTAGATTGCTGGGGGCGACTGTTAGTCTGTCCTCAGGGTTTCACCCCCAGAGCAATGGTCAGACTGAGAGAGCCAATCATGATTTGGAGCGAACGTTGCGATGTATGGTCTCTAAGAATCCTTCCTCTTGGAGTCAGCAACTCTCAATGGTGGAGTATGCACACAATACTTTACCAGTGTCGTCCACGGGCCTATCTCCGTTTGAATGTAGTGTAGGTTACCAGCCACCTATTTTTCCCAGTCTGGAATCCGAGGTCGCGGTCCCCTCTGCCCACGCCTTTGTCCAGAGGTGCCACCGAACTTGGACGAGAGCCCGGGAGACTCTCCTCCAAATGAGGGAACGCACCAAGGCCAAGGCCGATCGCCACCGGTCAAGGCCTCCCGTTTACGTCGTTGGTCAAAAAGTGTGGCTTTCTACTAAGGACATTCCTCTCCGATCCGTTTCTAATAAGCTTGCTCCTAAATTTATTGGTCCGTTCACTGTCACCAAGATCATTAGTCCGGTGGCAGTCCACCTCAAACTCCCTCCAGTGTACAGGAGGGTTCATCCCGTCTTCCATGTTTCCAAAATTAAACCTGTTTTTCGTTCTGAGATTAATCTGCCAGCCCCGGTTCCCCCACCGCCGCGTCTCGTAGATGGGGAACCATCTTATTCGGTAAATCGTATTCTGGACTCTAGGCGGAAGGGGACGCGGATTTCAGTACTTGGTGGACTGGGAAGGTTACGGTCCGGAGAAGAGGAGTTGGGTTCCTGCCAGAGACATTCTGGATCACACCCTTATCTATGATTACAATCGACAGGTAAGGGAGTCGGGGAACGCCAGGAGGCGTTCCTAGGAGGAGGGGTACTGTCACGGTTCGCAGATGCATTGTTTCCTTCTTGTCGCGTGCTCTGTGTTGTGACAGCAGTGTGTGTGTTTGTGTATGTATGCGTGCGAGTGTGTTTGTGGGTGTGTCCAGGCCACGTGGATCATCAGTGGATCCAGCTGCCACTCATCACCATCCCCACCTGCTGCTCATTCACTCACCCTTTAAATACTCACCTCATTCTCATCTCCATTGTCAGATCGTTGTTTGGTGTCCTGTTCGTGGTTGTCTCGTCTGTTCCTGACCGGAGTCCCTGTTGTTCATCGTCAGTTCCAGTTTGATCGTCATCGTGTTCTCGTTTCATGTCTGGATCTTGGAATCATCTCACCGCTACTCTTCACATCACCACCACGCTTCACCAACCGATCATCCCAGTCCCTGCGTCTGCCGAAGCCTGCCCATCTCATTGACTGTTTCACATTCTCTGCTTTTTCTAAATAAAAGGCGTTACTTGCACTTGCTTCCTGTGTTCAATCATGACAGGGATATCTTTCAAGCAGAAGTTACTCTTTATTGAGCAACACGCTGTGCATCGCTGTAGTCATCCAAGTCTAACTAAGGCATTGTACTTGGTAGTTCATATACATTCAAGGGGGAGGGATACATAGAGTAGGTGTGGAGACAATCTAAACAAAGCATGCAAATGCAGGCAGGAATCAGCCCATTCCCTACATTTCCCAGCCATGATCTAATCAGCATAACTGTCTCATTCAAATACATAGGTGCTAATCCAATCAGTCTGACAGTATCGCCCATACCTTTACATTATCATAGAGACAAAAGCACCACTGTATCTTGAGCTTGTCCTGCCAAATGGTCAGGAAGTGCATGAAGACAAAAGGTGTCATACACACCTGAGCTGCCTGCCTTGATCTCCCTAGAATGTCATTATCTTTACCTTAACATGCTAACAACAACGCAGGGTGGTAACATGTTGTATAAACTACATGATAACACAGAAAACATGTAGCTTAAGCTTGAAAGTCCTAAAAGTCCATGGCGTCTGCATAGCTTTGGAGTCTGTTCCTGTAGAGTCCATTTCCATGTTTGTCCCAAGATGATTCTTTGGGTGCTTTCACACCTGCCTCATTTAGTTCGGTTGAATCGTACCAGAGTTCGTTTGCCCCTTTGGTGCGGTTCGTTTGGGCAGGTGTGAAAGCAGCAATCGCACTCGGTGTGCGCACCAAAAGCGGACCAAACAAGCGTACCGAGACTGCTGAAGAGGTGGTCTCGGTACGCTTTCAAAACGAACTCTGGAGCGGTTCGCTTGAGATGTGAAAGCATCGACCCAGTAACGGACCAACGAACCAAATGATATCATTTCCTAAACGGAAAATATGATATAAAAAGCAGTAATGTCTGATTCTGTGAGTGAGCACATTATTTACCATATCTGAAAACCAACGAGCGCCTCTGTTGTGTATTTGCACTTCTCCGTGCGAGAATGCTGTCCCGACGAAGTCTCAATTCCCGCCTTGCTTCATTATAAAAATCAGATGGTCTCTCTCGACAGAACACAGAAACAGGTCGCCTACTAGACGCGCTGGAAATCCAGAGCGGAGAGAGAGGAGAAGAGCACGGGTTTGAATTTGCCGCAGCACATATGAATGGAGTATATAATTTAACTGCGGGAGAGACGGCTACATTTATAAAGTGTTTGTGTGTGTGTCTCGACAGTTACAAATAAAGCCACAATAAGCTCATGGAGCTAGCTTGTCAATCATTATTTTGATGGATGACGCAGCGAAAACTGCGACCAATAAGAGGACAGTTGTACTCGCATGTGACTTGCCTGAACGCATTTGGTACGCTTTGAAATGTTGCCATGTGAAAGCGAACCGAACCAGAAGAAAATGCAACATTGTAACAAAATTTAGTCCCTGTTCGGAACAAAACAAGCGATCCATAGGTGTGAAAACCCCTTTGTCGTTGTGCAACTCTGAGTTGCTCAGATGACTCCGTCATCATGAAGGTTGTTCATGGATATTTGAGGTGATGCTTTACACCAGGTGCTGCTAATGAGATGTCATGGCTTATACACATACCTGCAACACAAGAAAACAAAGAAACAGCAGACCAACAGTATTCATGCATAGACTTTAGTACGTTAGACCTATGATGATCGTATAGTTTTTCTGTCTAACTTGATCATCATAAACTTTAGTGATCGTATAGTGGTTTTGTACTTCTTTTTCTTAACCTAGTCTTAATCAATTTGACACCTATAGACCAGTAAGGTGGGGATAAAGTACTGAGATGGGGAAACCTATGAGGAAGTCTTCACCACAGGGTTAGCCCCCGAGGCCTGTTGCACTTCGGTTCTTCGCTGGGTTCCTCACTGGTCTGTGTGTCCTATTCTCTCCCTGTAGTTAATTTCCAAACTTTAAGGTGCTACATCTCCATCTTCCTTGAAACATCAGTCATAGCAGACATCATAACCCATTGAGGATGGATAACAATGGAGTGTGTTGTAGCATAACATTTAAGACTGTGCGTGTACTTAACCAGTGTCCCCAAATGGTGGAAGTGACAGTCAACTTTCTTTTGTTCAGCTTTCAGCTTTCTTGTAAATGACTGGGAAATTACGCACTCACAGCCCAAATGGTTAGCATGTCAGCAAGCTGTTGCTCCAAGAGTTTAGAGAAGAGGGGAGGGGCAGTTTCAATGTAGCAAGTAGACTGAGTAGGAGCTGAGTAAATCTGTTAATTTCTTTAAATGTCTTTGTTTTTCCTACACTCTTTCATCCAATGTCCAGGTTACCACAGTAATGACAACTGCCTTCTCTCTTAGGACATTTATGTTCTGCGGTTCTCTGTGTTGACCTTAAAGGATGCTGATGCAATCTTTACTCTTGTCTTGACATCGGAGTCTCTTTCCCAAATAGCTAACCTATCCAAGTTGTTTTGCAGGGTTCCACTGGACCATGTGATGTCTAAGAAAGGCAATACATTTCTGTATTCTGATAAAAGCCCATCAAACCACATGCGGACCATGGTCCATTATCCTGTAGCACCTTCTCTGGAGTGTCAACTATTCCACTGTATGCTGGAGCTGACTGACAAAATATTTCAGTTACTCACTTACAGTTTCATCCTTCTTCTGTACACAACTAGTGATCTTTGGCCAGTCTACCTTTGATCCAACAAGGTTCTGTAACACTCTCAGAACTCCTTCTCTCAATTCACCTTTGCTGGAATGCTGAAATCAGAACTATTTACAGCACTTTCAAAATCATTGAATTCTGACTCTTTCAGGATTTGTGACATTAGCTGGGTGACGTCAGCTAGGGACATATCATAGAGCTCATTTTCTGGACACTCTGTCCTAAACTCAGAAAAGTTTCTATGCACTGATGGCAAATTCTCAGCAATTCTTTCTTTGTCTTCAGGACCTAGAGTGGTACTGACTGCTTGTAACTGCAGTATGGGGGTTCAGATGGAACTGTGTCAACCCTTTTGCCCTACTCTGAGCTTTGTCTCGCTCACACACTTCAACTGCATTTACATCTTTATCCGTGAATCCAGTATTGCTATTGCCCTCTAGTCTACAGAAAGACTGTAAGTCAGGATAGCTTTCATCTGACTGTTGGTCTTTGAGTCACATTTGGTTGAGGCTTTGTTAAGGCCCAACTTCTGAGTGAGACGAGACACTCGAGTGTGCAACTGTTTGTTCTGCTCTTCTAACTTAAGGCTGGTTCACACTGTGCGATTTTAGCCACGATTTGGTCGTCTGAGACAAATTTTGCAAATCCTAAAAGATTCCTATAATCCTAGCCTAAAATCGGTTCTTTTGATCGCTAGTTTGACATGTTCACGACAGCTGGTTAATCACCGTTGCGATCAAATTTTCCTCCGACAAAGTTCTGGAAGTGTCAGAAGATTTGGCGCACAATCTCCAGTGTGACTTCTCCTACGACGAACGTCAAATTGTCTTCATTTTTCAAGACAAGCCGTGATCAAAATTAATGATAGAGATGTCTTTGTTAGCCACCATTTCAGTCCCGCATGTAATGCAGCTCACAGTCATCGAATGTGTATGTTTTGATGATGTATAACTCCGAACAAGTTTTCATTGGCGCGTCCATTTTTAACGCGTCTTGACTGTCGTGCAGTCTGACATTAATGCCAGCTGAGATCCCTCACATTGTGAGGATCATGTTCGTGCAGTCTGACAGCAACCATCGTAAAGGACTATTATAAATCGCACAGTGTGAACCGGCTTTAGCAATACGTGGATTTGTTCTTGTGCAATGGATAGAGTAAATTCTCTGTGGCAGCAGATAATGCTTCAATTTTTCTCCGAATACAAGCACCAAGTACATTTTTGCATTCTTCAATAGACCAACTTTTTCTGGATGAATCCCAAATTTCTCTGTCAATCCAATCTGACTGACAGTCACTATTGAGTCCATGTGCTTCCTAACAATGATTTGAACTCACTATCTGTCCATAAAGGAGTAGCTAGTCCCCTTTCTCAGTTGTTGGAATTAGTCTAGCATTCTTTCTCAGCATTTGTAATGTCTTTCTGGCACAACAAACACTTCAACACTTCCTGACAGAGCAGAGGTTAACCTAGTTAATACACATCGTAATGTATTCAACCTTCTCTGGCGAGCAGAGTAGAATCAACTTGCTAACACACTGTAACAGCTGTAACCTTCCCTGAATTAACAGAGGATGAACCTTCTTCTCTAGCAAAGTAGAGGATGACTATTCTGTTAACACACCACCTTCCCTGATTAAACAGAAAACACCACAATATTAGCACTTTACACTAATTCTTCCCTGCCTGAACAGAAGATACCCAATTATTAGCACGTGATACTAATCTTCCCTGCCTAAACAGAGGATAAACTTCATCGCTAAAAGAACATTTTTAGAGGATAACTTAGTTAACCAAACCCTACAGCTGTCTGATAACTCTTCTCTGACGGCGCAGAGGATAAAACATTTGTACTGGTCTTAAAGGTTCTTTTGGATAGAGTACCACTCACCAACCCTTGGGTGTACAGGAAAATTCAGTTTGGATCTTCTTTTGGATCAGATCTTTGTTGTGCTTGAAGTTTCAATCTGGATTGAGGTGAGGAGCTCTATCCTGGTCACGGCTCCAAAAATGTTGGAAACTTTTCCCCTCGTCGAAGCAGAGACCAGGGAAGACGTTGGGATATCTTTCAAGCAGAAGTTACTCTTTATGAGAAACCCTGTGCATCGCTGTAGTCATCCAAGCTAACTAAGGCATTGTACTTGGTAGTTCATATACATTCAAGGGGGAAGGATACATAGAGTAGGGGTGGAGACAATCTAAACAAAGCATTCAAATGCAGTGCAAGAATCAGCCCATTCCCTACATTTCCCAGCCATGATCTAATCAGCATAACTGTGTCATTCAAACACATAGGTGCTAATCCAATCAGTCTGACAGTATGCCCAACCTTTACATTACATAGAGACAAAAGCACCACGGTATCTTGAGCTTGTCCTGCCAATGGTCAGGAATCTGAAGACAAAAGGTTTATGTCACAACACCTGAGCTGCCTGCCTTGATCTCCTAGATGTCATTATCTTTACCTAAACATGCTAAATACAATATACTTCACCTTAGTAATTCATGTGAGGTGATGTCAGGATGTAGGATCAACAGATCTTAAACATTATTTAATTTGTAATCCCACAACAGCTTCTTCAAGGTGACGTCTACCTGGCTCCAACTATAAACAGGAAGGTTTCTCAAAACATAAGATAACATGTTCTAGTTCTGAAGAGAATTACGTATAATATTCATCTTTATTCTTAGATGAAGTACATAGAGACAGGATAACACTGTGGAATGAGAAAGAGTCATGGGTGACTCTAGGGTGACCCTATACCCTAGGGTGACCTTTGTGACCTAGCTGTCCAGGGTGTTAGAGGAACATGGATCTATGGCTGGACACATGGTGAGAGTGTCTCCAAATGAACAAAGACAAAGATATCAGCAGATCTCCTGAAAAGGACATTTCAACAGCCACATAATCATTCTATGGTTATATATGAAATAAATCACTCAAATAATAAAAAAGGTTACATATTGATTATCACTCTTATTATAATCACTCATGTTAATCATTCAAAAAGGATATATATATATATATATAGTTAAGAGGCAATGGAATTTGATTATCACCCTTCAGTTCTCCAAGGCTTTTTCGTGTTTTTAAATGGCTAAATGGTTATGTCATACTTTATTTTGCTGTAGCCTACAGACAAAGTTAATACACTAAACAAGTCCAGTTATGGATGATAAGAACAAACGAATGTCAAACAAATTTTTCAACTTCAAATCTCTTGTCTTAAATTTCTGGCCTCCTAGTGATGTGAAATAAAGAGCGAGAGTTAAATCAGGGTGATTATTTTGACTTTATTTTGCATTTGATCTTCAGTAGCCGTGTGCAGTGTAAACAAGGCTTACGGCTTTTCTCCAGTGTGAATTCTCATGTGGTCTTTAAGGTGTCCTTAAGATGATCACATGTGAATAGCTTCTCTCCAGTGTGAAATTTCATGTGGTGATAAAGGCTCATTTTATGTGTGAAACTCTTTCCACACTGATCACATTTAAAAGGTTTCTCTCCAGTGTGAATATTCATGTGTTGCCTGAGGCTTCGTTCCTGTGTGAAGCCGTTCCCGCACAGAGTGCAGGTGTAAGGCTTTTCTCCAGGTGTGAGTGCTCATGTGGGCTATAAGGCCTTCTTTTCGAACGAAACTCTGTCCACACTGTTGGCAGGTGAATGGACTCTCTCCAGTGTGAATTCTCATGTGGGCTTTAAGGCTTCCTTTTCTAATGAAACTCTTTCCACACTGTTGGCAGGCAAATGGGCTCTCTCCAGTGTGAATATTCATGTGTTCCCTAAGGCTTCGTTCCTGTGTGAAGCCATTCCCACACAGAGTGCAGGTGTAAGGCTTTTCTCCAGTGTGAGTGCTCATGTGGGCTATAAGGCCTTCTTTTCGACTGAAACTCTGTCCACAACTGTTGAAGGCGCACGGCTTTTTCTCAGTGTGAATTATATGTGGGCTGTAAGGCTTCCTTCCGCTGAAACTCTTTCCACACTGTTGGCAGGTGTAAGGCTTTTCTCAGTGTGAACTCTCATGTGGGCTTTAAGGTTCCTTTACACTGAAACTCTTTCCACACTGTTGGCAGGTGTAAGGCTTTTCGCCAGTGTGAATTCGCATGTGGACTTGAGTTTTCCTTCTCCAATGAAACTCTTTCCACACTGTTGGCAGGCGAATGTGTTCGCTCTTACGTGAATTCTGATGTGAGCTATAAGACTTCCTTTATGACTGAAACTCTTTCCACACTCTTGACAGGTGTAAGGCTTTCTCCAGTGTGAATTCGCATGTGGATTTCAAGGTTGTACTTCGTGACTGAAAATCTTTCACACTCTTGACAGGTGTAAGCCTTTTCTCCAGTGTGATAATCATGTGGACTGTAGGTTTTCTTTTCGACTGAAACTCTTCCACACTCGAAGGTGTAAGGCTTTCTCCAGTGTGAGTTCTCATGTGGGCTATAAGGCTCCTTTTCGAGTGAAACTCTTTCCACACTCTTGACAGTATGAGGCTTTTCTCCAGTGTGAGTTCTCATGGGGCTGTAAGGTTTCCTTTGTCACGGAAACTATTTCCACACTGTTGGCAGGTGAATGGGCTCTCTCAGTGTGAACTCTCATGTGGCTTAAGGCTTCCTTTATGACTGAAACTCTTTCACACTGTTGGAAGGTGTAAGGCTTTTCTCAGTGTGAACTCTCATGTGAACTTTAAGGTTTTTATGTTTGAAAGTCTTCCACACTGTTGGCAGGTGAAATAACCAAGTCATGGCTAGCTCTCTCAGTGCCGTTAGGTCTAGGGCAAAAATAGACATAAAAACAATTTAGACATTTAAAGCTCAAAATCAACAACATGTATGATCTATACCCTATCCTATCTTATGGATCAGGGATGGGCAGCTTTGGTCCTGGAGGACCACTGTTTTGCAGAGTTGTTTCAATTTTCAAGCATTCCTGAAGACTTAAGGCTGATTTATACTTCTGTGTAGCCTGTACAATGCAGCCCGACGCGGACCTCTTCGAAAATGTTACCCGTCTATTCTACACGGACTGCAAGCGCTATAATTGGTTTGCGGTTACCTATTTGCTGCCACCTCTATTTGTATGCTTTTCTGACAAAGTACATGACAAGCTGCTTCTTCTTTGGCCTTGATGCTCAACATGACCGTGGACACTGCCTACCAGTGGTCTGGATCCACGTCGACACGGACAATGACGCAGAAGTATAAATGAAAACAGACGCATAGCCTACGGTGCAGAGGCTCTGGCGTAGATCTGACACAGAAAATCAGCCTTTACGATTAAATAATGGGGTTGGGTTAAATTTTGGAGGTGTGTTTGATCAGGGATGGAGCTAAACTCTGCAGAATAGTGTCCCTCCAGGACCAGAGTTGCCCATCCCATCTATAGATCTTATACTCAATACACCAGTGGTTTTCAACCCTGGTCCAAAGGGACCTACCACTGCACATTTTGAATATCTCCTGTATTTTTCACATTAGAGGAGAGCTGACATTGATGGAGGAATTTGCAAACTACAATTCCTGTTCATCACTAAGATGATTTATATCGGACTCGATATAAACCTAAATATACTCGAATTAATTAAATTAATTGAAAAGTGTTTTACTATTCAATAAGCAATAGAAAATATTTGTTGTTGTAAGGATGTCAGACATAGCACAAACAATAGTAGTAGCCATTCTGTACTCTGGCATGGTTGGCGATCTTACTACATCTGTTCCGCACTCAAGCCTAATCCAACAGTGACTTTTCAAGCAGGCCAGGGCACGGTACAGAGAGATCACACTAGTGACATTAGACGGAAAGAATGAATGCTTATGAATGTGTTTCCCTCAGCACAAAACTTACATTTTATGGTTATACTCTTACCTGTATATGTTATAAAATCATGCAAGTGTGCATTTTCTGATAACAGGCTCCATTAACTTCACAGATTTCAGTGAACAAATACCAGTATGAACATGTACAACAAACAGAGCGCAGTTGAATAGAAATTAAACACTAGACAACCTGTTTCTGGAGATCTACCAGAGATTGTATATTATAGGGAGATGAGAGGATCTGTATCTCTTACCATTGAAGAAAGCGTAACGCTAACTTAATCACGTGCTGCACCTCTCAGCCTATCGTGTAATGGCAGTGACATCAGTCACAACATTCTCTAGTCTGGCTTTTCTTGAAAAAATACATTTTAATCAAGCTAAAATCTACATATAGTTCCCAACGAAAGTATTGTTTAGTGTAAAACATGCTGAAGATTAGCAAACAGGCTGTGGATTAATTAAATGATTAGCTATTTCCCCACAAAAGCTGTTAATCAGCATAGTGAAGCCTCTCATCCATTGACTTCCATTCAAAAAACAGCCTCTGGTCTCATTCCCTGCGTACCACGGGGGCGGCGCGTTAGCGTTAGCCATTACGCATTTTTGGCTAAAGGTTGCAGGCTTGCCTTCCAGTGGCTTTGGATCTACATTTCCAGCAAAGTTCAGCTCCAACCCTGATCAAACACGGTACCTATCGGTACTGAAATTTTAAAAACGTGACGCTTTGAGCGCTGTTGAGCGGATTCGTAAACATCTCTGATTGGCCATTGTGTTGACGCGCTCATCGGATATGCCTGTGATTGGCTACAATGATCAACGCGTGGGAGCATTTGAAAGCACACGGAAGTGTTTGAATTTGAAAGCGTTTTGAAAGTGGGAGCGCGAGCGATTGAAAGCAGGCGTCTAACAGTGGACCGATCCGCGATAGACGCCTGCTTTCAAACGCTCCCGTGTGTATCTGTGTAAGCGCTTAGTGAAGAGATTAATTGATGATTATTTACAACGTTTTTACAGCATTGATCATTGAAGCCTATCACAGACATATGCGATGAGCCGTGAAAACAACGGCCAATCAGAGATGTTTACGAATCCACTCAACAGCGCTCAAAGCGTCACATTTTTTAAATTTCAGTACCGACTAGGTACCGAAGTCGGTACTTTTGACAACACTACTGTCTAGCTACATTATTAATGAGAACTAAAACTTGGTAACCATTAATGCATATTTGTCATTTTAACTAAGCAGAACTGGTGGTGGTGCTTAAGATATTGTTTGTCAATCAGTGTATCCAGATAATAGTAATTATTATTAAAAGAAGATAATACTCCTACTACTACAAACCAAATTCCAAAAAAGTTGGGACACTGTAGAAATTGTGATTAAAAAAGGAATGCAATAATTTACAAATCTCATAACTTATATTTTATAACAAAGAATATAGATAACATATCAATGTGAAAGTGAGACATTTTGAAATGTCATGCCAAATATTGGCTCATTTTGGATTTCATGAGAGCTACACATTCCAAAAAAGTTGGGACAGGTAGCAATAAGAGGCCGGAAAAGTTAAATGTACATATAAGGAACAGCTGGAGGACCAATTTGCAACTTATTAGGTCAATTGGCAACAGGATTGGGTATAAAAAGACATAGGCTCAAGGAATACTTCCATAAAACATTGTCGGTGAACCCAATCCACCATGCTATTCGCTGTTGCCGGCTAAAACTCTATAGGTCAAAAAAGAGCCATATCTAAACATGATCCAGAAGTGCAGGTGTATTCTCTGGGCCGAGGCTCATTTAAAATGGACTGTGGCAAAGTGGAAAACTGTTCTGTGGTCAGACGAATCAAAGAGGTCATCCGGACTAAAGAGGACAAGGACAACTCAAGTTGTTATCAGCGCTCAGTTCAGAAGCCTGCATCTCTGATGGTATGGGGTTGCATGAGTGCGTGTGGCATGGGCAGCTTACACATCTGGAAAGGCACCATCAATGCTGAAAGGTATATCCAAGTTCTAGAACAACATATGCTCCCATCCAGACGTCGTCTCTTTCAGGGAAGACCTTGCATTTCCAACATGACAATGCCAGACCACATACTGCATCAATTACAACATCATGGCTGCGTAGAAGGAGGATCTGGGTACTGAAATGGCCAGCCTGCAGTCCAGATCTTTCACCCATAGAAAACATTTGGCGCATCATAAAGAGGAAGATGCGACAAAGAAGACCTAAGACAGTTGAGCAACTAGAAGCCTGTATTAGACAAGAATGGGACAACATTCCTATTCCTAAACTTGAGCAGCTTGTCTCCTCAATCCCCAGATGTTTGCAGACTGTTTAAAAAGAAGAGGGGATGCCACACAGTGGTAAACATGGCCTTGTCCCAACTTTTTTGAGATGTGTTGATGCCATGAAATTTAAAATCAACTTATTTTTCCCTTAAAATGATACATTTTCTCAGTTTAAACATTTGATATGTTATCTATGTTGCATTCTGAATAAAATATTATAATTTGAAACTTCCACATCATTGCATTCTGTTTTTATTCACAATTTGTACAGTGTCCCATCTTTTTTTGGAATCGGGTTTGTAATTCTACCACTAATGACAACACACTAAAGATTGATGAGCTGCTTGGTTCATGAATATCAATCATGTTGTAAGAGTTGTGATCATCTTATCATTAATTGACAAGATTATATTAATTTTATATATTATATTTATATAGTATATTAATTAAACAAAATTAGAATTGATAAGTGTCTGTGAATCATAAAAAAATCCCAGGGGTTTAATTTTAGCCTACATGAACAAATAGCAAAAAAAAAAACAAAAAAAAAACAACAGAACATGAGGGTTCATCATCATCACGCTCCTGTGAACGGAAAAAACAAAAGATTACATTAGGCTAGATGAAAGGAATTAAATAGCCTATATCTACATACAAAAATTTATTAAACTTAAATAATTAACATATAAAAAAATGAAAGGGGAAAAATGCAACAACAGACTAGGCCATATGAGTTTCGGTTCATTTCTTAGAAGTTCACAGAAAGGAAACCGAGACGGTAGAAAATTCTTTGTTTATTTTACAAGAGATGGAATAATAACCCTTTTAGAGATAATATTGTCATCTGGAAAAGATACGTGGATGATGTTTTTTGTATTTTTAGGAGTCCCAGAAACATTTTTGATGAATTCATTGAGTTTTTAAATAATATGGTGAATTACATTAGTTTTAATGTGGAAATAGATGCCCATTCTGTTCCTTTTCTTGATATCAGACTACTCTTGACTTTATTTACTTCTCTATATTCTTATTCTAAACCAACGGATTAAAAAAAAAAATAGTATTCTTCATGCTGCGAGTGCTCATCCATCTTTTTTAAAGAAAGGACTTCCCTATACTCAATTTCTTTGATTAAAACGTGTCTGTAATATTGAATCAGACTTTGAACAACAAGTGGTGATAATGTATAAGCCTTTTATCCTTAGAGGTTACCCGAAAAAATGTTTTGATGCTGCTTTGAAGAGAGTACGAGAATACATTGATTAAACAAAAGAATTCTGTATTCTGTATTCTACAAACCTCATTCTGTAGTTTGTACAACCACTTTCTCTGCGCACAGTGAAGCGATTAAGAATATCATTAAGAGATAGTTCACCCAAAAATGAAAATTTGATGTTTATCTGCTTACCCCAGCGCATCCAAGATGTAGGTGACTTTGTTTCTTCAGTAGAACACAAATGATGATTTTTAACTCCAACCATTGATGTCTGTCAGTCTTATAATGCGAGTCATTGGTCACACAGTTTATAAGAGTCAATAAAAATGCACAGACGAATCCAAATTAAACCCTCCGGCTTGTGACGACACATTGATGTCCTAAGACACGAAACGATCGGTTTGTGTGAGAAACCGAACAGTATTTATATCATTTTTTACCTCTAAAACATCACTATGTCCAACTGCATTCAGCAATTGCTTGGTGATGTCTGATCGCGCTCTGACAACGGCAGTGATGTCTCGCACATATACTTCAATGAGTTTATGTTTATGTTCTACTGAAGAAACAAAGTCTCCTACATCTTGGATGCGCTGGGGGTAAGCAGATAAACATCAAATTTTCATTTTTGGGTGAACTATACCTTTAAGAAACATTGGTATATACTTACGAGCGATCCAGTGGGGGAACGTCTTTTTGCAGATCCGCCACTTTTTTTTCACATTATAGAGCCAGAAATATTAGAGACTTTTTGGTCAAATCTGGGCCCACATGTAAAATTTTAGTTTTAAGTGTGTCAAAATTCTAAGAATAACGTAATTTTACTCTTCTTAGACTTCTAATGCTGTGTTCACACCAAAAGCGAATCGAGCGTTTCGCGCAAATGGTGCTTTTTGTGCATTTACGCGTTTGACGCGAATTCGCGTCTGACGCCAGAGTTGAAAAATTTGAACTTTGGCGTAAATTCTTTGCTCTGCGATGCATCTTTCACTGTGTGAGAAAATGAACGTGTGGCGTGAGAACAGTGAGTTTGAATGAGAGTTGGTGGCCCTGCATGACAGTATTCCGTAGTTATGCTAAACGTTATGTTTATGCTATGTTAATCTCCCACATTTCACGGGTTCGACTTCGTTTGCACTATGCACTCCAAAGCGCTGACTTCTTTTATTGGATTGGTTTTACTGACTTCTTTTATTGGCGCGAATGACGCGAATTGAGCGTTTCGCGCATTACGCGCGAATGGTGCTTTTTGTGCATTTACGCGTTTGACGCGAATTCGCGTCTGACGCCAGAGTTGAAAAATTTGAACTTTGGCGTAAATTCGCGCCGCGTTAACCAATCAGGAGCCTGCTTGCTGCTGTGGCGGCAGGCCCGCCCGGAGTCACTCATTCAAAATGGAGGAACGACTGATATTATCAGTGAGCAGTCACCCAGAGATTTATGACACAAGTTCATACTTCAGACAGGAATAAAAAGGACCTCGCTTGGAAGAGTGTCGGTGAGGAGATTGGGCTACCTGGTAAGTTGTAAATACACATTTCACTTTTGAGTCACGTACACGTTTTCTCTCCAGAGCAAATACAAAGCGGTAGCTCTCTCGATGAACGCACGATCAACATCAGCCATCTTGCAAACAGACAACCGCCTAGCACTTGCCCCTCCCACAAGAAGCGGATTCGCGTTTGGTGTGAACGCAGCATTAGACTTTAGGGCTGCAACAAACGATTATTTTGATAATCGATTAATCTATTGATTATTAGAACGATTAATCGACTAATCATCGATTATTGCACTGATTAATTAGTAAGCTTTGTTTGATTATTTCACTTTAGCAATTAGATAAAATATTGAGTTATACTGTACTTTAACTAGTAAATAAAACAAGGAAATCACTTCAGCTTTTGAAAGTGTATTTTTAATGATTTTCAAGCCAACTGAATAGACCAATATCCTTCAGGTTTTCTTTCCTCCTCAGAAGTCATCAATAGTCCAACTGTTATAATGACTGGTACTGTGTTTTTAAGTCTATAACAGTAAAAATATGAATGTATTTATGTAAAAATTTTTTGCCGACAATTTTTTATTGTCGACGTTGTCGATAATGTTGACTAATCGTTTCAGCCCTATTAGACTTAAGAATAAGTGTGATTCATAAAGCTTAACATTCATAACATCATTGGTAGTGCATTCGCCTCACATGACAGCAGCGATCGGGCCGGGGTTCGAGACCGTCTCAGAGCAGGGTGGCGACTCAGAGGTTAGGATTGGAGTCTGAGTTTTGAAGGCGGTACAATGAAGAGAGGGGTGTGTTTGTTTGGGTTTATTTCAAATATCAACAGTGTTCAACAACGAATCTGAGAAATCACATACAGCACCTTTAAATGTGTTAAAATGCATTAAACAATTATTGTTTAAGTAATATTTATTACATTTATTTGAAGTTATTCCATATATTATTTAGGTCAGTTACAAAAAGAATGGACAATCAAGTTTATATCATTTTATCAACTCCATGTCATCATATAACTCCAATACAGCATATCTTCATTGGAAAGCGTGCATCTCCTCTTCTTTGCTGCCATCTTGTTACTCTTCCTGATAATTTACTCACCCCCATGTCATCCAAGATGTTCATATCTTTCTTTCTTCAGTTGAAAAGAAATTAGAAGAAGATCTTTTTAACTTTATCTTTTTGAACTTGGATTGATTTTTTGGATCTATGCCCCACCAGAAATATACGTATTGTTGTTTGGACTTATCTGGCGCTACGCTTCTCCGTCTTTTCTTATACTTGTTTATTTTACGATCAGCGTTTTGTTTAAATTGTGAGTGTACAAAAATAATAGGCCTATTTAACCCTTCACAGATTCGACTGGTGTTACATCTATGTGACCATAAATGTCTGAGTAGCCTATTTTAGAGTTGTTTCCGCTTTTATAAGAAAATTCAAGTGATCGCGCCGGCGCCTCGCGTACACACACATATATCAGTTTTTATCTTGACTTCGCAACCTGTTAATTGTAAAAATAACATACATTTAACCAAATATATAAAAAGTTATAGTAGTGTGTGTACAATAAAAGTGTTTAAATAATATAGTTTAGCCTCCAAATCATGAATATGGAAACATTTGGATTTGTGCCAAGTTATAACGCCGGTTTCTGTTCCAGTTTAGCTTTAAATGAATTAGTTTTTGCTTAACATATATATATTATTTAATAGTAGTGGGCCCCCAAATATTCAAATATACCCGTGCGACTTACAACTGGTTTTGTGGTTCAGCATCAAATTTAATGGAAACACTGAATTTTAAAGTGATGTAGTTACATGTACTCACTAGAGTAATGGGTTAATAATGCTTAATTACAAGTAACCAAACCCTAACTCTAGCTCTTAAAATGTCCAGTTCTAATAATGATCAAATGACTGAGTTCAGCTGTGAGAATAAAACCAACCTGTTTGTTCCTCAATATCTTCATGTTTCACACTGAATGTTTCTTCAATCCTTATGTCTTCAGTCTCCTCCTCTTTAATAAACACATCTTCAGTCTCCTCTTTAATAAACACCATCTTTATATCTTCACTCTCCTCCTCTTTAATAAACTCAATATTCATGTCTTCAGTCTCCTCTTTAATAAACGCCATCTGTAAGAAGAGAATAATTAACAGTTAATGGTCTAATGACCCGGTTAGACAAAAAGATCTCTAAAAAACTAACGCTGAAAATGAATAAACTTCATATTTAGGCATTTATGACTGATGAAAACATGTTTAGTTTGTGTTTGTTGTTCTCGTTCATGTTTGAGTAGCACGTTCACTGCAGTTAGATAAAGCATTACAATGTTACATTATAGTAAATAAACTCATTTCACATCGCTTGTTTAAAACAAAACTGTTTCTATCGATTAATACAGCTTAAATTCTTAAAACAAACCTTTCTTCAGCAGAATCACAGCAGATGCAGGAGCGCGGTCTTATGACGTCATGTCGTCACTCCAAAATAAAAGTCCCGTTCAGCCGCTGCATTGACTTCTTCTTCTTCTTCTTCTTGATTTTATGGCGGTTGGCATACAACTTCAAGGTGCATCGCTGCATTGACTGTTTTACCAGATAATATTTCTATTAAAATTAAAATAAATTATATATAAAAATTTGAACAATTAGTTAATTTGAGTTTAAAAATGGGTATAAAATGTGAAAGAAAAGTTTACTTTCAAGTCTTTAAAGGGGACCTATTATGCAAAATTAAAACTATACCTGTTCTATCTCCATGCAGTATATATCTCAGTTTCTGACATTACAGAGAATACGAATCTGACGTCATTTATCCGCCATATTGACAGGATGACTAGCCCACTGCGTTTCGAAATATGGGTTGCACTTACGGTTTGGGGAACTTCCATTTAAAAAGGTTTCATCCAGGTTTGTTTTCATAGGTAAATACAATTTATCATCTGTAAAAATGACGGAAATCACTTTGAAATAGTATCACGCAATGCTGAAGTTCGTGAACATTTTTATTAAGGAACATATATTATGTAACCGGGAGCCAGGGAACTATCACAGTTGGTCCGACTACTCCACTGGGGCCTTGGTACCCACGGACATAACTAAACAGCAACACAAGTTCTATCGCTAATGAATGAGGAACAGAGACGTGACCTTCAAGTACAACAATCTTTATTAACAATCAGTACTGAAATCTTTAAATAAGCAAAACATTTATAACCCTCAAAACAGGAGAATCACAATTTAAAAATGTCCAGATTTTAAGTACATTAAAAACAGACCCCCTGATTTTTATATGTAAGATCAACCAAGCCTGCAGGAAGAACAGAGAAGTCACTAGGCCAAAGACCCACAACCTCAAAAGCACACACCATACGTGCACAAATGTACACAACCAACAAATTTACAAAAGGGTGTAGTGAATACTGCAAATAACTTTACACTCTCAGTACCCATGCACTGCTGGAAACCTCACGCCACATGCAGTGAAGGAAAGACCCAGATGACCCCAAAGATTGCACTCCCATGCAGGCTGGCTCCTAGAAGATAGAAATATGAGTTAAAAACTCCCCTTTTATGCGCACAGGTAGACCCTTTAGCGGTTGGTACAATCAGGACTTAATTAACACAGTATAAAAAAATAAATCATTTCAAACCAAACATAAATTTATAAGAATCAGCTTAAAACATATGAAAACAAAATAAGCAAAACGCAGGGCCTAGACATCAAAGGTCCATATACATAGAATCCACAAAGAAGATCTGTCAAACGAAAAACACAACAATAAACACTATCAATCTTTAACAAACTAAATAAACAATATAAAATCACAAATAAAACACCTGTCACAGCGCAAATCTTGCGGCGTCGTGACCACTCAAAACACAATCCTCCATAATTACACAAAAGACTATAACCAACCTAACCATCTAATACAAACATACCTCTGCCGTAGTCCAAAAGTGGACTAGAAATGTGGCGCAATAGAGTAGACTAAAAACACTGCATTATACAGCTCGTTGCTAGCACTGCAAACACGGCATCACCAACTTCCATACTATCGTATACCACCCACGCGCTCACCGTCTTGCATCGGGAGGGGTTCTCTCTACAATATAAAATAGGCCGTATAAAATGAGAAACAAAACATCCTTATACAAAACTCTTACAGCACCTAAAATACCATGCTCA
The DNA here is from genome assembly GCA_028476615.1 of Culter alburnus. Classification (NCBI taxonomy): domain Eukaryota; kingdom Metazoa; phylum Chordata; class Actinopteri; order Cypriniformes; family Xenocyprididae; genus Culter; species Culter alburnus. The sequence continues at coordinate 70,759 of JAOTNS010000046.1, forward strand.
TACCTCGCTATGGCGCTTCAGGGTCACAACACCGGAAGGAGACGGAAAGGGATCAAACGTCAGGAAGTCATGCCACCTGCCGACCTTTGCACCATTTATAGAGCAAAATAAACATATGCCCCACCCCGTACACCATCCTAATTATCCACTCGGTTACAATTAAATAATGCACAAATATCACTATAGTTATGTGTGACCCGTCCGTTATTGCTGTGGAAAGAATCACGCTTTTTCATGGCCTGTGGAAAGTACCTTGTTGATGCTTTTACACTTTCATTTTAGGGTGCGTTCACACTTGTCATGTTTGGTTCGATTAAAACGAACCCTGGTGCGATTGCTTGGATAGTGCGGTTCATTTGAACATATGTGAACGCTGCCATCCGAACCCTGGTGCGCACCAATCAAGCGGACCGAGACTTTTCCAAACGAACTCTGGTGCGGTTCGAATGATATATGAACGCAACACGGACCAAAGACATGTAAACGAACCAAAAACAGGAAGACGAGACCCTAAAAAGGACAGAATCCTCACGCATGTCAGTTTTTCTTGTCATATTCTCAAGTTTGCCCATCACAGGCATCAGACACACGTCCCCTTACAGCAGATCATTTGTGTGTGACGGAGGGATTCCCGCCGCTGTTTTGACTAGTTTACACATTTTATAAGCTCTTCACGAGTTCCCAGCTGGCCAAAATACCATCACATGCAGGTTACGCACATACAATGAGTGCATTTACCTCAGCACAGCTTGTTTTGATGTTTGTAAGTTCCGTCTCAAAATAGGCAATATGTCATAAAATCCGACCAATCACGTTGTGAATGTATCCTTATGCCTTTAGGTTCGGTATCTTTTGGTTCGGTGATAAAATTGCCAATCTGAACGCTAACCGGACCAGGACTAAATGTTTTTTTTCTTCTTTGGTCCGGACCAAATGAACCAAACGAACTGAACTACAAGTGTGAACGCACCCTAAAACACTCTCAAATGTATCTAATATGAAAAACAGAGCTGCATTACCTCATACTCATGACCGGAAAAGCGGAAGCGGCGTAGGCAACTGTGTCATAATAAAAGTCCCGCTGCTCGTGAGTTGCTCAATCGCTCGAGCTCCTCGTTCAGCTCCACAACACTCGCTCCTGCTCTGCTTCATACTACAGTAACATTAATAATCGCATCCATGAACATGATTTCTTCCAGAATCCAATCCCTATTCTTTGGCACCGGCTGTTGAGATGGAGACCACATGTCCCAAGATTCCACTCTAAAATGTGGCGTCATCAAGCTATGCCTTTGTTTTGAAGAGACCTCTAGCGGGCAAAATTATTAAATAATGTACCTTTAATACCCATTGTGCGAGCTGTCTCTTTAATACGGCGTTGTTTAAATACAGGTTGCTGCTGATTGGGCTGACATTTCTGACACAACCACCAAACAAGAGAAAATGTGTCTCAAACCCCGTTGCACACCGTTTCCAGGAAACATGTCGTTCAACCTGGAAACCATAGCAAAACGTTGCGCACCGGTTTGAGCTTAACCGTGCCCCAGCTCTTGAAGCTCCGCCCTCTTCTTGAGAGCAGCAGCTCATTTGCATATAAAGGGCACACACTGATGGTATGATTTTGCTCACCCCCCAAAAGTGGCAAGTTTAACATGATATAATCAATTATCTGTGGGGTATTTTGAGCTAAAACTTCACATACACATTCTGGGAACATCAGAGACTTATTTTAAATCTTGTAAAATGGGCCATAATAGGTCCCCTTTAATGTTATGAAGAGACAAGAATACTTTGTGTGCAAAAACAATGACTTTATTCAACAATATGTTCTCTTCTGTGTCATTATCATACATTGTTTACGTCCAGTGCTTCCAGGAACAAAAAACTGCCACTGAGATCTTCCAGTTGCAAGCTGAGATGAACATCATTCAACAGCAGAATGAATAAGCTGGAGCAGGTGAACAAGCATCAATATCAGTTTTTTTTCTAGAGAATAACACTCTCTGATTGAAACTCTGTGTCAGCCCAACCGAGGATCCATTGATCCAGCTGTAATTCCTCCAGATCTCTTAAATAGGAGATCAACCTCTGATTGGATCAGCTGTGCTTCATTACAGCCTCGACTGAAGTTTGAGCCTATTAGACAGTCTTCCCCATCTTGGAGAATCCAAGATGGCTGCTGCAAGTGTTTCTCTGAGCTTGTGCAAGGTTTTCAATCAAATAAGAATCCTGCCCAAAACTACATTCTTCTTTTGAGATTGTGTGAAGAAGAGATAATCACTTTAAATAGCAAAATTGCAGACTTTACTGTATTTTGTGGAGGTTTTTGGCTTCAGATGACTTTGGGCCTAACAGACCTTGATGACCAAACCATGCCACCTAAAGCAATACAACAATACAGAGGAATATGTTACCATTGGCTCAAGTGTGAATTGTTGGAACAGCAAAAGACTTTTACAGAACATTGCTTGAACAACAAGAAAAAAGTTTCAAAACCTGCGTACAAATCATTGTTGATTCTTCAAACAGGAGGACTGATGACCTGTCAAAGCAAGTTTATGATTTTAAGGTGAGTCTAGAAATTACTCAAAAAGAACTTGATGATCTAAAATCAAATGTAAAACTTGGGCTACAAATTGTAATGAAACCAGGACAGATCTGGACACAATTTGTAAAAGTTTTGATCACAATTTCAGACAAGACAGAACATCTGGAGGGCTAGTCAAGACGCCATAATATTGTTGTGGATGACTTGAAAGAATCTGTAAAGAAAAGGTGTCTGAATCTGAAGAAAAAGTGAGAGAACTTTTTAGTGAAAATTTACAGCTGGATCATTGGAAAATAGAGTTGGATTGGGCTCATAGAGTTGGGAAGCAAATGGCATCATCCGAAGCCCTGACCTATTTTTGTTAGATTCTTGCGGCTGAAGGACAACTTGCAGTTTGGATAAGCTAAGAACTTAATGAGTACTTCCCTGAAACCATCCAGCAAAGAAGAAGAGAATTACTTTCCAGTAATGAGGCAGCCCCTGAGAGAGGTGATATTGGTAACATTCATGCAACACATAATGAAGGTAACATTCCAGAAAAATTTAGATGTATTTTAAAGTAAATGCACAGGTTCACTGTTCACTTAACTCATCAATGCTCAGATTTCATCTTCCTAAATTCTCACTTGTAGAGGTCAATATTCTATACGATTTAGGGGTAGTAAATTATGGAATGGTTTATTCATCTATCAGAAAAATGTTCTTCTTTAAAATGTTACAAACCATGTATAAAGAAGCATTTTATTGCTGCTTTGTACAACCCCGATTCCAAAAAGTTGGACACTGTACAAATTGTGAATAAAAAGGAATGCAATAATTTACCAATCTCAAAACTATATTTTATTCCCAATACAATAGATAACAATCAAATGTTGAAAGTGAGACATTTTGAAATGGGTGCCAAATATTGGCTCATTTTGAATTTCATGAGAGCTACACATTCCAAAAAAGTTGGGACAGGTAGCAATAAGAGGCCGGAAAAGTTAAATGTACATATAAGGAACAGCTGGAGGACCAATTTGCAACTTATTAGTTCAATTGGCAACATGATTGGGTATAAAAAGACATAGGCTCAGGAATACTTCCAGAAAACATTGTCGGTGAACACAACCATTCGCCGTTGCCGGCTAAAACTCTATAGGTCAAAAAAGAAGCCATATCTAAACATGATCCAGAAGCGCAGGCATTTTCTCTGGGCCGAGGCTCATTTAAAATGGACTGTGGCAAAGTGGAAAACTGTTCTGTGGTCAGACGAATCAAAATTTGAAGTTCTTTTTGGAAAACTGGGACGCCGTGTCATCCGGACTAAAGAGGACAAGGTCAATATGACTTGTTACAATATGATTGTTTTCTTGTAGACTATATTTCGCTTGTGTTAATAATTTGACTTTTGTTCTCATGATGATATGTTTTAATATTTATACTGAATAATAAAGTATTGGTTCTAATAAAAGCAAAGAATGAAATTAAGTAATTGGTTAAGATCAGTTATTCATTATTATAAAAAAGAGCTATATATAACAAAGCACAGCATAAAAAATGAACAATAAAGAGGAATGAGTAAGAGGAGAAATTCAGATATCAGCTGGTAAAAAGAGCAGAACACGTTTGACCATTAAACAAGAACATGCAAATGAATCAATACTAATACAGTTAAATGAACAAAATAAACATGGAAACTGTAATAAATTAACAAGATTAATCAAAAGTTACATTAAAACATAAAACGATGTGAAAGCAATTAAGAGAACTATATACAATAACAAAACCAAAGCAACAGCACCCTAAATGAATCAAACGCAGTGTGCAGTTCTTCTAGTCTTCTCTCTCCACTGGAGGAAGATCTCCTCTGTGCTGTGGCTTTACTGAATGACCCAGAGAGCGTCAGCCTACAGGGTGTCTAAATAATGGACAAATACAAAAATACATCAACTACGTACAGAAGTCAAGAGCTCAAACAGCAATGGAAAACAATGTAAGGTGTGTGCTCATAACTGATTGCCCAGACAGCATGTCTGTCCTGCACCCGGTGTGGAGCTGAGGCAGGCTGTTGCCACCCAAACAGGGCACAATCTGACACAGCACACCCCTGTTCAGCTCCTGAACCTGCCTGCCCGTGTGTTCTCCATCTGGGGCTCCTGGTGGATCAGGAAGTAGCATTTGCACTTCTTCACTCATGTCTGCATTCACCTGAACTCATCAGGACAAACTCCATCTCAACTATAATGTAAGCATGGCTGCCACAATGGCACAACATCAGCGTTATTTCGGTAGACTCGCTCCAATTGTTCATCATTAAAGTCCATTACTCTTAAATTGTGGCTAAAGTGGCATTCCCCAAAATTGTCAAGTGGACTAATCTATGAAGCAGAACCAATGTGGCAACCACACAAACACAAACAGTTAATAATGACTATACAAATATCTATGGCTGTTATAGTTTTGCAAGACCAATATAGTCAAGACATTCATACATGCATGACAAAAAACTAAGAACTCTAAAACTCAACAATGAAAAACAACCACTGGTGTCAAAAGTATTCACATTCAATACTCAAGTAGAAGTATAGATACTAGGGTTTAAAAATACTTCTATAGAAGTTGAAGTAACAACTCAAGCTTTTTACTCAAGTAAAAGTATAAAGTACTGGTTTCAAAACTACTTAAGTATAAAAGTAATGTAAGTAAGGAAAAAAAAATGCCATTAGGACAAAAGGCCGTGTCACAGGAGTCTATTGTGCCTCCACCCCTCAAAATGTCATCAATAACCTTTATTGGAATGTAAATGTACATCCAAGCTTAACTGCAGGAATCTGTGAGGGCAGCAGACAAGAAAATGTGGGTAGTTTTGGTGTACCCAGGCAGGCTTAGTAACATCAGGGCTTGACATTAACACCCGCCAACCCGCCAAAGTTTTCAGCTGTTTCAGTTCACACCGCACCGACAAACGCCAACAAACTCGTCTGTTGGAGTTTGTTGGATAGGTATTGGCGTTGGTTGGAGTCTGTTTTTACCAGACTGAACAGTTTAATCGGCGTTTGTTTGGTCGTCTGAGCATCCCAACGGCAACAAACTCTCGGTGCGTTCCAATGGGATATATCGCCCTCCGAAGGGCACTTCGGAGTGAAAACATCATGGCCGCCATATTGAAGGGTCGTTCCAAACCGAAGTGTTCAAAACTGGCCACTTTAAAGGGCCCTTCGAAATGAAGGATTTCGAAGGGTATAACTGATGGACACTTCGGACCCCCATGATCCTTTGCACAGTGAAGTTGTTTGTCGACACAGAATGGGTACAGGAGGCTCGGAGTTCTATTTTACCTATAAATGTATGTATAGTATTTTTCTATAGGCTACTACTGTAATATTTATACGAGTTAGATTTAGTACATTATATTATGGTCAAAACGACATTGTATTTCAACAAAAATACTTTACAGCTCCCTTTATCAGTCCATTCAAATGTTTCAAATACATAGACACAATATACATTATGGTGCGATAAACCAAAAATAAATAAATAAACTAACGTTAAACAAAGGGCGCAGCTTGCGCAATCTATCCTCCTTGATTGTCTCGTTAAGATGACGCAGAAGTGCGTTCCAAAAAAGGAGTATTTTTGACCTCTACACCCTTCACCCCTTCGAAGCTCTCACTCCGGAGGGTAAACACTTTGAAGGGATTAGGGCATAGGGATGAGCCCTTCCGAATGGAACGCAGGGCCTGACGTAATCTGACCTGGCCACGAACCGTTGCCATGACGATGAGGCAAGTCCCCTGCAAAGACAGCTGTTTGATCGCGCCCGCGCCTCACGCGCACACACAAGCACTGGAAACGTGACATCGCAGCTTGTTCGTTACAAAAAATAAAATACAGTTTAAAAAAAAACCATATAAATGGAACAATAGTCCATAGTGCAATCCGTGCCATTCAGCAAGAGCACTGCTCCACTTCACCGAAAGAGAGAGGTATAACACCATGAGAGCAACGCAGGTTTACCTTCAGTTTCGTTTTATATTAATTAGTTTTGGCTTGTTTAGCTACATGGTTGTATATGACTATGGGTCACATAAATAAAAAGGGTCGCGCTAAAAAAAAGTTTAAAAACCGGTGTATACGCTAATTTATTCAAACGTCTCTCTACCGAACTACCTAGCTTAATTTGCAGAGGACGAAGAGAAAGCACCCGTTTGATAGCCTAAATGAGCCAGTAGTAGAGAAATAATAACTTTTAAGAAATAATCTTTTTCGAGTAACGACCCCCAGCACTGTCGTCCTTGCTGGAGCGTGATGTGATTTGTGATTTGACGTGATTTGTGACATGCAGGTGCGCTGGATCGCGTACAACCCAATAGGGTGTCAGAATGGTATATGTTTATTCTCATCCAACCACAATCAAATTCACTCTATCCAGATGGCGAGATTTATCTGGATAATTTTTTTTTTTTCAAGCCGGAATGAAAACAAGCCGAAATGAAATAGGAGTAACGAGGCTATTTTTAAAATGTAAGGAGTAGAAAGTACAGATAATTGCGTGAAAATGTAAGGAGTAGAAGTAAAAAGTCGTCTGAAAAATAATTACTCCAGTAAAGTATAGATACCCGAAATTTCTACTTAAGTAAGGTAACAAAGTATTTGTACTTCGTTACTTGACACCTCTGAAAACAACGTAACACATAAAACTCCCATCTGGTATGTGGAAAGCGTGAAGACGGCATCAGCCTCTCATTGCCGTATAGACGTCTGGGTCCACTCGCTTGAGCCACTAAATCTCTGGCTTCACGAGGCTTAGCTGCCTTTGCTAACTTCCTCTCTGAAGAAAAACAGTGTTTGCTGTTTGGCAACCCTCTCCAGCGCCGGCTCCTCCAGCCCAGGCCATCTGCATCAGAGAGTATGATTCAGTCTGGACCGCTCCTTCAGCCTGGTGCCGTCTTAAAGGTGCCTTAGAATCAAAAATTGAACTTATCTTGGCATAGCTGAATAACAAGACTTCAGTACATGGAAATGACATACAGTGAGTCTCAAACACCATTGTTTCCTCCTTCTTATATAAATCTTATTTGTTTAAAAGACCTCCGGAAAACAAGGTGAATCTCAACATAACACTGACTGTTACGTAACAGTCGGGATCATTAATATGTACGCCCCCAATATTTGCATATGCCAGCTCATGTTCAAGGCATTACACAAGGGCAGTCAGTATTAACGTCTGGATCTGTGCACAGCTGAATCATCAGACTAGGTAAGCAAGCAAGAACAATAGCGAAAAATGGCAGATGGAGCGATAATTACTGACATGATCCATGATTACATGATATTTTTTGTGATATTTGTAAATTGTCTTTCTAAATGTTTTGTTAGCATGTTGCTAATGTACTGTTAAATGTGGTTAAAGTTACCATCGTTTCTTACTGTATTCACGGAGACAAGAGCCGTCGTTATTTTCATTTTTAAACACTTGCAGTCTATATAATTCATAAACACAACTTCATTCTTTATAAATCTCTCCAACAGTGTGTAATGTTAGCTTTAGCCACGGAGCACTATCAAACTCATTCAGAATCAAATGTAAACATCCAAATAAATACTATACTCACATGATCTGATGCATGCATGCAACATGAATGACAAACACTCTGTAAAGATCCATTTGAGGGTTATACTAGCTGTGTGAACTTTGTTTATGCACTGTATTATAGTCGAGAGCTTGGGGGCGGGGAGCGCGCGATTTAACTCTCTGAGGTCTGAAAACGCGCTGGCGCGTTTTGCAGGATTTTTTTCACATTGCAGCAAAACAGACTTAAAATACTCCGTCATTTCTTGTCATAGAGACATAAGTCATATATCAATTGAAACTATAGAATGTCTTCTTTTATTTGTGTAGCTCAGAGTAAAAACCAATGTTGTGCTTTTTGTAAAATAAAGAAAACTAACATGATACGTGATCTCTCATCTCCCTCTGAACAAACTCCAATCTGATAGTTCTCAGAAAATGAACTGTAACTTATGAATACTAATGACAAAAAAATGACACTTACGTCTAAAGAAACATTGAAATGTCAGGTTTTAAATCGTGTAAGTCAAATCAAAAACGAACATTCTGTGTTTATGTAATCTGTATGAAAAGAGAGCCATGTCAGAAGTCTGTGATTCAGCTCATTACTCAACTCAACTCAACTTTTATTTATAAAGCACTTTCAAAACCATTAAAATGGACCAAAGTGCTGTCCATAGGTAGGCTGATCAATAACACTAAAATACATACAAACATTATATACATTAAAACAAGACACCAGAAAATCAACAACAAATCACTCACAGTTCTCAGACCTAATCAAACGCCAAAAGCTTGATTAAATAAATAAGTCTTCAATTCCATTTTAAAAATATCCATGCCTGATGAGGTTTTTAGGGATAGTGGCAACACATTCCAAAGTGCCGGAGCCGCAACAGAAAAAGCGCGGTCTCCACTACGCCTCAAGCGAGACCGTGGGATGGTTAGGAGCATATTCCGAGAGGAGCGAAGGTGACGTTGAGACTGATAAGGAATTAACATATCTTTTATGTACTCAGGAGCTTGATCATGTAGTGCTTTAAAAACAAACATCAACACCTTATATTGTATTCTGTATCTAACAGGTAGCCAGTGAAGGGATATCAATAAAGGTGTTATGTGATCCCGTTTTCTGGTATTTGTTAAAAATCTCGCTGCAGCATTCTGGACACACTGAAGACGAGCAACCAGTGATTCACTTATGCCCAGATAAAGAGCATTACAATAGTCCAGCCGGGTTAAAACAAAGGCATGCACAACAATCTCCAAGTCCTTGTACGAAAGAATTGGTTTCAGTTTAGACAATTTTCTTAACTGAAAGAAAGATGATTTCACAACGCTGTTAACTTGACGATCAAAGCGTAAGTCAGAATCGAAAAATACTCCAAGGTTCTTTACATAACTTTGCATATTGTTGGACAGTAGTCTATTATTTCCAGCCGGAGCATTCCCAAGCTCCTTGTTCCCAAACATAATAAACTCAGTCTTATCCTCATTTAATTGTAAAAAATTATTCGCTAGCCATCCCTTTACCTCAGTCAAGCACTTATAAAAATTAGTAAAAGATGCATAACCATCACACTCCAAAGGAAGGTACAATTGTAAATCATCAGCATACAAGTGATAGTTAATATTATGCTGCTTAAAAATAGACCGCAGGGGTAACATATACAGAGAGAACAGAGTCGGACCAAGTATTGATCCCTGAGGAACCCCCCAAGAAATAGCAGCGGATGCAGAGACATAATTTCCAATTTTAACAGAGCATGTCCTGTCATGCAAATAAGAGGAAAACCACTTAAGGGCTACACCATTGATTCCTACATAATCTCTAAGGCGGTCTATTAAAATAGCGTGATCTAAAGTATCAAAGGCTGCACTTAAATCTAACATCATTAAGGCAACACTTTTCCCAGAGTCAATACTTAACAAAATATCATTCGTAACCTTCAATAATGCTGATTCTGTGCTATGTTTGGTCCTAAATCCAGACTGAAAATATCCATTATATTATTTACAATCAAGAAATCTGTAAGTTGATTATGGACAACTTTCTCTAAATCTTATTCATAAAAGGCAATTTCGAAATAGGTCTAAAATTTTTTAACTCATGCGAATCCAAATTATGTTTTTTTAAAACCGGCTCAATAATAGCATGCTTAAACCTTGAAGGTACAATTCCATGATATAAACTACTATTGATAATCAATAGTATATTAGGACCATGTAACGAATGTAGCGGTTATTAATCAATTTATGGATGAAATATGAATATAATAATTCATAAGGTTATGAATAAATTATGATTCATATATCGACCCAATGGGGATTAAACATATATTGTGAATCAATTACAACGAATTATAATCAATTACATATATGATTAGTTCTGGTTTAATTTTTTAGAGAAACTGTTCGTTTGTCCAGCAAACTAAGTCCCTCACAGAATATTATAAACAGAGTTATTCTCTGGCCATGAAAATAACTTGCTATTATAGCATCAAAGCATAAAGCGATCGAAAAACGTTAAAGTGACTTGGTTTTCAGCTGAAAGAACAAACAGAACAATCGAGCGTGAATAACGTTTTAATATATGCAAACTACGGATACAGAGGTTATACGTCTAAATATATATACAAGAATATACACACCTATGTACAAGAGTGGAAGTAGAGAAGGAAAGAGAGAAGGCAAGTAGCAAACTCACAACCAGTCCTAAGCCAGCACGGAATCAGTTTCATCATCTAAGATTGAGAAACGGCAGTATACTTGCATTGGTTGTGTGTGTCGAATTTCAGGTTAGCGCTGGTGCAGTTCGTTGGCTTCCTCCGTTCCGCGGGAAGGTTCGAACTGAGGACTTGAGAGTGAGTTTCGCTGGAAGATGGCGGTCCCGAAGCTGAGCGCGATGGCAGCGCGTGGTCACCGGAGATGTCCGGGAAAAACGTGCACGAGATGCTCGTGAGACAATCGGGGGAGAACACAAGAAATTGTGCGTCTTTGCTTTTATGACAGATAAGCCGACACACCTCCTTGAGGTGGGGTAGCCAATAACATGGGTGCAAAGTTGGCGGGAAAGCTTTCCCTTTGTTTGGCCTCACGACTTAATCTGCATGATTTATGACTCTCAGATCAGATTTCGAAATGGAGTGCGTTCTTCACAGTATCATTAAACACATAGAAAAATGCATTTGTCAGCTGTGTGACATATCTCAGTGAATAGCTCGTGTCCGGAGCTTTACGGAGAGACCAAACTCGACAGATCAGAAAGGCATAGACAAGAAGTTATGGTTTACAGACAGAATTCCACTATTAAAATGCACACTAGCACAAATACACTCATTTAAACACTAGGAAACATGCATAGGCCCTAAAATATATGATGTATATATTTCAGCATAGTGGTAGTTTATATATACAGTTAAAAATGTATGATTGTGTGTTTCTGTGTGTGTGTTTTTGTGTGTCCCTGTGTGTGTGGGGTGTTGGAATGTGGATCTGGTCAGTCTCTGGGGGGGTGCTCCTTTTGAAGTCACCAAAGTGAGGAAGTTGCAGTTTTCTGTTTACCCTCACAGGTCCACAAACCTGCCGAAAGTCACAGTCGTCCGGAGCCGAGTTAGTGATTAACAAACAAAGTTCATCAGGTTAAAAGCGTTCTGGAAACTCCAAAGTTTATTGACTCTGAACGGATCCATCCATATGTTACAACCAATAGTGTCTACAACCTCTTTAAACAATCGCGACGGGAGAACGTCATAATGTGAGGTAGTCGGCTTTAAATGCATTATTATCTTTCCCAACTGAGCTAATGTAATAGATGCAAATTTACTTAAACAATGAAAAGGATTAATTATATCGGCTACAACATTGCCTACAGGCACAATATTCGACCGAATAAGAACAACCTTATCAATAAAATATTTTAAAAAACTATCACACAGATCCTTGGACGGGGAAGGAAAATAATTGATAGACGGACTCAATACTTTATCTATAGTCGAAAATAGTACCTTCGGATTATTTGCATTATGTGATATAATTCGCGAAAAATACAAAGATCTAGCGGCTCTAACAGCATTTTGATAGTTTGATAGAGATTCTCTAAGAATATCATAAGATATCTGCAATTTATCTTCAGCCACTTACGCTCTGCAAGCCGACAAACCCGCCCTCAAATTACGCGTTACATCATTAACCACGGTGTTTTTTTAACTTTTTGACATCTCATTTTATAAGGCGCAATTATCCAAGATTTCAGAGCATACATGATTAAAAGAGTCCACCAATTCATCAGGTCCCACAACTGACAATATGGTAGGCTCAGTATGAAGGGCTAATTCAGTAAAGGCAGTTGAGAACGCACTAGGTGTAGAAGTAGTGATAACCCTGGACAAGAATGATGGAGGCTGATGACAGTCATTTGTTGTAGAAGTAAAATTAAACCTAATAGGCAATGATCCGAAATGGCCATTTCTTCAACACAAATATTTTCTATCATTAACCCCAAAGAAAGACCAAGTCAAGTGTGTGGCCATGATCGTGTGTTGGTCCGGAGACACATTGAGATAAGTTAAATGAATCAATACCCGCTAATGCGGCCACGCCCACGGCGTCAGCGCTATTCAGAGGCAAATTCAGAGGCAAATTCAGAGGCAATACATGCAGACATCGTCTCAATCGTGTATTTATTGTCTTGAAAAGTGTTTATTTGTATGGTAAAGCCATGGTTAGCGATCTCTAGAAGACATGCAGTTAGTTCCTGTTCCTTTTCTTCTTTATGAATTTGTGCCTAAAGGTGACAGAGAGCGCCCTCCGCTGCAAGTATGAATTAAAAACACCATTCCTGAAATGTTCTCTTCTTCTGTAGAATAATTTGTGGACTAAATGTGCACAGAGAGCGCCCTCCGGCTGCAAGTATGAATTAAAAACCAGCACTCATAGTGATGACAATAAATATTACTTCTCAGTATAGAAAATTGACATAAATATATAAGAATCCATCAATATTTCTCCAAATGTGCATGCTTTTAAGCTAAAAGCCTATATGAAATGCCATAGAGGTAACATAATTGTTCAGACACTTTGCATCACAGAAATAATTATATTTTAAAGAATATAATAGAATACAATTATTTTAATTGTAATAATATTTCATAGTATTGCTGTTTATGATGAGCTGAGACATTATTACAGAGGTTTTTTTTCACAGCCTACCTGACTGAAAGGCCTCATTAATATGCAAGTCATTTCAGGTCATTATTATTATTATAACACAGATTTAATATACTTATTTCAGTGACTTAAGTTTTTGTTTTTTCAATAACCACGCATAAACATTATTCCTTCAAAAATACAAACATGTACATACATGTCCTCACATATTATTGTAGCCTAGTTTGTGCTGAATACAGTGTAATGACACTTTTGTCATTTATATGTTTATGAACAACTGAAAAAAGCACAAATGTCAGGGCATGTCAAAACTTCTCCAAGCCCCAAATCAGCCTCAGACTCCAGAGGGTTAAAGGGGCCGCGCGCTGAATCGGTGCATAGTTAATGATGCCCCAAAATAGGCAGTTAAAAAAATTTATTTAAAAAAATCTATGGGTTTTTTTGAGCTGAAACTTCACAGACACATTCAGGGGACACCTTAGACTTATATTACATCTTGTAAAAACTGGTTCTAGGGCACCTTTAAACACAAACCAGCAACACTTGTGGCATGGAGGGATCAGAAATCAACAAAAAAATGGAGCTAAAAGATTTTATTTTCAAGACTTTATTTTGCCAGTGCGTTTCCTTCACACGACATCAACACCTCCTGCAGCTTTGGTTATACAGTAAGATATTATTGGACCTATTCAAACTGGACAACGGACCGTTTGACCACTGAATCCAGCAGTGTCTTGCATAATATCCAAGTTAAGTGTGCATCACTGATCATCGTTCTCAATAAAATATTTTGTCATAACATCTGCAGTTTAGTTTAAAGAGGAATTATTGTGCGCCCAGCGCTCCTCGCTGTCATTAAAACAACGTCACAGGAAAAGTGATCGAAGGTAGCACATCTACTATCTGAATTCATATAATTAATAATAATTGTGCATAATTAGTGGAAGTGTAATATTAATGTAAATGTGTATATCAAAATGAAAACGTGAGTTTCCATGTGAGTTTTTTTTATTTAACCTGTTAACCTGCACCCCCATTTGGGGGTTCACAGCTGAATGACCTACATGAATTAAAATAATTATAACTCCTGACAACATTGTGCTACCTGCACATTAAGGTGTCTTTGGAAAAAGACACTTGGGACTCTACTAACATCAATCAGAGTGATAATCATATAACATTATAAATGTTAAATCCGGCAAAAATAATTTGCACTACAATTTTTTTTTATTGTTTCATATACAATATATGAAAAAAGGCCTGGAGGAATCCAGATAGGTAAAGAATTGAAAGCCACAAGTCTCATTTTACAGTTTAGACATTTAGAGTTATTACCCAAATGTTAAATTTGAAAACAACTTATACAAACAAAAAGTTATAGAAGTTGAAGTGTCTTGAAGATAATTTGTACTACATTGAACATTTTATTATTTCATGTGAAAATATATTAAAATAAAACTGGATCAATCCAATTAGGTAAAATTTGAGGAAGATATCATGAAAAATGGTGTTTCTGCAAGCTTTTTTCTAAGCATATGTCCAGGTGCCAGGAAACCTATTGGATACTTCAAAAAGTAACCTGATAATCAAATGTTATGACGTACTGAAGCTATTTTAGTCATCATATATACTGCTCCATGCTTTTTCAATTATAAAATAACATGCAGAACCATAAGACGTTACATTTGTGCAACAGAATAATAACAAATATAATAAAATAAAATATAAATAACTAAACTTCTTTGCAACAGTAAATAAAACAATAAGTAATATATAAAAATACACACACACAAATTCAACAATGCTGTTGTGTCCTGCAAACGATAAGTCCTGTTTAGTCAGTGCTGGTCATGCCAAACAGCAAAGCAGTCATGCTTTGGCTGAAAGCACAATGCTGTTGAACAAGGTCTTACAGAAAACAGGGGTTTTTTTGGGGAACAAAACCTGCACTGGCGCCTTCCTTTGATACTGTCTGAAGCCAAGTTCCCTGGTAAGTGGCGATTCTCATCTTTGGAGGATGGAGAAGATGGAACATCAGCATGTGTATGAAGCTGTGAGGATCAGCTGTGGTGTTCTAAAGGGTCTGAAGACTGCAGGCGAGGGCGTAACGTCCTCGTCAGTTGAACAGTTCCACTTTTCTTTAGGAGTGCTTGTGAACACAGTGGAACGATTCATATAATACGTCTGATGTGCACTACTTGCATAAATGCAAAAAATGCATTCATTATAAACATTTATTGAAAAAAAAACAGTCTGTCATCGATGCTTGAGGTTTTGACCTAAAGGTCAAGTAGTACACGTCAGAACACTTTGAATATTTGAGATGTTGCTTTATTTTGAATAAAATAAAACACCCTTTTTAGTGGTTGTGTTTCGCTGCAAGCATAACTGACCTAAATAAAATGTAAAATTAACAACATAGCCTTGCTAACTAGAGTGTAGTGATTGACCGGTATTGATTTTTTTAGAACCGATACTGATAATTTGTGTTTTATTTGCCCGATAACTGATATGCAGAACTGATATTTAATTACTGTTATACTTCTGTTTTTGACCCGAATACAACACCACGAACTGAACAAACCATTTTATTTATCAACAATCACTCCTCCTTGCTGAAAACATCTTATTTATACACCAATAATAGAGGGGTCTGAAAGTGCACTGTTACTAAACTGTTTTGTTTTAAAAAATAAAATCTTCGATGAGGGGAAAGTCAAAAAGGCACATAAAGTAATTCTAACCAATTAAAAAAAATAGCATTGTTATGTTTAATGTAGCTTGATACTCCCAGTTAGCAGAACATGGCAATGTTTCTGAATAATTCTGAATAAGTCTGAAATAATTCATAAACGCATCTTCATTCTTATCGAGTCTCTCCAACAGTTTTTGTAGCTTAGCCCCGTTAACCGTGCAGCACACTATCAATCTCATTCAGAATCAAATGTTAGCAAACATCCAAAATACATACATGATCTGATATGCTGCATCACCCACAGTTTGTAATAATCCATTTTGAGAGTTATATTATGCTTTGTGAACTTATTCTATTGTTTATGCGTGTTTATTGGGAGTTGGGGGCGGGGAGCACAAGCATTTAAAGGTCTACACGCACACCAAATCAGAGCATTTTTATCACACCCCCAAAATAGGCCGTTAAAACATGGTATAATAAAAAATCTATGTTATTTTGAGCTGAAACTTTCTGGGGACACCTTAGACTTATATTACATCATGTTGAAATGGACATTCTAGGGCACCTTTAACACTGACCTGCTGCCTGCAATTGGTATTTTATGATAAAGGTTGAACTTTAAAATCATTCAGCCTCGCACTAAAAGATGCGGCTGCAGTCATTAAAAGCTGAGGCTAAAACTACAATAAAAGACGTGTATACAATGCTATAATCCTACAGATGTCAGTTTATGAAATGTGTTATGGCTATAACAGCATCATCTGTACTTCTATTGCTCCTATATGCGAATTGAAATGGGTCTGAAAGACAGCTGACCTCTGTTTTTACAAAGTTAATCATAATTTTCATCAAAACACTTCATTACTATTAAGTAGTGCCACTGGACGATACTAACTATTCTCCTAACAGCTAACCTTTTTTTGGGACAGGGATAATAATAGAACTCTTCCAAATTGAGGGAACTGTATGTGTGTCTAAAGACTTCTGGTAAATGGCTTCAGCCAGCTCTTTCAATAACCACCCAGAGATGCCATCTGGCCCAGAAGCCTTGCTAAGACTGACACGTGAAAACAGTCCCTCCACCATATGCTGGTCAATGGTTATTTTAAAGGAATCCAGTACAGATAAAGCATCCAGTGCAGTTTCCTGTGAGAAGTCTCTTACTTCAAACCTACAATAAAAGTCGTTCAACTCATTTGCCTTTGTCCCCTCATCTATCACATTGACAATGTTCATAGTCGAACAAGAGTCCCAAATTTATAGTTTAATTCCTTCTGTGCATCTTTCAAAACTACCAAGGTTCCCTCTCCTAAATGCCATTTTTTCCATACTATACACTGTTTAATTTCCTTGGAGATATAAGATTTATTATTTGAGTATATAGTTATTAATTTTTGTTTTAACACATTATCTTTGCAGAAATGTATGTAGTCTGTAATAGTCTCCTCCAAGTCCAAACTTTGAAAGAGGTTCCAGTTGGTGCAGGAGAAGCGTCCTTTTAAAGTTTCAATACTTTCATTGCTCCGCACGTATACAGTTTTGGTTTGTGGATTACTGCTCTTAAGCAGGGAATTAAATGGACAGCATTATGATCAGAGGAGCCTAGTGGCCGTTTAACCTTAGCTGTATAAGCATTCTTAACATTCCCATAACATTTGTCCATGATGTTTTTGCCTCTAGTGTTACAGTCCACATATTGATGGAATCCAGGCAACACATCTTCAAGATGATTAAAATCTCCTAAAATAAAACAAGGAGCTTCAGAGGTACATTTTAATTGTCTGTGAACACAGTCTGCTGTAAGTTTAGCTGCATTTGCAGCATTCCTATGGGATTAAATTGCCGCCAGTAGTATTGCGGTCATGGATCAAAAAAATAAGCGTGAATCAAAAATAAAAAAAAATAAAAAAACATGTAAAAATATATAGCACAAACTGAAACAAATAATGCAAAATGAACATGGTTACGGATCACAATATAATAAGCGTGAATCATAACTTTAAAAATTAAACATTAAAAATCATATTGCACAAATCTTAACATCTGTTTATGTTCTTAAATGTTGTTTTCCTTGCTTTTATTACTCAGTACTTTCTTCTGCTCATATTTTACTCTTTTGTGCGCTTGTGCTGTTTTTCTCTTTGCTCTTTTTTCCATGTTCCGCTCTTGCATTTCTAAATGTTGCAGTTTGAGTTTCATGTAAATTAGGGCAGGTTTAAGCGTCACCATTGGTCCACTAGTTCTAGATTGACAGCTCCTCTTCTAGCCAATCAATGGAAGAGAGGGAGATGACATCACTTCAGTGTGACTCATGGCTACTGATGCTCACAGATAAATGTCGCAGCTGGCAATTTCCTAGCTGGGGTAAAATCTTTCTGTGGCAGGATACCGTTATACTGTATATGTGCCTGCAACTCGACCTGTCACCGGTATATATGTCTACCTGGACAATCTTTTATTGTTAAATTCACCATCCTAACGACAACCTATCACAGTTGTACCTGTCTGACAATCCATCGCTGTTATATCCACCTTTAATTCATCTACCAGTGGACCTGGCACTTCTGACAACGTCACGCTTATGTGTGCCTGGCTTATGTTACCATTAAATAGTTTTAGTGTTCATACAATAATAATTAGGGATGCACCGATACCATTTTTTAAGGACAGAGTATAAGTACCGATACTTTTTTCTAGTATTCGCTGATACCGAGTACCGGGTACCCCTATCCCACCGCACTCCTACTCCCGAGGACTAAGTTAAGGATTCCATAGATTCCATAACCTCTATAGATTCAGAAAGTCCGATATCCTTAAGATAGAGAGTACAAAAAGACACAGAATCTCCAATATCTTTACCCATTTATTTAACAGTCATAATATTACTCTTTTTCAGCCCATCCTTACATTCAGTCCCTTTGGGAACCAGGTGCCCAGCCTCTCAATCCAATGCCTTTCCCTCCTCAACCTATCCCTCTTGCTCCACTCTGGGTTGTGCTCCAGTCCACAGATCTTCAAGCTTTGTAATGTCATGCCTTCTGAAATGAGGCACTATGTGCCCCCCTGGGCTGTCCCCCTCCTCACTGCATGCCAGTGCCCCCACATCCTTTTGAGGATAGCTTTTTTTGTCTCTCCTACGTATCTCTTGCCACACAGGGAGCACCTGATGAGGTACACGCACTTTTTACGATTCAGGGGGATGTCCTCTTTCACTTGATATACTCCCGATCGCCCCCCTCTCACCAAGGTGACCCGCACCCTCCCCTTGCACCCCCTGCTGGCTGGGCCCAGTTTACTGTGCACCAGCATGTCGCCCAGATTCTTACCCCTCCTATACGCCGCCATCATTCTGTATCACGCCCTCAGTGCCTCATCCTGTGCCAGCCTATTAAAATTTTTCCCAATGGCCCAGGCCAGGCCTCTGGCAGTCCCAGAGAACTGAACAACCAGCGGAAGGATTCTTTTTCTTGCTTACTGCAAGGTGTGGCCCCCTACCCCTGCCTCCTCCTTCACCACGGCCCTCAGAAATCCTCTCGAGTAACCCCTCCTCTTCAGCGCCCCAAACAACCTCAACAACTGGGCCTTCACTATCCCCCTAAAAACGTGCGTGTGAAGATGACTGTTCCGGTGCAGCAGGGCGTGCGTATCCGTGCTCTTAAAATACACCCTTGTGTCCAGCCTCCCAGAATCCTGAAACCCAGGCCCCTTAAAAATGGTCGTGTCCTCCTCAGTGCCCTCCCAGACCCCCCATATATCGTCCAGATATCTCCAATAATGACTGGGCCTGCTCCTGCATTTGAGGAACACCGACTCCTCCCAGTCTGTCATGTAGATGTTGGCATACGTGGGGGCGAACCTTTTTCCCATGGCCATGCCCTTCACCTGCAAATAGTATCACCCATTGAATTCAAAATCATTCCTCTTCAGGCTCAACTCCAGCAGCCTCCTGATACTCTCATCCTGCCTACCCTCCTCTGGAAATTTCAGTAGGCATCTTTGGACTGCCTCCAGTTCCCTCTCCATCTCTATATTAGTATATAGGCTTTCCATGTCCATCGAAAAGAGACTGGCGCCCAGACTGATCCTAATGCCCTGCACCTTTTCCAGAAAATCGTATGTGTCCTTAATATAGCTGGCATGTTGCATGGAGAGTGGACCCAGATGTTTTGTGATAAACTCTGCCACCCCATAGCTCTCACTACCACAATCGATACTATCAGTCTTCCGGGGGACATCTGGAAATGGCAAGGTAGCTTTATCTTTATGAATTTTCGGAAGCAAGTAAAATCTCCTCTCCCTGGGAGTGTCCTGACCCTTAATGTACTGGACCTGCTTAGCACTCAGCCAACCCCCTCCCGTAACCGCCCCAGCTCCTCCCTAATCAACCCCACTGACTCTAGAAAATGGGCTCCTGTAATTCCTCATAAAACTCCCTATCCTCCAACTGCCTCCCAGCCTCCCTAACGTACTGCTCCCGATCCATCACTACCACCATACTTCCCTTGTCCGCTGGCTTAATAACCAACGAATGGCCTGCCCTAAGTCCCTTTAAGGCCTCCCACTCCCCCCTTGATAAGTTACTCTCTTCCCAAACCTCCCTCACACCCCTCATCATTTTTTTGTCCTCCTCAATTATTCTCCATACACACTCCCCCACCTGACATCTCCGCGGCTCCCACTCAGATGGGCCTGTAAAGGAAACTCTCTGCCCTCCCCCTCCTCCCCCTCGAAAAAGTCGGCCAGCTTCAGCCTTTTATGATAAGCCGTAAGGTCTGCCTCTGCCTTTAATCTATTCCAGCTCATCATCCCCACACCCTTAGGAATAAAAGACAACCCCCTTTGCAAAAGGTTCAACTCCATTTTATTCAATACTCTGGTTCGGGAGAGGTTCACAACTGTCCCCAAACTTTGGTTAACCGGGTGTCTCTCCCTTAACAACTTCAAAGCCCTCCCCCAGTGATCCCACATGGCCCGCCCCGTTATTCCAGTCCAATGAGTAAAATCATGCTCCGTTTTAAAGTACTCATAAGGTAAGACCTCCAGTGCCCTACCCGTGCTAGTGATGTGTGTGTTTATTTGATTCAGCATGCCACACTGCTCCTTTGGAAGAATGCCTGTTGAAGTTAATGATGGGAATGAAGATCCTAGCATTCGGAAATGTGTTCCTTGCCACTCCAAGGGTCTTTTTGACCAGTTTAATCCACCTCAGACCCCTCTGAGCCCACCAACACGACAACGTCCTGTTCCTTAAACATATATAAATAAGGCAAAAAAATAATAATTACACAAACTTTCAGCCCTACCACCACCCAATCCACCTTCTCCCTGGAACCTATGCCCCCCTGACAACAGCACCTACCGGAGCCTGGATCTCCCTGGCCTCAGTACCTCCCTGTACCGGTAGGGCCTGGACCTCCTTGGTACCAGTACCTCTCATATACGGTCGGAGCCTGTACCTCTCTGGTAACAGCGCCTCCTCCCATCCCTGCCAACTTCGATCCCTGGTCGACCTATTAAATAAAGCATTAATCCCCCCCCCCTTTTTTTTCCAAAAAAAGAAGAAAAAATAGTCCAAAACCTCTTACCCCAACCCACAACCCCCTGATTTCCCTGGTGGCTTCCCGTATGGTGTGCTCCTGGATGTTCCTGAGGTTCCTGTGCGACCACCTGACTGCCACCTCCAGGGCCCTATCCCCCTCCTCCCCCGTCCATCTGAGCCAGCCC
This sequence comes from Culter alburnus, assembly GCA_028476615.1. Taxonomy (NCBI): domain Eukaryota; kingdom Metazoa; phylum Chordata; class Actinopteri; order Cypriniformes; family Xenocyprididae; genus Culter; species Culter alburnus. The sequence goes on from JAOTNS010000046.1 coordinate 92,449, forward strand.
AGTCAGGACCTCCTCACGGATCGAACTGTAATGACTCCTGACAATTCCTAGGCTCTCGTCCAGCCACCTCCTGGCATCCCCATATAGTTTCCAGCCCGTTGTTGGTGTTGGGGCTGCTGGAACTACCACCGCCCCTAACCATCTGGCAACCCTTTGAAGGGACCTTGGACCTGGTTCATCCTCGGCCTCCCCCAGGTTCCTCAAATTATGTGTTATCTTAATAACTTTTACAAAGGTAACATTATATTGTCGAGAACAGCACTAATGTAGCACGATTGGTGCAGTTAGTTTTGTCTGCGAAAGATGAGGTAATTTGATTGAATGTCGTGTATATACAACATTTTACCTGCTAGAAATACATGTTCAGTTTTCATGTTATTTTAAGGTGGAGTAGAATAAAATGAACAGCACTTTTTGTGTACATCAGTTTGAGAAACACTGTTGGATATCAGTCTACACTTTGGTCACAGATTCAGTCAGTAAACAAGACCAACTGAATGACACTTTAATTTAAGTAGTGTGCCGTGTCACCCCCCTGGGTGGTTTCTGCCGCGACCACGTAACACTATCTTGGTCACAAGCGACTTCCTCTAATCATATTACTCAACTCCTGTAAAAGGTTTACCTTTATAGATTCAGGGAGGAGTCAGGTAGGCGTATAATATTTTCTTTTTAGATTATATTATCTCAGGGTCTACTTCTGATCACTACCGTACCTCCTAGGCCTACGGTTCAGATATCAACCAAGCCTACCTGGGTGGGGTGGGTTAGCCTTCCATTCAGTGCACCACAGCTGGCTCTTCACCCTTAGAGGACAGCTATACCTGCTAATGCACTCCCACGGCCCACTCTGTTGCGACTGGTTGGCAACCTTGACTGACTTTGTAAAGTCAGTCGGGATATCTTTATAAAAATATATCTTTTTCAGACAATCAACTTCTGATACCCCAAATGGATTCTCACTCTACAACAATAAACAGACTGAGACAATGCTATCAGAGTTTGAGGGCAGTCCTCATCTCATTTTATTATTTCTGCAAAGGCAAAAGCTAAGCTGGAAGTTCCATGGGCCAGATAATAATTACATTTTAAAGCTTACCCTCTTCTCTATTCAGTATATGTTCTTCTCTAAGAAAATCAGATGTCTTCTTTGATCTTCTGAGGGCTGCGGTCTGGCGTTGCTTCCGCTTGCTGCTTGCTGTATGCTCTTTCTTTCTTCAGCAAAAACTACACAACTACTACTCTACACAGAGAGCTGTAAAGGCCCCTGTATTATATTTCAGTCAGGACCACTTAATCAAAAATTACAAGAGACAAAATTTAGTAAATTTTTTATTGGCATATTTGCTAAAGTTACAATTTGGCGGTATGACTCTGTTTAAATTTCCCGTCCTTTCATGAGCTCCATGAAAGCCAAGACCGGGAACAGCAGCAGCTTCTGGGGACAAACCTCCCATTTTTTAACTGGGAGAGCAGAAAATCCCCCTATGAGAACAGAGCATGCATCAATGACAGCAGAATGACACTGATTAAGTTATACACAAGTTTTAAGGAGGAGCTGGGGAGGAGGTGGGTTGCAAGCAGCGTGCAGTGGAAGCAGCCAAGCAGGCAGAGAGACGGAAGCTGCGTTTAAGTAATGCGCCTTATTTTAGGGTTGCCAATGGAGTCCATAGAAATTGGATCAGCTGATATGGGTGGGGTTGGAATTTGAGAATCAGCTGATAGCGGAGCTTGACTACGAGGCCTGCCTGAACTAACGCTGACGCTTCATTTCAGTCAGGACCACTTAAGTCAAAAATTACAAGAGACAAAATTTAGTCAATTTTTTATTGGCATATTTGCTAAAGTTACAATTTGGCGGTATGACTCTGTTCTAAATTCCCCGTCCTTTCATGAGCTCCATGAAAGCCAAGACCGGGAACAGCAGCAGCTTCTGGGGACAACCTCCCATTTTTTTAACTGGGAGAGCAGCAGAAAATCCCCCCCAAACAGACCATACCAGGCAATCCTCCCTGGCTCTTCCTGCTAAATCGAAGAGCCAGCCGAGGATTCAGATGTGCATTTCAGGAAGCCAATGCAACAATATTATAAAAGAACAATCAAGATTCATAAAGCCAATATAAATGTAGCTAAAGCAATGATAGAAATAAGTATGCAAGTATGGCTCTGTTCTAAAATTCCCTGTCCTTAACATGAGCTCCATAATAAGTTAAGACAGGGAACAGCAGCAGCTTCTAGGGACTACCTCCCATTTATAATCAGGGAGAGCACAAATTCCCCCCCAAACAGACCATACAAGGCTATCCTCCCAGGCTTTTTCTGCCAATCAAAAAGCCAGCAGAGGAACCAAAAAGCTTAGCTTACTGAATTTAAGAGCCAATCGATCTATGTGAAGCTAGCATGAGGAATGTAGCAAAAGCCAATGATCTAATGATCATTTTTACAAAGCAAGTTCATTTGCACTAATCCCATGCGTGAACGCTCTTTACAAAAGCGTACGTGACAATTTAAAAAATCGAAAGCAGTTTTCCATCAGTGACTTTCATATTTTATAAAAGCCCACAGCATTTCAAATAACAAATGATGCCTTTGAGCATTTGTACAGAAAATTGCCCATCGGCGGACAAGACCGTAAACTGCAAGTGTAAACATGAAGTAAAGCATGCGTTTCTCACAGGTCTCTCATACCCTGTCAATGAATCCTGTGAATGTAAAATTTACAGTATTTAGTGTAAATGGGCCCAACAGCTATTGAAGCCATAATATTTATTTTCAAGCAGGGAGCAGTACTCATTGCTTTTCTGGCTTGAGCAACGGCCGAAGGCAACATTCATAGCAGCTGAAGACCATCGCCCCATGGCCTTCAATGTAGAGACAGGAGTGGAGGAAGCTGCAGTTGTAGCAGCACATAGCACAGTGAGTGAAGGAAGCTCTGGGGAAGCTTGTAGTATTGCAGAGAGGGTGTAGATGGGAGGTAAACCAGGCCCTGGACATGGGCTTTCCCTCCTCTTGTGGCAAATAATGTGTCGTGCTGACCAGTTTGTGGACGGCTCCTCAGGTAGCCCAACATAAATAACAGGATAAAGCAGAGTTAGATTCAGAGATTAAAACGACTTCATTTCTTGTTCCTATCAGTTTTAGAGTGCTTTAGAAATATGAGGTGGTGCAATTAATTTGATACATCAGAAATTGTGAGGTCATGTGACAGAATAATCAGCGTGTGGAAAACTCGCCACCTCTGAGAAACCGTGAACAAAAGGGGAAAAGCCGATCATTAACTAGAGGTTTCTCTTTAAAGCCTGTTAGCAGAAAACAAATGAGATGGATTTCTAGTACGCTGATGGTGGATGGATCCAGCAACGCAGGTGACCATACTTTTGGTTGAAGGCAGTACAGCTATCGAGAAAGTGGCACAGAAGAACTAAAGTAGATTTGGCTAGACAACTACACATGTAGTGAACTGCACAGTGCAATGAAGGGTCATATCTAGTCTAGTACAGTTTGCTGAAGGGGGGGGCAGACCAGCTTGATGGCACTGCCTCTAGACACAAGAGGCGGAATTCTGAAATCAAACAGACAGAGAATAAGCAATTTGTTGTTTAGCATGGAATGTGTGCAGCCTGAAATATGAATTTAACCATGACTGACCAATAGGCTACTTCAAATCTGTTTGGACTGAAGAGAGTCCCTTATTAATATGAACGGTTTCCTCATTGTTGCAAAAACAATGTTTCTAGACTAGCGTTTACCCCAAAGAATACAGCTATCACAATGGATTCAATTACAACAGAGCAGTTGACAAGGTGATAGCAGCTCATTGCAAAACACTAGCAAATCACTGACCATTAAAACAGAATCACAACAAACCCTCTATAACCCTATTGTAAATGTGCCCATTGGAAAGGCGTTGAATAGTTGAGCCACAGTAAATATCTATACATAAAAAAAGCCCATCACCGAACATCTCATGTCCACTACGCTTAGTTGCAGTAATTTAACATAGATGGCTTATGCTGCTGCATAAACTTAATATGTAGCACTACTGTTATGCTTGTATTTTACTCCTCTATGCAAACTGTAAACACCCTTAAAAACCATAGACTGTAGAAAACAACAGGCTTGGTTTGATGATTCGCAGATTAAAAGAGAGGTTTAGACGCGAATGCAAGCCCTGTACTGGAATCCAGAATTTTCTCCAAATTTAGAGAGTGCTCTAATTAGGGTTGGGTACCGAAACGCGGTGCCAATAGGGAACCGGTTCCGACGTAAACGGTAGTAACGAGACCGATTAAGAAAGAAAATTTCGGTGCCTGATTTCGGTGCTGATTTTTTTTTTTTTTTTACCGCCTCCTGGTGTTCCGGCGTCAACTTGCGTGACGTCAGTGCCGCTACTCGGCACACTTGTTGAACTGATAGCGAGAGGATTAATGAAGATGCCGAAGGCAAAACGCTCCAAGGTTTGGCTGCATTTTACGTGTAATAATGCAGACTCTGCGACATGCAACAAATGCCATAAAGCAATATCATGCAAGGGAGGTAACACTTCAAATTTAATGAAACATGTGGCGACACATGGAGTGTACTTAAAAGCCGAACAATGCACCGTGTTTGACAACCTACTAGACGCAGAGCCAAGCATGTCAACAACATCAGCAGCTAGTGTTGGCCTCGCCGCCGGACAAATTGAAGAGAGTCCCAGCCCTGCCAGTGTGGCGATAGACAGCGCAGATGATGATAACAGCAGCCGTTCCTCTTCGGGTAAGTCAGTAATTTAATGCCAGCTGCAAATCTTGCATATCAAGTAGACTTGCATAGCAAACACCATTGCCATTCAACAGCGTGTGTAAAATGTTTTAACAAAGTTCAACACTTCTTTATACGAGGCTATACTGTGTGTGTTAAATTTTTCTGCGTGCTCATTGTCAGATATTTCTCTGCTTAAAGTAAAAGTCATAATATGCAAAGACAAAATGTTTTTTAGTGTTTTACATCAGTATTAAACGGCGCAATTTTTCATTTAATTAGGAGAATTGTTATGAGCTGTTGAGCAGAATAGTTTACTAGTAGTAGTAACTTGAAGAGTTAGGTGTATGTTATAAACAATTTTGATAGTAATATCTTTATTTCTGGTTTTGAAGTTACAACAGTGACTCCTTTCATCATGGCTAAGAAGGCTGCACTAACCAAAGAGAAGGTGCAGGAAATCCACAGGGCAGTCACCAAATTTGTGGTGATGGGGCTTCATCCATTTTCCACGGTGGAATCGCCATCTTTCAGGTAAAAATGTGGGCTATATCAAAATAGAATTTCCTTGATGCATGTGAATGCAACCTCTGTACCATGAAGACATTCTATGTACTAGATATCATAATATAATCATTTATTTTTGTATAAAGGAGATGTGCACTGCCCTAAATCATAGATACCAACCACCATCCAGGGATGACATGTCCAACACGTACATACCCGCGTGGTATTCTGTTATAAAACATAATGTCATCCAGGAGCTGGCGCATGTCAGCAAAATTGCAATTACTTGCGATGGATGGACCAGCGTGGCACAGGACCACTATCTAACAGTGACTGTCCATTACATTTACAAAGGCAGCATCCAGCAGAAAGTGCTGAGCACTGAAGCAGTTTATGAGTCCCAGACAGGGCCAGTGGTGGCACAGGAAATCCACAGCATTCTTGAGGAGTTCAAGTTGACTGGAAAAGTCATAGCTGCCACAGTAGACAACGCATACAACATGGATGTTGCCCTGAGAAACTTGAAATTTTTAAAAGTTGGGTGCTTTGCCCACACACTCAACCTGGCAGCACAGAAGGTGTACGGCATCCAAGCTGTGACTCGGTGGTGTGCAAAGATTCGCGCAGTGGTGGTGTGGATGAAGCGCTCCACCATGAGCAAAACTGTCCTGAGAGAGAAGCAGCGACTCCTCAGTAAATAGCATATATATAATTATAAATACATCTGGAAAAGTAATACTTTTAAATATAAGCAATTGTTTATTGTAATTCAAATTTCTGTGCTTTAGATTTGCCAGAGCACAATGTTATCCTGGATGTGAGGACTCGCTGGAATTCTCTATACCTCATGGTGGAGCGGTTTGTGGAGCAGTTCTCTGCAATCCAGGCAGCTTGCCTCGATCAGAGGGTAAGGAGGCCAATGGAGAGGGACAGGTGAGGTAATGGACAAGAGGGTCACTTGCAACAATATAAATGTACCTTTTGTATTTAACATTTTTGTTTATTTTCCACAGACTAGAAAGGCTTACAGAGAGTGATTTCGAGAAGGCAGAAGGAATTCATGAAATGCATGAAAGTCTTGTACACCTCAACCCTCTGTGTGTCAAGTGACAAGTACCCCACATGCAGCCAAATCATCCCGATCCTCACAAAGCTGGAGGCACACTATTCAACCTCTGATGATGACAATGTCTTTGTGGCTGCCATAAAAGAAGGTCTGGGGAGATCTCAAAAAAAGATACCAGGTACTATCCATTTGGAGCCAGTATCTATGTTCACAAAGAAAGAAGAACTACACCATTTTCACTATTAGACCTAAACCATGTTTTCATTACAGGATCAGGACATTCAGAACTTCCTTCAGGAGGCCACATTGATGGACCCTCGCTTTAAAGGCAGGTTGGAAGCTGGTGTTGCAGAAGCTTGGGATAGGCTTGAGAAAGCAGTGATTGACAATGCCACAGCAACTCAGGTATTTTACTGCATGTTTGTCAGAGACAGTGTACTGATTGCTCAATGTTACAGTTTCTGTAATTAAGTATTGCTGTTTTATGGGCACTCTGTGTCTACAGCTTCCAATAGAGGACCCCTCATCAGACTGAGGCAGGTGAGGAGGACCAAGCAGGCAGATGCGTAAGTTCAACCATATACTATCTATCTAGTGTACAATGAATAGTTGTTTTTTGTGCTATACTGAACTTGTTTGTATGTACAAGATGTCAGCCTTGGAGCAGTTGTTTGAGGATGAAGACCGAGAACTTCATACAACTCAGACCACAAGCAGTGCCCTCTCCATCACAGAGCAGGTCCAGAAAGAGATCGAGATCTACAAAGGCCTGCCAGCCATTCCATCTGGACAAGACCCTGTGGCCTGGTGGGGGGGTAAGAGGGATACCCTCCCTAATTTGTCTGTCCTATCAGAGGTGTACTTGTGTGTGCAGGCCTCATCAACCCCCTCTGAGAGGTTTTCTCCTGTGCTGGACATGCTATAAGTCAGGAAAGATGCCGTATATTGCCAGAGAAGGCCAATATGGTGATATTCCTGCAGAAGAATTGTTAAAAACTGATGTAAAGTGTCCTCATCACCAGTCACAAAAGCTTCTTTAAATGTGCAATACTGTTGTGAATATCTTGTTCTATATTTGTGTTTTATTTGTTTATATTCTAATATTTAAGTTGTTGCACTGTTCAGTTCAGGTCATTAGGAAGAGAAAATGGAGATTAGATTACCCTGATTGTAATCTCTATTAATCTCCAGTATTATTATTTTGTTTGATACAATATTGTTTTATGTGATATTATGTAAATGTGAATTTTAATTTTATATTGGTTTATTTATTATTACCATGTTACTTGTTTAAAGATTTAAGTTAATATTGTGTCCAGTTTGGCCCTGTAAATAAAAGGGTATTATTTTTTGACAAAGTGTGTGTGGTTTTGTTTTCTTAAGTACCGGTTCAAGAACCGTTTAAGCACCGGAACCGTTTAAAAAATACCGAGTAGGTACTGGTATCGGATAAAACCCAACCGATACCCAACCCTAGCTCTAATGCAGACACTATGAGCAAGCAACAGCTTCTGAAACTAATATTCTATTATAGCCTACTTTTAGTCAGAGTTTTTGAAATGAGCGCATACGTAAGAACGAACAAAGGAACGCCTCCCAAAACTCGTGCACTCGTATTGGAACAAGTGTTTACCACCGGCATTCGCTGTGTTGTGTTAGTGGATTCACTATGTCGGACTCACCGCAGGTACTCATAATCTGCAGTTGTTACTCCTGTCTCCTGACAAAAACATTGCATGCGGCGCCTGTGGAGTGTGGAAAGTTACTGGAGTGTGCAGCCACGCTAGTCTCTCACAAGGAACGTCACGGCAGTGATTGACAAGCCAGAGGGCCAATTGGCTGATGTTTTTAGCGCCCTACCTCATGCACCGATGATGTATATTAATATTATTACTTCAGTGCACCTAATAAAGTCTTTTATCAGTTAGTAAAGACAGTTTCAAGTAATATTGCAAAATGTATAAAGCAAAACATCCTATTAGCACCTTTAATCCCACGTATATGTAGATGTCACTTCAAAACCCTGCAGCGTGCAACAGACTGTCGGTCCTCACAGCAGTATGAACTCTTAATTTCGTGATATGGCCACGAGAGCATACAAAGACCCCTAGCTCAATCTTAGCCCAAGCGGTCTAAGGAAGTGCAGCTGCATTAATAAGCTGTTAAAATTAATGATAGGAAAACAAAGCTTTCTGAAGCCTTTGAAGCTATCAATTTTTTTTTTTTTTTTTTTTTTTTTTTTTTTAAAGCTTCTAACTCGAAGATTTATCACAATTAACTAAAATGATATGATTTAAATCTAGAGCTGCTGTGTAGCCAATGTTTCATGTTAACATGGTTTTGACAGTCTGCATGATAAAAAGCTCTATATAATAAAAGTGACTTGACTTAATGCGCATAAGCAATATCTGTGGTCAGACTTGTTTTCTCCACCTTATCCAACAAATCATTGCAGCAGTTGCGGTTTGAAAAAGCGTGAGAACAAAGCGCCCATTTTCAAAATTTAAACCAGCTGTCCTGATCTTCTGATACTGCATGACGTTCGAAGCTTCAAAACGTCAGTCAATCACGTGGTATTGCGGCACAGCGTGTGATCAAAGTCCCTTTATCTATAGCTTTTGTCGTGATAGTGCTTTGAAAACTGCAACAGAGCTTCGGAGTCCCGGTATAACATACTATCACTACGGTCCATATACAATAAATCTCCCATTTCTGTTTAAAAGCAAAAACACCACGTTTTAGCAGTAAGTGACTGATGATAATGAACCTGATGATTACAAACGAAACATCCTCCAGAGCCAAAGAACCAGTAAAACGTTTGCCAAATTATATGATTACAGCATCAACTGTGCTCTTGCTTCGTTGAGAACCTGGAATTGCCTCGGCACACTCGGCAAAAATATATACGTGACAGCAGTGAGTCACAATGCTGACGATATGTCATCATATAAATCGCTGTTCGTCCCATATTTATTAAATTGTATGCCCAGATATAATCGCCTAAATGCAGCTGCTCGCGTACTTCCTATGTAAATAGGTGAATACATTATTTTTAATCATAAGGTGCAAATAGTAAGCAAACAGCTTCTACTTAACCACAAAATCTGCTGGCGATCTATTGCTGGTGATATTCGCGAACAGTCTGAATCTGTTTATACATCCTGCGAACAGATCTACTGTATGATGCTGTAGCTTCGTTGATATGCGAATACAACGCAAAAAGCCTCTTCCTTTAATAAAGTTCAGTAAAACTCGTCTCTGTATAAAAAGCAAATCTCATTGCTAGCTCCTTAGTAAATCACTCTTGAATATAAAACAGACTGCTCACTGACACATGAAATAAAACTCACGTAGTGTTACATCATATTAAACTGATAAAGCAGACCACCCGAAAATTATAGTGATAGAGCATAAAAAAGACGTTTCACTTATCGTGATTAATTGCAAGCAGCGTGCAGTGGAAGCAGCCAAGCAGGCAGAGAGACGGAAGCTGCGTTTAAGTAATGCGCCTTATTTTAGAGTTGCCAATGGAGTCCATAGAAATTGGATCAGCTGATATGGGTGGGGTTGGAATTTGAGAATCAGCTGATAGCGGAGCTTGACTACGAGGCCTGCCTGAACTAACGCTGACGCTTCATTCTCTTTTGATGCACTTTATCTTTTCATTTACGCACATGTGGTTTCTACTTGCGTCAATTGCTAGGTTACTTGTATATCGCCTTTTTTTCACTTGCATCTATGCATTTTGTATTCGCAGCAATGGCTTAAGCAATACACACATTCCTTTATTATACATTTTTATCAGATTTCTACCTTGCTAGACATTTATTTTCTAACTGTCTTCATTTTTATCAGTTACACACAACAATGCTTCTATCCCCCAGAACCCATGTTCACCTACACACATAATGCAACATTTGTCATCTTTACAGGATGTGGTATACACTTCACTCAAGCCCACAGCATATGTTTTTGTATGTCTCATCTATGAAAACTTCATAGACCCCAGAGATTCTCCAAGTTCAGCAATTTTCTGCTTTTTATTATCTCTTTTAAATTCTTTATCAAATTGTTTGGAAGAGAACACTCCATTTCTCTTGACAGTAGAAAATCTCAAATGAAGATCACTGAACTCCAGCTTACTTGTCTGTGTTTTCAGATCATCCGCGCTTCAGTGTAGAGAGGGCGCGTGCGTGTCTGGTGGCCAGATAGCAAGATTAAGTAAAACGTGTTCTTTTAACAGAAAAGCTCTGATTGGGGGTTTAAATTTGGAAATCTGGCAACCGTAAGCATGACCGCGCTCATAAAGACAATCTGTAATGTTTTGTCTCCTTTATTCGACAAAAACAAAAAGTGATTTCAAAAGAGTGATTTTGGTCAAGGGTTTAGTGTTTTAGCCACATTTCAGCCTTGTCTTTTTTCATCAACTATATTGCACATGTAGTTTTAGTCACGTTATCGTTAAATGAAATTGGTGTCGTCTCTCATCGTCTCGTCTTAGTCATGGAAAAAAAAGGTCGTCAACGAACATTTTTCGTCATAGTTTTCATTAACGAAATTAACACTGATCTGGAGCACGTCCCCACTGATGTGGACATGCGTCTGCTTAATGTGTTGAGACTGCAAAATGTCAAAGTTGATTTTCTCCAGCTATATGCCGTGACGCCCCACTGTCACGTGGAAGCTACAGCAAAGCACCCCGTAAGCCGCGTTGTGACCAACATGCACACTGAGCGACACAGAAAAATGATCAACTCAATGGCAGCACGCTACATGGAACATTTGGACGACCTTGCACTAAAGACTGTAACGGACATATGCGAGGTTAGAGTTTGTGTGTCTTGTGGGTCCTGATGTCTTTGCACAGTTTTCACCTGTTCATTTCTTTAACAAAACAATGTTGGACAATTTACTAGAGAACGTGCAGATGCTGGTACCTTTCATGGATGATGTAGATGGCCACGGCCTCCGCCATGTGGTACAACCAGTGGCGACATATCAAAGCACATCGCTCAACGATGTGTTGTATACAGCCCGAGGTCTTGGTGGCTACGAGAACAGCTGGCGGGCGTTCCAGCTGGAGCTGGCAGCTGAGGAGTTATTTTTTGGATGCTCCCTTTGTCGATCTACCTGCCACTACCCAGCCCGCCCTGGGCGTCAGTGCAAGCAGTCCAAATAGCAACACCCGGATGAGGGGATTCTTGGGTTTAGGTCCCATAGGGAGCACCAGTATGGGGGAGTCCCCTCCCCCCCTTGACATATGGATCAAGGATCCTGTACAGACGGCACGTGTACCTAACCGACACCCTTAATCCCGGCCCAGTCATAGTAGGAGAGCAGCTAGTGCGCATCCTCCTCTGCGACTTATATCAATGGGATGAACACATGCCCGGTCAGTCTCTCAAAGGCAAGGAATGTCCCTTTGGTGGCCGTCTGGTCGATTGCCGCACTGTCATGGAGTTCAGCCGCGAGGAGGTGGGCCAAAAGGCGTTCCGTTACCCCCTCACATTTGGAAGAGCGGTGGACATGGTGACAGCAATGGGGTATGACCCAGCGCACTGCGTCAGCCTTGGCTTGTCCAAGTACAAGTATTTTCCACATATTAAATTCTGGGATGAACAGCGTCACCTGAAGGCTTGGTGGAACACAAAGGACTACATCAAGCTTTACAAACAAACCGAGATTCTGTCTGCTGCTGGCCGGGCAGCTTCCTATTTGGGTGATGTTTGCACCAAAATAGATGAGCTGGGGCTGTCGTATGCCATGAATCTCAACAAGTATTGTGAGCATGGAATGCCCTGGATGGAGTTGTGCATTGAGTTGCTGCCAAGGGGAATGTCGCGGGAGAGGATCATTAATGTTCTGACTTTTTTGAGTTGTGTCGGCATGGTACAGAATGGAGACTATGTGTCGTTCCAGAAGTTAGCAGAGGTGGAACGCGACCTCCCCGTGACACAACGCCATCTCCAGGATTTACATGTCCTGTCCAAGCTGCTTCTCTTCCCCCGACCATCAGTATGGTGTTTCCATGAGTCCATACCATACAAGCTGATCATACATTCACCAGTTGCACAGAGCACAACCCGTCCACGTCCACCTCCACCTCCCCAGGAGGAAAGGCCCAAAGATATTGAACAAGAGGAACCTGAGGAGCAGGTAGTGCAATGAGTGGAACGAACATCAGTCCCTGCCAGCTCGAGTGTGAGGTGGACAAACATGGAGATCAGCTACATTGACGTCAGTCCCACCGTTTCTCACAACACTGCCTACCAGGCATACTTGAAGCGGTGCCAGAAGTATTCCGTGTCTGAACGCACCTTTGCTGCCTTTAAAAGGAAACGACAGCACGTCTTGGACGAACAATGAAGGTGCTCACTTTAATTGTTTTGGACTGTTTGTTTTTTAAAGTGATGCACCCAACAGTTTACAGTTCAGTATTTTGCGTGTTAAAGTTCTAACTAATTTTTCTAGTGATTTTGCACTTTACTTTTTTGATTATGTGACATAGAATGGCCATTTTTTCTTCTTTTATATAGTTATGTTCATTTTTGGAGGCAGTAGCATTTCCAAAACATTACAAAGAACGACAAGTCCAGTTAAACCACCTTAGAAAAAGGGCCAACTTTGCCCATAACACAGATGTGGTGAGACAATGACATGGGGAGATGATTGCCAGCTACCGTCCAAAAAAAAGGAAAAAGAGCCAAATAATGTATTCACTGCATTTACACCCAAGCGCTTTACAACAAGAGTATCCTTCGAAAACATATCAAAAACTATGATGATGTTTCATGCGTAGTTCATCATGGAGCTGGGGCAGCACATGTTCAACAGGACCAGACGTGACTACATCAGGCAGAAGATGAGAGAAGTTGGCAGACTTCTTCTTGAAGCAAGGAAGATTACACCACTGAGAAAAATGGTAGACTTCATCATTCCAGCAAACTTCAAACATGTCATATCACGGTCAATGACATGACATGTATTTTTTTGTGCCCGAAAAACAGCAAATGAGTATTCGATTATAAATATTTACTTATTTATTTTTTTTTTAATCTTGATCACATGGTCAAACATTTGTAAAGGTGTCCAAGTTAATGCCTTTTAGAATCGAGTTTGAAATGTCAGGTGGTGTAACCAATATGTCAGGTGCCACGACCTGAGTTACAGTTAAACCAACTGAAAAAGCCATGTTAATTCATGTTTCTGAATATATTATATACATATTAATAAATATATAAAGGTTTCTGTAAGATATTAAGTTGTTTAAAGGGTATTTCTATCAGGGATTGGAGGCATTATAATATTTCATGAAGTTCGGAAAGATGTGAGGTGAATTACAAGGACATTCGCGGGCCTCACTGCACAGGATGGTCTTAAGTTATGTCTTAAGGGATTGAACAGACGAGACAAACCACATTACTTCTTATATTTTAATAGACATCCGTGCGTGAATGCAGCTTATTAGATCTCCCGCTGTTGTAAGTAAATATGAGAAAGAAAAATCACTCACAGTTCTTGAAATTGAAAACATTCACATAATCTTAAATACTGAAAGCACTCTTTGTTTATTGCTTGTAATATGTTTCTTTGCTCCTCTTTTTAGCGGGAGACATACAGACGAGGGTTTACATCACACAACATATGCATAATTGTATTTTGAAAATATAGAACCCCAATATAAACTAGAAAATATAAACCTTAATTTTGTGAATCCTGCGTTGAACTCCACGAGGTGTAGGAAGCAGTCTTCAGTAAAATGACGGGAACACCACAAAGATTGGGATTGTATTGCTGTGGTATTGTTGAGAAAATTAATTTTGCAGCCTTGTCCCTTGGAAGTGAAAATAAAACATTTACTTTCACAGTGGGTCAAGTTGTTTGTCCATGGACAACGTAGAACATAGGCGGGTATTATGCTAATGTGTTACCCAGTGACATGTGGCCAGAAACGTTTAGGCTGTTCAGAGTCGATTATTGTCTCTCAAAAAAAAAAAAAACTTTATTTATTGTGCACTTTCAGCTTCACAACTTGGCACACTGCATGAAAGGTAACATTTGAAAATGCATAATAGAGCACTTTAAGTTTAAGTTTACAGTTATGAAGTTTAACAGAAATTTCATTTTTGGGTGTTCAGTCCTGCTTTATTTTGGTACAAGTGGTTTCCTCAGATTTGAAAGTGCTGCACAAACAATATTTTATCTGTGTGGGTGTCCACTGTCCTAATGTTTGGGAACATTTCAGCGCTTGCAGAGAGCCAGTTTAGTGTCTCTGTGTCTGTCCCATGAAAGAGAGGAGCTAGTTTGTTTTTCTCCCCATTGTAGTTTAATATTTATACAGGCGAGACTCTTCTTTACTGTTATTGTGGGTCATTATCAGCACATGATCATTAAACCAATTCAAATCCAGAAGACTGGGAACCATTGGGATATTGCCACAGGGGAGGATTTGCCATTTAATTTCTCATTTTAGATGTGTGAACCTGGAAAGAAACCTCATTTTAGATATCTATGAAAATGACTTTGCGAATGTATGTTTTGGTTTTATCATTCTATTTATTGATTTGTTATTAATCATCATTTCATTGATGTATGATGGCATGTTCCATATAAATTTAGACAGAGACAGTTTTTAATAGTAATCTGTTTTATTTCTGCTCTTATACAGTATGTATTTGCAGCTGCTTGTAAATGAAGCTCATATTTGACTGGTTCTTGATTCTCCTCTCTGGGGTGATTCTCCTAGTGTTATCTTCACATCTAAACCGGTCTCTCGTCAGTCTGTAGGACAGAAAGTGTTTGTTTGCTGAATAAAGTTGAGAGTGAAGCTTTTCCATCACAAAATGTACTGAAGAGCGCTGAGGCTTCTGGACTAAAGACCGCCACATTAAACCGGCTGATGCAGAAGTCAGAAAGATTTCACCTAACGCAAGTACTGTTGAAACTTCACTCATTCCTGATTCAATTTTCTGCTTCACTCATAAAATGTCACAAAGAAGTTTCTTCTTTGGTATTTTACGACAATTAGCATCCAAAATGGAAATATCTCTGAACCATCATCATCCAGTGATATGGTTTTTACCTGATCTCAGACCAGTTTTATTAACTTGTAGACATTTTAATGACATTTGTATAATAAAATTGAAGAGCTGTAGTTAATAGTCTCTTTTTGTCCTGATGATTAACCAAGCTCTCCATAAAACAAACAAAACAAGCCCCAGAAATGAATAATGAACACATATTATACAGACATTTCATATTTAATGACATTCAGTGATTTGTTATTTTCATTTAAAGGGGTCAAATCATGAAAATCTGACTTTTCCCGTGTTTAAGTGCCATAATCGTGTCTCTGGTGCATCGACCAACACATAAAAATGTGAAAAAGGACAACCCAGTATAATTTTGTTCTGACAAGCCTTTCTCTGCAAGCATGTGACAAATCGAGCCGTTCTGATTTGCTCCACTTGTGACATAGGAAGGGGATCTTATTATAATATTACCGCCACTTAATCTGTATGTTTCCACCATGTGTGCCTCATATGTCCTGAAAAGTGAAGCTGTGGGCTCGTTGATCGCCCCCTGGTGGCTGGATGCAGTACAGGTCATAAACCCCGCCCTCTCCATGTAAACTAATGGGACTTGAGTCAAAATAAAAAAATGAATTACACTTACATTAAGATTTTCCGAAAGATGGTTTTGGTCATTTATGTTTGATTTTAGTTAGCAATTTGATGCTTTAGAAACAGTCATGTTGTTATGATTGACAGTTGTGATTGACTGTCTGAGCTTCGAAGGAGATTGAAGATATATTCTAACTATTAATTTTCAATTTTTTGTGTTATTTCACACCGACAAAAGTTGTTCAGCAGTAAACTGTACTAACCGACTGACAGGATCTGACGGATCACTCAGTTTTTTGTGGGCTTTAAAAAGCGAATTAATAAATGTTATTAGCTTTGACACACTCTAAGTTGAAATAATTATCATCCTTATGTGACAGCAGTGAAGTCTACCAATATGCTGACGAATCTGATATTATCAAATCACTGTTCATCCCATAGTTATGAAATAGTATATAATTGCTGAAATGCAGCTGCTCATGTATTTCCTTTACAACCTCCACTTCATTACGATGCACAAATTTAAGGTGTCTTGCCATTTTTGAATATGGCTTAGGGCGATAAAGGCAATACTGCTTCTTGTTGTATGTGTTGTGTTCCTGCTTTGGTGATGGTGTAACGGAGGCCAGCTAGTAGTTGCTGTGCGAGTAAACCTCACTCCTCTGATCTCAAGAGATGCTCTAGCGACTGATGCTAGAGGTTGCAGCCTTTAGCCTCCTTGTTAGAGCGTCCGACTCCCATGCCGGAGACCCGGGTTCGAGGCCCGCACGGAGCGGGGCGAGTAGGACCTGGGTAGAGGGGTTACAATGGCATGGACTGAACAAAAGTTGTGTCACCAGACAAGGTGTTTGTCTCTTTAGTTTGGCATTTCATCTTTTTTGGTGACAGTGCTGTCATAAATTGATCAGATGAACTGCCTGCCTCTTTGAGCGATTTTGGATGCATCAAAGCACGTTTAACCACGTCATGTCCAGAAGAGCTACCATCCGATTCATCTGAGCTGATTTTTGGTATGTGGTCGACATCACTGTAGTCTGTGTCACTGACACTTCCTGAAAACTGAGAATTTGACAAAAACAAACATTTATATTGTTTAGTGATCACATGAGTACATCACCGCCAGAATCTAACAGAAGAGGAAGCATGTGAGCATAGTGTGCATGGCAGAAGTTTCTGTAATATTAGGTTCACTTGTGGATACAGGCAAGCAAAGTTATAATTATTCTGAGATAACAACCGGTTGGATGTACGTTATCCCTTATGTAACAATACTTTATGGAAATCTCCTCTTTATTACAGCATTTTCAGGTGTTGTGCAGCACACGTGTCAATAATATTGCACTTGTTACTAATATTACTATAGCCAGTAGGTTCAACTATGGAGATGTAATAAAGACAACACTTGTTAAATAATAAAGCAAATCTTGCATTAAAATGACTATTAAAGAAATGCTGATTTTTTAAGAAAAAAATGAAATAAAATGCTGAATAAACAATTTGTCACAGTTTTTGTTCAGTAGCAACACAGTGTGTTAAAGGTGCTAAAGAGGATGTTTTGTTTTATACATTTTTGCAATATTACTTGAAACTGTCTTTACTAACTGATAATAGACTATTTATTAGGTGCACTGAAAGGAATAATATTAATATACATCATCTGTGCACGAGGTAGGGCCTTAAAAACATCAGCCAATCGTTTACATGATCATCGTGTAAACGATTGGCCCTCTGGCTTGTCAATCACTGCCGTGACGTTCCTTGTGAGAGACGAGCGCGGCTGCGCGCTCCAGTAACTTTCCACACTCCACAGGCGCTGCATGCAATGTTTTTGTCAGGAGACAGGAGTAACAACTGCAGATTATGAGTTACCTGCGGTGAGTCCGACATAATGAATCCACTAACACGACACAGCGAATGCCGGTGGTAAACACTCGTGTTCCAATACTCGTGCATGAGTTTTGGGAGGCGTTCCTTCGAAGGAGGGGGGTTGTTCTTATGCATGCGCTCATTTCAAAAACTCAGTAACAGTCTTTGGTTTCTCAGTCGACGAAAAGATCCTCTTTATCACCTTTAAGACTTTTCAATTAAATTCAATCGAAAGTAAGTGAGCAATTTCCCCTGACTCTTTCTGTTTGTTAGTTCAGTTATTCTGTTGGGTGAACCCTCTAGGCCAGTGGTCTCAAACTGCCGGCCCGCCTTCCCCCTCCACCCGGCCGCGCCACTATCTCCTTCTTTCCAAAGCGCTTGCGTTCCCGTGGCGTCTGTCATTGCTATGTAACCATGAGTCGGGAGGTGAAAACTTTTAGAATTTAAAGATCAAGGTAAATTTAACTTAATTTGTCTTCCGGGAAACATGCAAGTATCTTCTGTTGCTTCCAAAGGGAAGTACTAAATGAAAAAAAAAAGAAAAAAAAAATTCAACAAAATAAGAAAAATTTGGACTTGTTCATCCTGTTCAAAAGTTTTCACCCCCCGACTCTTAATGCATCATGTTTCCTTCTGGAGCATCAGTGAATGTTTGAACCTTTTTTAATAGTTGAGTTTGAGTCCCTCAGTTGTCCTCAGTGTGAAAAGATGAATCTCAAAATCATACAGTCACTGCTGGAAAGGGTTCAGATATGCAAAAATCCTTGAAAACTGATGAATCTGCAGGATCTGGAGGATTTTTCTGAAGAACAGAGCTCAGTTTAACTGCTCAGGACAAACAAGAGACTCATGAACAACCATCAAAACCAAAAACAGTTGTGGATCATCAGGTAACCACACACAGTATTGAGAATCAGTGCTTCACATACTTATGAACGGAGATATTTTAATAAATTCAGCTACTGTTTTGTCTTATGGATTATATGTAAACATCTTTTATGTAAAATATCTTACTCTGGACAGTACTAAATAAAAAATAACATGCATTTTTTATTATCCCTCTTATTTTATTAAAATAATTCACATTTTCACAGATTCTGCAAGGGGTTCCCAAACTTTCGCATATCACTGTATGTCATTAACTTCTACTTGATATTCTTGAATACTCGATTTGTTTTGCTCTTATTGGTCCTTTCTATAATGTTTGTATATAATGTGTCCTTCTATAATGTTTGTAGCAATTTTTTGTCTTGTTTATAATGTGCAGTGATCAAATTAAAAGACAGCACGTTACAAATAGAAACCCTTTTTTCTGTGGGATTTAGTATCATTGTATATTGGAATAATAAATTAAGTATTAAATGATGTAAACTCAGTAAAAGTTTACTTAAAAGTAAACTTTTACTGTTTTCTAAGGGTTTCTTAATTTTAGACTAATGGCTCGTTTCCACTGAGCGGTACGGTTCGGTACAGTACGGTATGGTACGCAATTTTTGCCGTTTCCATTGTCAAAAGTTGTGAATGGTACCCTAATTCAAAACCGTACCGTACCACTTTTTTGGGACCGTTTCGCTGGGGTACCAAACACAACAGTACCGTACCAAAAGGGTGGAGCTACACTAACTGCAGAACGTTGATTGGTTGACAGAATATATAAAACACACCCCTGCCTCTTTTCGTTTTCATTTTAAAAATATGAAACCTATGAATGTGTGGTTCAGGCAATATGTGCATATGTACTCTGATTATCCTACCAGGAGGAGGTTTAACTTCAGATTGACGTTGTGTTTCAAAGAAGACTCATGTATTACTTGGATATATATCGATATTGATATACACTGTGTGTGTGTGTGTGTGTGTGTGTGTATTTTTGGTGCTGTTCACTTTATTTAAACAATTTATTTGAATTTTACACCATTGTTTCTGGTTCAAATGTGATTTCTTCATGTTAAATTGACTTGAACTAGAACTCACTTGATGTTTCATTTTGAAATACCATGTTTCAGCAAATAACATGTTTCAGTCACTTCCCATCATGCTTTGCACCGGGCTGAATTGGTAGAGTAAATGTTGAAAAAGTGTTATTTTATGCATTTTTATAAAGATGAGAATATGGAGAGACTTCTTACTGTTTAATGTTCTATTATGTAAAAGTTTGTGTTATGTTTGTGTTTTTTGGAGATTAGCGTTTGTGTTTGGGTTGAGGACCTGCTGACAAGAATTGCCTTTTTTATGTAATGAAGCAACCAGTATGATAGTGCTTTGGATCAAACCAGTATCATTTCTGCCAACACCGCTCATCACATATGTTTAGTTTGTTGCTAAAGGACAAAACAAAAGCATTTGATTATTATATGTAAATAGATACAAACAGATTTCCAGGCTTTTTTTCACAGTTGATGCGTTTTGCTTGCTTTAAAATAAATGTCTCTTGTTTAGTTTAGTTTTTATATTGAAGTATTTTTTGCTGCCATTGTTTTCCTTGGATTTGCTTCTCCGTTCCATGCAATTTTAAGCTTTTCTTGGTTCATTCCATGTTTTACAGGCAGCCTCTCTCATGCTAATTCAGATTAGCACAGTTGGTTTTAAATGAATCTGGTTTATTTTAATTCAGGACTCCATAGTCCAGGTTTTAGTAATCTGTACTTAATCTGTGTTTCAGAAAGACATTTGATTGAGAGGAACAAATCATTTGTGTTTTTATTTATTAGTATTTTTCACCGTTATAGTAATTTTATTTCATCTACATTCATTCAGTCTTTCAAACACAAGATAAATTGGTACATTTTCCGTCATTGTCTGTGTTTATATGTGCCATATCAGTCTTCCCTCTGTGGCGAACCCAATCAAACAGCAAATGCAATAAAAGACCGAACATTATAATGCAAGCGCTGTCAAAGGCTCTGCCACAAACTCAACTTTACTCTGACATCACGAGACAGCTTGACGAGAAATATCAGGCTTGTTTGGTGCGCCTCGCCTCGCTTGAAATGTGCAGCATTTAATGGATAGTGGATCAGACACCTGATGACATCAATGACGGGTATCATGTGATTCACCTCATGCTGTGTTCCTAATAACTGGATGAAATTTAAGTTTTACTCTTGCTTTTTATAAAAGCATGTTGATCAATAATTTTCATTTTAATACAGACGTGTTTTAATGTACTTTTTAGAAATATAACCACAATCAACTTTGACATTGCACTGTCAGAGAGCTTGGGAATATTCACACACAATTTATACACAAAAAACATAATATCATAGTTTAAACACTCTAAAACAGAAAGATACATCATGATTGTTTAAAATTAAACTGTTATAATCTGTACACACAAATGTAGGAAGTTATGAGAATGTGAAAATAAAGCGTAACCGGCACAAGCTGCATTCAAAAATGCAAGAAGAAGCAGCTAAGCATGTGCAATTCATGAGTTCAGAGGCTAAAAAACTAAAGATTGAGGACAAGAATGACATTGTGGCCATATGCATAATCTAAAAATGCTAGTTCATCTTCATGTCTTTTTAAACGTGTTATTTACTTTGTTTTGTGGAACGTAGGACATATGTATGATTATGTAATAGAAGTTGTTTTTCTGTTAGTTTCAGGTTCCTGCTGTCAAAGTGAAGGTGGTCCATGTCAGTTCTGCCCCTGTCGAAATCAAAAGCTGTTTAAGTCTTCCTGTCACGTGACTGCTGAACAAGGCTTCAACTAGACTTCCTGAAAAATAATCACAAAAATACTCTCAAACTCACAGTTTTAACTGATAAAGATCTGTAAAGAAACAGTATCACAAATGTACTCCATTTCAAATATGCTGTCTCAGTTTCTCTTGAACTTTTCATGCTAATTCTCTTAGCAGAATTACGTCTCTGTTTCATTTCAGCTGTGCTTAAAACTGGACTGTCTAGCATATGCAGTACAATGTTGAACAACAATGATCTGCTTTCTCCTTCAACACAGCAGATCTGTCAACATTTGGAAAAGCAGACTAAAGAGTAAAGATCAGCCTAGTAAAGCTTTATGGGTAACACTTTAGAGTACTGATCCTTCAGTAATGAATAGCTACACAGGAACAAATGAATAATGCATTATTAACACTCTAGTAACTACTATTAACTAACAAGTAACTCTGATGAATGAATTAGTAAGTAATAGTGCTCAGTTAAAGGTGGTAGTTCACTATTAACTAATCAGTAACTACTGTTTTTTCATACCTCTAAGAACTACTAAGAACTACTATATACAGGTTCATATTAACATGAATAATGCATAATGTATAATTAATTCTAGAGTAAAGGCCTTGGTAAACCACTAGTAATGACTGAAGTATTACTAAATACTTAAGAAGGAATTACTAATTATTTGGATCAGTATTCTAAAGTGAAAAACATGATAACTCTCTAGTAACTACTGAAGTCATTGTAAACTTTTGAGGTTTTTGTATGTTTTTGTACAGTAATTCCTTATTATATATTTGGTAACACTTAAATAATTACTAGTGGGTTACTATGATCTTCACTTTAGAATACTGATCCAAATAAGAAGTAGTTACTTTAGAGTTATATATACCTCTTGAGTTATTACTATCCAATACTTTACAAAACCTCAAAAGTTTACAATGACTTCAGTAGTTACTAGAGAGTTATCATGTTTCTCACTTTAGAATACTGATCCAAATAATTAGTAATTCCTTCTTAAGTATTTGGTAATACTTCAGTCATTACTAGAGGGTTACCAAGGCCTTTACTCTAGAATTAATTATACATTATGCATTATTCACATTAATTATGAACCTGTATATAGTAGTTCTTAGTAGTTCTCTGGGAGGAATGAAAAAACAGTAGTTACTGATTAGTTAATAGTGAACTACCACCTTTAACTGAGCACTATTACTTACTAATTCATTCATCAGAGTTACTTGTTAGTTAATAGTATTTACTATAGTGTTAATAATGCATTACTCATTTGTTCCTGTGTAGTTATTCATTAATGAAGGATCAGTACTCTAAAGTGTTACCGCTTTATGTTGGGGAACACTGTGCCCTGGGCTCAAATCTGAGCAGAAGGGCCTGCTGACTGAAAAAGCTCAAGTTTTTTTTACAAACATAAGACTGACCGAGCAACTGAAGGCATATAAACGATTAAATACGATTGACCTTTGTTTTCATGCTCTGATGTAAAGCGACGGTCTTCTCCCGTTCCTCATTTACAGCTTTTGAGGACGCCTTTCCTCACAAGAACTGTGATGTGCTCGCAGTTTCTGGAGGCGATTTAAGTGACGGCTTTGAACCTACCAAAGTTTTTTAGGAAGCACAGAGATGAGGAAGATCAGGGGAGGTTTGGTCGAAGCTCCAGCCGTCTGGAGAAGATCTTGTGCTCCTTAGGCCATTTGTGTCTGGCCAAACGTCAAAGCAGTTTTCTGATCATCAACTATATATAAATTTATATAAAATTGCATAATAATGTAACATTTTTTATATTTTACATGTATTAATACATTTGAGCATTTATATATACATATGAATATACAAAATACACATTATGTACACACACTTTAAATGTGGATGTGCTTAATTGGGATTAATCTATTTAACAGTCCAATAAACACACACACTATCAACATCTTACTGCTTCATACACTGTAATCACAGCAGTCAAAGGCTGTCCTACTTTAGCACTGATCACATTCCAATACCTTTCAGAAAAAAAGTTTCTGACATTTATATTTCTGTAATATTTCATATCATATAGTTGTGAGCTGACACATAAACTAAAATAACTATATAAAATAACACATACCCAATTTTCAACATCAACTGACATGCCAAACCAGTAAAATGTGGCACAGATGATGGCACGTGCTTTGCCAGTTCCTGTGTGCCCACCCAATCACCCTAGCTTCCTCTCTGAAGATTCTGCCACGCTCGAGAAAACACCGAAGAAGGTCTGGCTAACCGTCAAGGGACCCGTCAGACGGCAGCAGGGGGCTTGAATTGGAGGCGGATGCGATCTGAGAATATTGCCAAATTAAAAGGGTCAACCACTACCCCTGTGGATTGGTAATTCACGCTGACGCTCCTTGGCTGGGGGTCAGTGTTTTCAGTTTAAATCTTTTATGCTCACAGTTTTAAAGTGTTTACAGTTTTAAAACATTTGAAAGATGTTTTTATGATTAAGCACAAAACCGTTTTGATACTGAGCACCCCAAATAAAAGACCAGTCATTTATTAATATCGTAGAGAAGGTGGACATCTCTGGCACTAAAACTGCCTCTTTAACAACTGTAATCTGTAAATAAATTATTACATGACCATGCCTGTGATTTTTAGGTGAGTTTTGTTATGTTGCACCTTCAAGTGCTCACAAATCATATCAGAGGCAATTTACAAAGTGACAATGTCACAAAATACACAAAAATAGTTCAATCTCTTTAGAAGATATAGCTACAGTATCACACTTCATAATCTCCACTTCTTGACCAGAGGTCCATTTTGGTAATTTTAGAGGAGACAAGCAGCTTTGAAGAGTTGGTTTATGCTCCCTGCAATGGAGAGAGGGATAGTGGTATCAAAGAGTTTATTCTCTTTAACTCTTCTGATTAACCTTTTGACTTAAACAGGCAATGGACGGTGTCTTCAGAACATCCACCTCTGACATTTGTGCCCTTTTGGAGAGGAAGGCAGGACGATGAACAGTCCCAGGTACAAGATTATCCACCAAGAATCCCTTGTCCACCATGATGGCCATGTCAGCTGTTTCACAAGTTCACAAGTACAAATCAGTCAGATAAATTAATTGGTAAACGAATTTGGTGTGTGCGGTCCGGGGAGAGGGCTCTGAGCTCGGTAATTGGCCCAAACACAGAGTACATTAAAGCTGAGACCCAACCTGAATGATGACGACACACAATAAAACACTATCACTAGTGATCATCAAATCCTTTTCACAGTTTATTTTACACACTTTGTGTTTAAGTCTTCCACTTTATTCACAAAACCTCTAGAAACCCAGTCAGTTTGGGTTAAAATTCTTTAAAAGGCTCATAAACACTGAATTATTACCAACATATGAAATTAAATTAAGGACATGCATCAGAAAAATTGTGAATGTTGGACAATAAATATATAACAGAATATAACAGCTTGATTTTGCAGTGTTGTCTAATGTCTGTTAAAGCAAAAGTGTCCAAAAGTGTGAATTATGGGATAACGGACACAGCAATGCATCATGTGTTATAAGATCATTATGTTTGTAGCGTGATCCATTAAAACGTACAATATATATTTCAATTCAGACCTAGATATTATTACTATTACTCCACTAGATCTGAAATATATTGTTCGCTGCAAACATGATGATCTTAAATGTATTAATTATTAATTTACTATTAATAAATGTGTAAAGTTGCATAAAATGGAAATACTCAATAAAGTAGGCTAACTACGTTACCTCAGATGGATGAATGGTTGGATTCCACAACTGGTAAAATAAAACATATATAAGACAATACAACATTTACTGTAGGATCATACATTTACTGATGACTTAATTTAAAAACTGTTCTATTGCGCTTCTGATTTGACAGTGAAATTCACTGATTTTGGGTGCGTAAGATGTGAAGGATTCAATGGTCCAGTTAGTATTTTCACCCCATAATGGCGTATCTAGTGGTATCTGTTACCCGAAAAGTATCAAAGTGTCGCCTCTTGGGTTCAGATATTGTATAAAACAGGAGGATAAGAGGGTCTGTATCTCTTAAGGCCTTTGCACACTGATTTCAAAATTCACTTGCAAAACTTTCACACGTTAAAAAATAAATTCGACGTCACATTATGTCAATCACGTTTGCACACTGCCTCCGAAACTTTCGTCCGTCAAAAAATATTCGGATCAGGTTCAATTTTCTGCGTTTTTCGCATCCGTGGCACCCATTTTGAGAGAAGTTTTGACCATTCAGAGCCACCATACGCGAACGCAAAAATCCAGAATGCCATCTGACAAGACGATCCATGTCGTCTACAGCACAAAACAGCAGCACTGAATGACAAACAACGTGAGGAATACAAAGAGACCGAATATCACACATTTGACGTCACCGACATAGAACGCAAAACACCCATTGTCCAAATATGTTATGGATTTTTTAAAATAATGTAAATCTTTCAATGGTTTTCTACTACATATTTCAGTAAGAGACATCATTTACGTTATATTTAGCCATACAAGTCTTAACTCTAGGGGATCCCTTTAAGTGAAAGAGGAAGTACACAGAAGGATGTTAAATGCCTCAGGGGGTACGACGCTCTAAAAGTTTGAGAACCGCTGTAATAGATGATTCAAAACCTAATATACAGTTACCTAAATATTATTTGAAATTAATTACAACTGTTATTTCATCAGAGGATTCATCCAAACAAGTTGAAGGTGTATACAGATCTAATCGAGTCCAGAAAGAGAGGATCAGCTGCCTCACATTCAAAGAGAAATCCTACCATAAAAAGTGCTTTTTCCGCCCCGTCACAAGAGTAACGCAGGCAGTAGTTGACAAACTGTTGGTCAGTTTTGTCTGTGAAGGCAACCAACCATTTTCTGTCGTGGAATTGCCATCATTTAAGAAAATTTATAGAAACTTTGCAACCTCAGTGCACAGTGATGACAAAACATCACGCCTCAAAATACAGGATGCGTTTGAAAATATGAAAAGTGCACTAGTCCAGAAATGAAATGATGCTGATTATGTGTCTTCTACAGCAGACTGCTGGTCAGCCAGGAAACGCAGTTACTTGAGGGTCACCTGCCACTGGATTGACAAAACCAGCAGGTCAGCCTTGGCTTTTGAAACTGTGGAACATGAGTGTAAATTGCAGTTCCTGCGACCCAATCAGACCCGCTGGAACTCACTGTTCCTTGCTGTAGAAAGGGTGTTTATAGTTTATAGTGTGTGTACATTTATTATCACACTGCTAAACTACAATATTATTATTGTCATTGTTACTATTATTATTAAAGTGTTAGTTCACCCCAAAATGAAATTTCTGTCACATACTCACGCACGTCCTGATATTGAGTTAGATGCGTTCCTGGGTCAACATATTTTGTTGATCCTGGAACAACATTCTAGTCAGAAAATGTAGTCTTAACCCTATTCCTACCCCTAAACCTAACCCTACCCACAAGTTATCCCAAAAATCAGAGGGAAATGAAAGATGAATACACTGATGTAGAAGTGGTGCTTTCATGATTTTAAGCCTAAACTTGACATAATCTGTAAACTTATTTGTTGATTTGAATGTTGTTCCAGGATCAACAAAAATGTTGACGCAGGAACACGTTGAACTCAGCAATATCAGGTTCTGCGAGTACAGCTACAGCAAAGCAGATCTGGCTGCTTAAAGATATATGGAGTTCTTAAGGAAACACATGACGTCACGCCACACAGAGACCAGTGTAAGTATTCACTTTTGTTCTATAGGCAATGAGTTGTGAGACTGTAGTACACAACTGTGAACATGAACATGATGTAGAAAAGAGTTAGTGCACACTTTCCTGTATGATTACATTTCTAAATGAGGACTGACAAATTCAGATCCTGGAGTGCCACAGTTCAGCAGAATAAAGCTCCAACCCTACTCAAACACACATGAATCAGCGCAAAGATTCGACTGAGAAAGCTCCAGTGCCTCATCATTTTGGCATGTATGCCATCAAATTTGCATGTCTCAAGTTTCTTAACTGCTATTTATTGGCCAAACTCTTATTATATCACATTAATTAAGTCACTTGTACTTTCACAAATTTTAAAGCTCTTTTCATGTATTCTTACTGTTAATTCAATCACAGTGTGATTTACTATCATTGTATTCCAAATGTCAATAAAATGTCTGCAAAGGGCCCTTTTGAATGGAGTAATATGACAACAATGTTGAAAAGCTGATTCAAAATTAAGTAAAAAAAAGAGAAAGATGTTCTATTTTAAAATCTTGTGTATTTCTAAAGATCTTGTGTACACTTACGTATACTCAAAATTGTTATTTTTACTTCACTACACCAAATTAAATTAAAACGTATTTTAAACTAGATTTAAAAAAAGTTACATTTTCTCTATTGTGGATACTTCTATATGTCAATTAATTATTGACTTTACAGCTTGACCCATCGGTGAGGGAACTGTTGAAAGGAGATGAGAAGAACCCAAACGAACCGAGTAAGCAAGAAGACTGCGTGTCAGAAGGATCTGACCTGGACGCAAGAGTTCAAAATCAGCCTGGGACTGCTCAAACTTGCCTTGAAAAGAGTGTTTTTATAACTAAAAAAACAATCTGAAGAGATAGAAATTCAAAAACGTAACATTAAAGATCACACTTTGTGAATTTGTGTAAAGAGTAAATAAAATAATGAATACAATTCATGAGGCAAAGGAATCAGAGCAGTTTTGTGCAACCTTTACATTGTCATTCCTCCTCAGTTTTGGGTGTCTAAAAGTATAAAAACGAAGAAGAAAATAGGTACATGCTGAATTTACTAAATTAATTTCACTGACTATACCCCACACCCAAATTTAATTGGGAAACATAAACTGACAAAATCTATAACTGTTACATAAAGCAGGGCTCGACATTAAGCCTTGTCATGTGCTTGTCCTTTGGTCTTTGGTCATTCACTTGTCCAAGTAAAAAAAAAAAAGAAGTTACATTTGCAGAATAAAAAAAAGGATTGTAATTGTGCAAATGTAATTTATCCTCATCAGCGTTCTTTTAGCTTTTACTTGTTTTTAATCATGCTATTTTTCCTTCAAAATAATTCATAGCCCTGCATAAAGTCAATGCAACTTAAATATGAAGTTGTGATTATTTATAAATCATGATTAATAATCATTATCATTCTGTCTTTTCTGTCATGATCTATTTTTTATCCTTTTTGTTCAAAGTTGCCAGAAAAGTAGATTTAATTCACATTTATTTGAATAGCGTTTTTCACAATACATATCATTTCAAAGCAGCTTTACAGAGATGCATGTCAACATAACAATTTATTGTCCAGTATATGTGTTTCAGAAATGTACATATATAATCATGCAGTTAGCTAACAATGTAATAATTTATGCAATTTAATATACATACTGTATGTAATTTTAAGCATGCTTTTCATCAAACATGCTTCTTTACTCTGTCTCTTCCTTACCTTTTAGACAATCTTCTTCAGTAGCATTTTTATTTAAGTAAAGCCCCAGATATCATACAAACAAACCTGTTGCCACAGAGTGTAGGGTTAATGATAGATCTGGCAATTTACTGGTATGAGGAAAAGTAACATTACCAGTTAATTGAACAAAGAATGAAGATTAGCGGTGTTAGCAGATACATCACAAGATCATGCTGACATTAAAAGTCTGTATTGAGCCAATCATAAAGCTGTGTCGAAGCTCCATGATGATGTGTCCATTGGGCATTAGCAAGTTTGAACAGCAACTCTGCTGCCATTTACTTGAGTTTGAGGTCAGGAGGAAAGGAGAAGAATGTTTGAAGAAAGAAGTGAATGTGGGAAGCTGGACACTAATGAATTCTTGTTTGCTAAAGTCACTGCAGAGGCCAGGACTCTCTTAGTGTCTGTGCAAGTGAATGTGGAGCTCAAAATCCAGAGATTCTCAGATAAGCTCATATGCACAAACATGTAGGACAAATACTAAACCTCACAATCATTGAATTGGATCAGGTTAATTTCTCATGTTCTAAATTTCTCTTTTACTTCAAGATGAGATCAGCATGACGGATTCTGATGAAAGGATCCTGAGGATGATGCTCCTGCTGGAGTCATTCAGAGGGGAATTACACAAGAGAAGAATTAAGAAAGCCAGGATAACAGAAAAAGCGCAGCTTGACCTAGTTTAATCAGCGCATCCTGGCTTAGTCCGTTGCACGTTTTCTGAGTCAGGGTGAGTATGTGCAGCTATGTCAAGCCAGGTTTAGATAGTTAGGATAAGTCCATTCGTCACTCTCTCCGGCCTTTCTAACAGACACCGTTTTCTTGTTTCTGCTCATTTCATTTCAATTTGAAAGGCAAAATGAAAACATACACTGACCCACTTGATACACATTTACAGTTTTTTGCAGTCACTAGGACACATTTCTCAACACTTAGTTCACATTTCAGAACTCTTCACACAGTTCCCCTTAACCAACTCTCATCTTAACAGAGAAGTTACAGGCTTACTCTTGACCAACTCTCATCTTCACACTGTGGTTACAGCTTTTTAAATGTTCACAGTTCTTGAAACTATGGCTCCGTTTCTCAAAACTCTAAACCACAAAACACACACACAACATGCAAAACATCACATATCTTGCAAAAGCAAACACTTCTAAAATGCTATTATAAGACAGTAGACCTTTTCACATCAGTGTTAGTTTTTCTTGTTCAGAGAGCAGTGGAGTGGACAGGAGTTTGTCACTGACAAAGACACTGTGTATAAATGATCCACAGTTTAGCTCACATAGACTGATGTTGTGATCACTGTGTGAAGAGTGAACATAGATAACATAACAAATGTTTACAATTTTATCCACTAAAATGAGCTCTTTTCAAATTGGATGCTTGCTCAGGTCACAAGAAACACTTCGTTAACACAATCCGCCTGCCATCTGCAGATGCCAACTAAACCTGTTGGTAAACAAATGTGCCATCTGCATGCCACTAAACCACTGTCGGTAAACACAATCCGCCGTGCCATCTTCAGATGCCATGTCGGTAATCCGCCGTGCCCTCTGCAGAGCCACTAAACCACTGTCGGTAACACAATCCGCCGGGCCATCTGCAGATGCCAACTAAACCCTGTCGCTGTGCCTCTGCAGATGCCAATAAACCACTGTCGTTACACAATCCGCCGTGCCATCTGCAGATGCCACTAAACACTGTCGTAAACCAATCCCCGTGCCATCTGCAGATGCCAACTAAACCACTGTCGGTAAACACAATCCGCCGTGCCAAGATGCCACTAAAGCCTTTATTATGCCAAAGGAAGCCACATGAACATGTCCAGAAGCACCGTCGAGTCCTGTGGGCCGAGGCTCATTTAAAATGACTTGTTTCAAAGTGGAAAAGTGTTCTATGTCCAGACGAGTCCAAATTTGACATTCTTGTTGGAAATCACAGACGCCATGTCCTCCAGGCTAAAGAGGAGGGAGACCTTGCAGTGGTGTTATCAGCGGTTCAGTTCAAAAGCCAGCATCTCTGATGGTATGGGGGTGCATAAGTGCATACGGTATGAGCAGCTTGCATGTTTTGAAAGGCACTATGAATGAACGGTATAAAGGTTTTAGAGCAACATTTGCTCCCCTCCAGATGACGTCTATTTCAGGGAAGGCCTTGTGTATTTCAGCAGGACAATGCAAAACCACATACTGCAGCTATTACAACAGCATGGCTTCATCGTAGAAGAGTCTAGGTGCTGAATTGACCTGTTTGGTGCATCATTAACGAAAGATGACCACAACTCTTCAAAAGCTGGAAACCTATATCAGGCAAGAATGGGATCATATTCCAACACCAAAACTCCATAACCTCGATGCCCAAATGTCTTCACACTGTTTTGAAAAGAAGAGGAGATGCTACACCATGGTAAACATGCCCTGTCCAAACTATTCTGAGACCTGTAGCAGGCATCACATTTGACATGAGCTCATTTTGTGCATAAAATTCGACACGCATAAAATCAGTTTAAACATTTATATTATCTATGTTCTATTGTGAGTAAAATATTGGCTCATGTGATTTGAAAGTCTTTCAGTTTTCATTTTATTAAAATTTAAAAAACCTGTATCAACAAACTTGAAAAAACAAGTAAAAAATTCAGTTGAATGAGAAAACACATTTCAGAGAAGAGTTAGTGTGTTTGCTGATGTCTGACTGTCACTGACACTTGAAAAGCAGTTTCACTTCCTTTATTTCACATAAAGTGAACAATTTCAGAGCCGCTGTTCAACACGACAGTTCAGAAGAGAAGAAAGAAAAATCTTCAAATATTGTTTGAGGTGAGTGTTTCATCTTTCTTTTGTTGTTTTCATCTGTTTTTCACAAACAGAGTCCATAAATACTTACAATATTTTCACTTTTGAATGCAGATCTGTGAAATGTGAGATGGGAAAAGTAGGGCTGAATGATAATGATTTATAATTAACTGACACATAATTTGTGCTTTCACACATGTGCTGAAAACTACAGAGCCCTGCACATGACATGCAGGAAAAAAATAGTAGGCTAAATCATGTGCAGGATTTATAAAACGAGGGAACAACTATGTAAAGTGTGCATCATGTGCGGGGCTCCATAGAATATATGTATATACTACCGTTTGGGATCGGCAAGATGTTTAATATTTTTAAAAGAAGATTTGTCTGCTCACCAAGATTGCATTTATTTAATTAAAAATACAGTAAAAACAGTAATATTGTGAAATATTATTACAATGTAAAATAACTGTTTTCTATTGAAATATAATATAAAATGTAATTTATTCCTGTGATCAAAGCTGAATTTCAGCATCATTACTCCAGTCTTCAGTGTCATATGATCCTTCAGAAATCATTTTAATATGATGATTTGATGCTCAAGAAACATTTATGATTATTTTCAATGTTGAAAACAGTTGTGTACTTTTTTTTTTCAGGATTCCTTGATGAATAGAAAGTTCAAACGAACAGCATTTATTTGAAATGTAAAGCTTTTGTAACATTATACACTACTGTTCAAAAGTTTGGGGTCAGTAAATTTTTTTTTATTTTTTTGAGAAGAATTTAAAGAATTAATATTTTTTTTCAGCAAGGATGCATTAAATCAATCAAAGTGACAGTAAAGACATTTAAAATGTAACCAACAGATTATTTATCATAGCATCATGAAATAAAATGTAAATAACTGTTTTCAACATTGATAAATGTTTCTTGAGCAGCAGATCATCATATTAGAATGATTTCTGAAGGATCATGTGACACTGAAGACTGGAGTAATGATGCTGAAAATTCATCATTGATCACAGAAAAACATTTTATATTATATTCCAATAGAAAACAGTTATTTAAATTGTAATAATATTTCACAATATTACTGTTTTTACTGTATTTTTAAATAATGCAATCTTGGTGAGCAGACAAAACTTCTTTTTGATATATATATATATATTAATATATATATATATATATAATAGTTTTTAGTCAGAACACACAAATACACGGTAACAAATATATTTATTTTTCCAACAAAAACAAGTACAGTGCACATCCAACCAATGCAAAGTTGCACATACATGGTACATACAAAACAACAGAAGAATTTACTCTATACAGTTACACTAACTATGCTGCTCTGCCTCTGTTTCCATTGTTGGCATCCATTGCTCCAAAACGAAGAGCTCACCTGTTGCCCTTTTATGCTAAAGCTCTGTTTGCTAATTGTAAAAATGTGGTGACAGGTGTTTGCCCATGTGATGAGTCAGTGTGCATATTTGAAATGGCATTGTGTTCCTTGTGAAAACAAGAGATTTTTCTGCCTGAAAATTGTGCCAAATGCAGAGAATTGTGTGTAGTGTTTTGAAAAAAGTGTGTTTTAGAACTGCAATGTGAGTGTAAAGCAGGAATTGTGCTTGTATTTAGCAGAATTGGTCAGGGGTTGGTGCATGAGTTCATGTTTGTGGTCATTGTGTCCAAGTACCATATTTGTGTGTAAACAATTGAGAAAAACGTAAGGGAATTTGTGTAGAGTTCTGCATGACAGCTCAACAATCTGACTCGTGTTAAAACAGGGGAGTAGTTTTAGAGTTTAGGGAATTGGGTGTGCTTTTTGATAAATGGTGTTATTGTTTTGAAATTTTAGTTAAAAAGCCGGGTTATAGTGTTTAGCAATTAAAAAATTTTTAAAAAAATGTAAAAAATGCAGAATTTTTTCCTGTGATGGGTTATGGTTAGGGGTAGAAGGAGGTAGGGGGAGAGAAGTACAGTTTGTACAGTATAAAAAACCATTACGCCTATGGAGAGTCCTCACTGAGATAACAAACAAACTTGTGTGTGTGTGTGTGTGTGTGTGTGTGTGTGTGTGTG
Organism: Culter alburnus; assembly: GCA_028476615.1. NCBI lineage: Eukaryota > Metazoa > Chordata > Actinopteri > Cypriniformes > Xenocyprididae > Culter > Culter alburnus. The sequence goes on from JAOTNS010000046.1 coordinate 126,345, forward strand.
GGTGTTGTTTAAAAAACAGTGACAGAAGAGCATGCTCTCTCTGGTTCTAGGCTGGGCTTTGGAAAAGGAATTTTTCTCCAAATATAATTCACGCAAGAAACATGATTCACACATGCATGAAACCTAACTCACTTGCACAAAAAACAATTCCATGTGTGTGGAAAAAATATATACATTCACAAAACCAATTCACGTGCACAAAAATAAAGTTATATATTTCATAAATACTTTTCACACAACACAAGACCACAATTCATAGATATAAAGCTGTGCACAAAAAGTTTGAATGTTTGAAACTTAAGAGTTTCTCCCACATTCGCATGTGAATCAACTTGGGGTTGTGTGGTATTCTGAGACAATCCTGGCACCAGACTCCTCCCACCCGGGTCATTCGTACTCTTTAGCCAATCAATTGAAGCTTATCAATCGACCAATCATTATCACGTGAGGGTGTGGCCTACCTGGGTGTTTCATCATCAGCTCTCCTCCCAGTTCAAATCATACAGAGAGGTACAGTTTGATTTGGTTTCATCTGTTTTTACTGAAGTAAACGAAGTTAGAGATCAGTTGAACCTATAGTTTATTAACTTGTTTAGCCGAGTGTGAACCATAAACATTATTTTAGGTGTTGATGGATTGTTATGTTTTATGTATAAAGAATTATTCATGTGCATATCATACAGCGTTAGGATTTTACAAATAAACTCCACAGAAACATGCAATGGTTTGACTGAAGAGAGATGCTGTATCTAAATAGACGATTATGAAAATAATGTTAATTTATTTAATTGGATAGGAAAGAGCAATCACAGCTCGAGTTGTGCGATAAATATCATCTGCTATAATATAGTAATTGTTGTTTTAATAGCCATGTGATCTGATCGAGTATATCCCTCACAACACATACCCAGTGCTGTGCACCGTATATAGTCCTTGTAGATTACTAGGATTTTACCGCTCTGACAGCGGCAGTGATGTCTCACGCTTATAATTCAATGAGTGTCAGACTCACTGTCGTTGTCAGAGCGCGATCAGACCCCACTAAACGATTGCGGAATTCAGTTGACATAGTGGTGTATTATAGTAAAAAATGATAACTCTTTACTGTTCGTTCTCGCACAAACCGATCGTTTCGTGTCTTATGACATCAATGTGCCGTCATGAGCCGCAGGGTTTAATTTGGATTTGTCTATGTGTGTTTTTTTACTCTTATGATGAAGTTCCCATTTATATGGCTGACAGACCGCACTGTTTGGAGTTAAAAATCATCATTGTGTTCTAAGAAACAAAGTCACTTACATCCTGGCAGCTCTGGGGTAAGCAGATAAACATCACATTTCATTTTTGGGTGAACTATCCCTTTAAAATGTCTGTGTAAATGCTCTATATGCCACTTTCAGATGCAACTCTGTTTCCTCTATTGCAAAGATGAATTTTGTTGAACTTTTTAATTTGATTGGCAACAGTCCTATTGTGTCTTTATTTTAACTGAATTGATTTATGAAATTGACATAAAGAATTTTGCATGTATAATTTTGGTTTAAAGAATGATTTATAAGGAAAAATGCCCATAAAATTACAAATCATTGAAACTTGGAAAAAAATAATTTGTTACTGCTGTGAACTGACCCATCAAGCATAATATGAAGAATATTAAAAACTCCTGAGTCAGCTTCCCACGGACAGTCCCAAACCTGCCAAGGTACCAGCACAGTTACACGCTCAGAAAATATCATTTAATTGTCTTTACTGATTAAAATGCTCAGATTGGTCTTATGTTTTTGTCATGTTGCAAACCCCTAGTCCACAGGGGCGTGTGGCACAGCAAGCATCATTTTACCTCTAAAAAAAAACATTTTTGGACAAAATGGACATATCTGATTACCACAGTTTTCTCTATCTGATAATAGTTACTAAACTATAGGTTTCATCTGATCTCTAACTTCTTTTACGTCAGTAAACACAGATGAACCAATCAAACTGACCTCTCTGTATGATTTGAACTGGGCGACAGTCGATGATGTACCTCAGGGTAGCACGCCCTCACGTGATAAGGATTGTCTATTATAGCTTCAATTCTGATTGGCTACCAGAGACCGATGAACCTGGGTGGGAGGAGTCTGGTGCCAGATTGTGCTCCAATAAATTACACAAACCAAGTTGATTCCCACACGCATGTGAGGAAAACTCGTCAGTTTCAAACATTCAAAACTTTTGAGTTTTTGAGATACCCCTCTCGGCAAGTATTTCTCCGTACCACATTCATTATGTCTTAATTGAATGAGGTGAGAATTCGGGATGTGTATCGTCGGATGTGATTGTGCATGGGTCTTACTCTTAAAGTGACAGCACCTAAATACCTGCTGTTGTCTGTCATGTAAATCAAACATTATAACACAAATTTAACAAGATTAATTATATTCAATTTATACAGTGAACTGTGTCATTTTACATTTAATTACTACTACAGGTAGACCTTTTTCTTTGTAACTGTGGTTTGTATTAGCTAGGCTTGTAAATTGAGTAGCATTAATTGTTCTTTTTACAGTATCATTTTCACTTCACAAAGAATGTTTTCATTTTTAATGCAGGAACTGACTTTCATAAATATTAAAATACATCATCATAAAAAACAATTAAATATTCACAAAAAAATAAGACAAAACACATAAATAAAAAACAAATTCCAATAATAAAAAAAAAATTAAACAATAATAATAATATTCAACCATAATAATTAAATAAAAATAAAAATATAAATATAACATCACTAATAAAAAAAGTCATTAAATCAATAT